>CM074445.1:6910505-7291505 GCA_037101425.1 Elopichthys bambusa | reverse complement strand
CATTTCAGTCATTCTAAAAGTCCTTTTGTCAGAAGTGGGATTTGAACCCACACCTCCATTTGGAGACCAGAATCCTCAACTTTTGAGAAGGTTGAAAGTCCTTGAGTCTGGCGCCTTAGATCACTCAGCCATTCTGACACATTTGTTTTGATATTGCAGCCTCCATGATGTCAAAATGCATGAAGAAGATGATAACAATTACTGCATATACATTACTTCAAGGTTCTTAACAAAATCCAGTAATTCTAAATGATTTTTGTCAGATGCGGGATTTGAACCGGTCATTAATGCTATTACTGCAGCCTCCAAAATACAGGAAAAAGATGACAACAATTACCTTAATGTACATCATTTTAAGTTCATTTTGCATTTCAGTCATTCTATAAGCTCTCTTGTCAGAAGTGGGATTTGAACCCACACCTCCATTTGGAGAACAGAATCCTCAACATCTGAGAAGGTTGAAAGTCCTTGAGTCTGGCACCTTAGACCGCTCGGCCATTCTGACACTTGATCTACAGTCTCTAATGATTAATGCTATCACTGAAGCCTCCATGATGACAAAATGCTGGAAGAAGATAACAATTATGGCATATGTATTATTTCAGGTTCTTTTTGCATTTCAGTCATTCTAAAATTTATTTTGTCAGAAGTGGGATTTGAACCCACGCCTCCATTTGGAGACCAGAATCCTCAACAACTGAGAAGACTGAAATTCCTTGAGTCTGGTGCCTTAGACCACTCGGCCATTCTGACACTTGATCTACAGTCTCTAATGATTAATGCTATCACTGAAGCCTCCATGATGACAAAATGCTGGAAGAAGATAACAATTAGGGCAAATGTATTATTTCAGGTTCTTTTTGCATTTCAGTCATTCTAAAAGCTCTCTTGTTAGAAGTGGGATTAGAACCCACGCCTCCATTTGGAGACCAGAATCCTCAACAACTGAGAAGGTTGAAATTCCTTGAGTCTGGCGCCTTAGACCACTCGGCCATTCTGACACTTGAGGTCTAATATGTGATGATCAATGCTATCACTGAAGCCTCCATGATGACAAAATGCTGGAAGAAGATAACAATTATGGCATATGTATTATTTCAGGTTCTTTTTGCATTTCAGTCATTCTAAAAGTCCTTTTGTCAGAAGTGGGATTTGAACCCACGCCTCCATTTGGAGACCAGAATCTTCAACTTTTGAGAAGGTTGAAAGTCCTTGAGTCTGGCACCTTAGACCGCTCAGCCATTCTGACACTTGAGGTCCAGTGTGTGATGATCAGTGCTATCACTGAAGCCTACATGATGACAAAATGCAATAAGATGATGATAACAATTATGGCATAAGTATTATTTCAGGTTCTTTTTGCATTTCAGTCATTCTAAAATATCTTTTGTCACAAGTGGGATTTGAACCCACACCTCCATTTGGAGACCAGAATCGTCAACGACTGAGGAGGTTGAAATTACTTGAGTCTGGCGCCTTAGATCACTCAGCCATTCTGACACATTTGTTTTGATAATGCAGCCTCCATGATGTCAAAATGCATGAAGAACATGATAACAATTACTGCATATACATTACTTCAAGGTTCTTAACAAAATCCAGTAATTCTAAATGATTTTTGTCAGATGCGGGATTTGAACCTGTGATTAATGCTATTACTGCAGCCTCCAAAATACAGGAAAAAGATGACAACACTTACCTTAATGTACATCATTTTAAGTTCATTTTGCATTTCAGTCATTCTAAAAGCTCTTTTGTCAGAAGCGGGATTTGAACCCACACTTCCATTTGGAGACCAGAATTCTCAACATCTGAGAAGGTTGAAAGGTTTTAATTCCTTGAGTCTGGCGCCTTAGACCGCTCGGCCATTCTGACACTTGAGGTCCAGTATGTGATGATCAATGCTATCACTGAAGCCTCCATGATGACAAAATGCAAGATGAAGATGATAACAATTATGGCATAAGCATTATTTCCAGTTCTTTTTGCATTTCAGTCATTCTAAAACTTATTTTGTCAGAAGTGGGATTTGAACCCACGCCTCCATTTGGAGACCAGAATCCTCAACAATCGAGAAGATTGAAATTCCTTGAGTCCGGCGCCTTAGACCACTCGGCCATTCTGACACTTGAGGTCCAACATCTGATGATCAATGCTATCACTGAAGCCTCCATGATGACAAAATGCTGGAAGAAGATAACAATTATGGCATATGTATTATTTCAGGTTCTGTTTGCATTTCAGTCATTCTAAAAGTTCTTTTGTCAGAAGTAGGATTTGAACCCACGCCTCCATTTGGAGACCAGAATCGTCAACGACTGAGAAGGATGAAATTACTTGAGTCTGGCGCCTTAGGTCACTCAGCCATTCCGACACATTTGTTTTGATATGGCAGCCTCCATGATGTCAAAATGCATGAAGAAGATGATAACAATTACTGCATATACATTATTTCAAGGTTCTTAATAAAAGCCAGTAATTCTAAATGATTTTTGTCAGATGCGGGATTTGAACCTGTGATTAATGCTATTACTGCAGCATCCAAAATACAGGAAAAAGATGACAACACTTACCTTAATGTACATCATTTTAAGTTCATTTTGCATTTCAGTCATTCTAAAAGCTCTTTTGTCAGAAGTGGGATTTGAACCCACGCCTCCATTTGGAGACCAGAATTCTCAACATCTGAGAAGGTTGAAAGGCCTTGAGTCTGGCACCTTAGACCACTCGGCCATTCTGACACTTGAGGCCCAATATGTGATGATCAATGCTATCACTGAAGCCTCCATGATGACAAAACGCTGGAAGAAGATAATTTTGGCATATGTATTATTTCAGGTTCTTTTTGCATTTCAGTCATTCTAAAACTTATTTTGTCAGAAGTGGGATTTGAACCCACACCTCCATTTGGAGACCAGAATCCTCAACATCTGAGAAGGTTGAAAGTCCTTGAGTCTGGCGCCTTAGACCGCTCGGCCATTCTGACACTTGATCTCCAGTGTGTGATGATCAATGCTATCACTGAAGCCTCCATGATGACAAAATGCTGGAAGAAGATAACAATTATGGCATATGTATTATTTCAGGTTCTGTTTGCATGACAGTCATTCTAAAAGCTCTTTTGTCAGAAGTGGGATTTGAACCCATGCCTCCATTTGGAGACCAGAATCCTCAACATCTGAGAAGGTTGAAAGTCTTTGAGTCTGGCGCCTTAGACCACTCAGCCATTCTGACACTTGAGGCCCAATATGTGATGATCAATGCTATCACTGAAGCCTCCATGATGACAAAACGCTGGAAGAAGATAACAATTTTGGCATATGTATTATTTCAGGTTCTTTTTGCATTTCAGTCATTCTAAAACTTATTTTGTCAGAAGTGGGATTTGAACCCACACCTCCATTTGGAGACCAGAATCCTCAACATCTGAGAAGGTTGAAAGTCCTTGAGTCTGGCGCTTTAGACAGCTCGGCCATTCTGACACTTGATTTCCAGTATCTGATGAATAATACTATCACTGAAGCCTCCACAATGTTAAAATGCAGGAAGAAGATGATAACAATTACTGCATGTGTATTATTTCCGGTTCTTTTTGCAGTTCAGTCATTCTAAAAGTTCTCTTGTCAGAAGTGGGATTTGACCCCACGCCTTTATTTGGAGGCCAGAATCCTTAACATCTGAGATGGTGAAAATGACTTGAGTCTGGCACTTTAGACCACTTGCCCATTCTGACACTTGCTCTCCTGAACCTGCTGATCAATGCTATCACTGAAGCCTCCATGATGTCAAAATGCAGGAAGAAGATAATAACAATTATGGCATATGTATTAATTTCGGTTCTTTTTGCATTTCAGTCATTCTAAAACTTCTTTTGTCCGAAGTGGGATTAGAACACACGCCTCCATTTGGAGACCTGAATCCTCATCATCTGAGAATATTGATACTCCTTGAGTCTGTTGCCTTAGACCGCTTGGCCTTTCTCACTCTTCTTTTTCAGTACCTGATGATCAGTGCTATCACTGAAGCCTCCATGATGTCAAAATGCAGGAAGAAGATGATAACAATTATGGCATATGTATTATTTCTGGTTCTTTTTGCATTTCAGTCATTCTTAAAAGTGCTTTGTCAGAAGTGGGATTTTGACATCCTCTGCTGTTACATCCAGCCATGAAAAAAGCATGCAACTTAGTGGCAGAGGTAGTCATGGCTGAGAGGTGAAGGCAATGGATATGAAATCCATTGTGGTCTCCTCGCGCTGTTTTGAATAGCTTGTCAGTTATTATAGATCATGATATTGGTGTGTTGTTGTTTAGTGTTTTACTGTGTTGTTATTGCAATTATAGTACTGTATCACATACTGATAAGTAGTCAAGCCATGGGCTAGGGTTAATAATAAGTAAATGTAATAATTATTTTTTAGCTAAAAAGACTAAACATGTTTCAAATGTTCCAGAGATGTCTAAAAAGTCACACAAGGCCATGGGGGATGACGAGTGGATGTCCCATCTGCGGCGGGGTTTGGCCCTCTGAAGCTGGCAACAGACCTGCCCCCCGCCAGAAGAAGTGGTTTGACCTCTTTCAGAGGGTATGTACTGACAAAAGTTAATGAGAAAACATACTTAAACCTATTTAACATAACCTAGAGGTTTTTATTTGTACAGACAGATAAAGGTCCAATGCAGGTCTGTGGCCAGGCAACACTTTTTGGTGGACCACAGAAATGCTTTTGTGGAATCCATCCATCTAAGGTATGCATTTCAGACTTTCAGGTAATCTACTATTCATTTCAGGTAAAACTATTTCATGTCATTGACCTAAATACCTTCAAAGCTCTCTGCTGTGGGATACAGCAATAGTCATAGAAATATTGCTGCCTATTTATAAAGTTTGATAAAGTGATACTGCTGTTTACATCTTTGACTGTAAATAAGCTTTATCTATTCACATAGCCCATCCAGTGATTAAATAAGCAGAGATAACTTCTGAAAGGTTTTGGTTTTTTTCTCATTTATTCCAATTTTTTTTTTTTTTTTTTTTTTTTTTTTGGTATAAAGCTTTTACAGTTTTTGCAAAACTTCGGCTCATTGGGTCAAAACTTTACACACAAGCACACAAGACAACACTGGAAAATAAACCATTCACATCTATGTCGAATTAAAACTCTGCAATCAAAACCTAACAATCCTTTGTCAAAATGTCACTCTGACAAAATGATACACACTTGCATCATATGAATACACTTTCAGATTAGCAGCAACACACTAGTGTACTTTATATAAAACACTGCAGTCTTTAATTTTCACTGTTTTTATTCAGTTCATCAGTTAGCATTCTGTGAAGCTCAATGCAACACTTACAGTTTTTATTCTGATTTTTCACAACAACCAAAAATGAAAGTACTGAAAGGTTACAAATGACATCAACTCAATACTGCACATCACAGTACTATACTTTACAGTACAGTAAATGCAGTAACGCAAAAATACAAAAATAAAACAATACACTACTGTAAATACAGAAAAACAGGCCAATTGTGCGTGGGTGGGATTACAGATCCTGCCGTCTGTTTGGGTCTGGCTACAGGGCCTCATCAACGTCACAAGCGATATTTTCTCCTGCTAAGCAATGGGGAAAATAACGCCTTGTGTGCCGAATCCATCCATGGATTGACGTTACCTCAATGTCTCCGCATGCCTCTTCCATTTCCTGTAGAAGAGGCATGCGGGCATGTGGTTGGCGGTCATATACGCGCAATCTCAGAGCAGAAAAAAATTATTCGATAGGGTTTAGAAATGGCGAATAAGGGGGGGCAAGTATACAACTTCAAATTGATCATGGTTGGTGAACCAGAGCAGCCCGGGGGAAACTAATATCCCAGACAACAACAAACCTGGGCTGCTCTGATCCGTCTTGACAACTGCATCATGAAGTGCATAGAGAAATGTGAGTATATGTTGCGTATTGTAGGGACCTAGTTTGGCATGATGGTGTAGTAGCCCTCAAAGGCTTATGGCGGCACACATTGTGATGTTTCCCTCACGCTGCCCCGGGACGTGCACAATTGCCCTTTGGCCAATTGTATTACGAGCCCATCGTCTACTTTTGCGAAGGTCGAAACCAGCCTCATCAATGTAAATAAATTCATGAGGCTGTGCAGCTCCATCCATGTCCAAGATTTTCTGCAACAAAAAATACATAGCATGGATGGTTGGCATTACTCAAAACACACAACTACAGTACTACACATACAGAACTTTTGTTTAAGGTATGGTTACACTGTGTTTAAGGTATAGTAACAAAAGCTTCAAGTTTTGTTACTTTGGTCTAAGCATGTGTCTATAGTGTTATAGTGTATAGTGCAAAAACTGTAAATCTTACCTCAAACAAAGTTGATGTGTCAGCAGTCATTACCCATATAAATAATATTTATGTTATTTATATAATAAACAATACAATTTATTTGCAGCTTAGAATTAGACAGTCATTTACAATTTCAGCGGTGATTCGTCGCAACAGTTAGGCTCTATTAATTAGTGTATAATGTGAGAATATTTTTTGTGTGCCCACTGTGTCAATATGAAAGTCATAAAAATAGACGTATCTACAGATTATGAAGCACAGTTGGGTTTTTTTTATGACCTCATAACAGATATAAAATCACAACAAGCAAGACCAAAAAAAAAAAAAAATTGAAATGGATTTGTATTTTTAAAATTGCCAGAGAGACCAGTTAGAAGGATCCATCCAAACCCAACATAAATGTACCAAGGCGGATTCAGGTAATTTAAAAAGACCATAATATGTTTAATCTTTATCATTATTATTATGTTTATGTTAATAATGTGCAATATGCATCTTTACAGCCTGGTAGTCACAGTCCATCCCCTTTAGCCAGACCTGCCACTTCAGCCTGTCTTTCACCTTCATCAAGTCCTTCTTCAGCAGCGAGTGCTTCTCCTGCCACCAGACCTCCTTCAGCAGCCAGACCTGCTCCTTCAACCAGTCCGTCTCCTTCAGCCCGACCTGCTGCTTCAGCCAGTCTTTTACCTTCACCCAGTTATTTTCATTCAACAAGTCCGTCTCCGTCAGCCAGTCCTTCTCCTGCAGCTAGTCCTGCTCTTACATAATTGGTGAGTGTCTATCTATTTTTTTTTGTGGCATCTGAAATTACCTGTGCATGAAGTACATGTGGCTTAATCTATAATTGGGGGGTACATCTCACATTAAAAAAAAAAGTACAAAACAAACATTTTGAATGTTTGCTAACATAGAAAATACACACAAAAAACACAATGTGAAAGGAAAAGTTTTACTGAACTATGTATGTGAAATTACCAGTTTACTTTTAACTCACCTATACTTCTATACTTCTTCAAGTTGATGACATTGTGTGCCTGTGGCAGAGCCTGCTTGAATATGACAAGCAGCGAGTAAAGTTTTCTGCCAGACACCAGGACAGGCTGACAAAAAAGGTTCAGGTGTCCAAAAAAGAAGGCTGTTTTCACCCCTGGAGTGAATAGCCTGAAATGAAGTGTGTTGGCGTCTACAGCTTCACCTGCCCAATGGCCAGACAGCTGTCGGCCATTTTCACCAGGCTCTGTCACATCCATCGAAGTCCGAGGAGGAAAGGGAGGGTTTCGCTGAGTCGCTGGTTTCTCATTTTAGAGGATTACCGCAAGATCCGGCAGCTGATCCTGTCTAATGGTGCCATCATGCAGAACACTACTCTCCAGCTGGTGGAGGTAAATCAGACCACTCTGGTTCAGTGGCACAACGGCATGGTTAAGAAGCAAGATGAGACTCTTCTGCTTCAGGGGATTGATCTGCCTGACCCTTTTGGTGTTGCTGCTGAGGCTCTCCCACCTGCCAGTGTCCGTGCTGTTGCTCCACCACAGGTCCAGGGAGATCAACATATCTACAGCCTGCCACAAAGTAAAGCTGGGCAAGCTAGACTAAAAAAGGCGCATCTCTAGCAAAACAACTGAGGCGATCATACCTAAGCTACCAACCCAGAGGCCAATAATTCCTCGGCCTGTTGGCAATCTGCAAAAAGTTCCTGTCCTTCCCAGCCCCAGCCCGAGTGTCCCCCTTGCCTCCCACACTACCCCTACCTTCACACTGTTTGTTGTCCCTCAGAATCCTCTTCCTATAGCCCCAGCCACTCCTAGTTTAGTCCTCCCACCTCCAGCCACAGTCAGTCAGTCTCAACTCCCTCTCCCTCGTCCCTACCACAGGAAAGTTGAGGTAGATACTTACAGGAAGTGTGGCCAGTTTAGGACAGCAGCGACTGGGCACAGCCAGTTTAGAGGGACTATCTACTACCCTGTCACAGAGACTCTGTCAAAAAAGCAGTGGCTTGAAAAAGTAAAAAAAAAAAGAAAAAAGAAACAGTTTATTTTTTCATTATATATATATATATATATATATATATATATATACACTACTATGTAATGTATATAGAATATAGAGTTTTTATCTTTGTGTGTTTGTTACTGTTGATTACATCCTGTCAGACGTGGGATACGAACTGTGGTCCTTCTTGTCAGCGTTACAACCTGAAATTTGTAGGGGAAAGTACTTTTCAGTGAAATATGATGATTTTTTTTACCACAAAACAACTAAATATTGCACAAGTGCTCTTAAATTTTACCTTTAATCTTTTTTCCTTTCTTTTGATCTTTTTTTCTTTCATTTTTCTTCTTTTGTCCTTCTATCCCTTCTTCTTCCTTCTCCCCTTCCTCAAACAAGCTATTGTTCCCCAGTTTATAGCTCAGTTGGTAAAGCATCAGACTTTTAACCTGAGGGTTCAGGGTTCAAGTCCCTGTTTAAGTGAAGGTTTGTTGCATGCCACATCTAACTGTGTGTTGTGCTCTTCCCTGCCTTTGAAAGGAGGTGGTCTTCCTCTCTTAGAAAAGATGTGGTGGGGTTATTTCCCATTGTTTTGATTTGCTTTACCTGCGTTAAGACTTTGTTGCTTCTGAGCGGTCGCACGCAGGCCCAGGTGAGTGGTGTGCCATCTCTGTATAGCGTTTAATACTCTGCATTGTGCCGAATCCGGGTCATGGCAGTCTTTCTGTGTAGGCGAAGACAACATTGAACTCCTTTTGCCAGCTCAATATTTAGCCGGGTGCATTGATGGTTGGCCATTCTATTCAGGCAGTCCAAGCATTGGCTTTGGTACACCCCCGGTAACTTCAAGGCCTTCATGTTGTGCAGCTCAAGAGTCACTGCATTATATTTTGTGGAGAATCTTGCGTATTAGCATTCTCTCATAATAGTGAAACAGGAGCCTACTCATTATGTACCAATTATTCTTCTGTCCAAACCATGGAAGAGTTAGCAACTTGTCATTAAAAAGTTTTCCTAGCATGCCAAGAGCAGACCATCTCTCTCTTCCCTTTATAAACTGTGGTCTTCATCTTTTAAAGCCACAAATTTTAAGCTGACAAAGCATGAACACTTTAAGGAGAAAGTGCTGTTATATCCCCAGGGTGGCTGAGCATTGATAAGGACCTGGATAGCTCTGTTGGTAGATCACCAGACTTTTAATCTGAGGGTCCAGGGTTCAAGTCCCCATTTAGGGGAAGGTTTGTCAGTTTGTTGCAGACCACACCTAATCGTATGCTGTGCTTTTCCCCGCCTCTGAAGGGAGTGTGTCTTCCTCTCCTAGAAAAGATGTGGTAGTGCTATTTCCCAGGATTTGGATTTGGTTTGCCTGCTGTAAGGCTTGGTTGCTTTTGAGTCGTTGCATGCAGGCCCAGGCGAGTGGTGTGCCATCACTGTATAGAGTTTAGTACTCTGCATTGTGCCCGCAGCAAGCCCAGTCCAAATCTGGGTCATGGCAGTCTTTTTGTGTAGGCGAAGACGACATTGAATTCCTTTTTTACAGCTTAATATTTAGCTGGGTACATTGATGGTTGGTCCCGGGTGTCCTCTGCTGTTACATTTGTGCAAGATACTTTTTTTCTCTAATTTCATAGGCAGCATGGAAATTGAGCAACCCACATCTCTTTTCAAGCCTGAAGTGAACACCGTTTCAGAAGGCCCAAGTCACCTGTGTTTTTATTCAGGCAGTCCAAGCAATGGCTTTGGTACCCCCCGGTAACTTCAAGGCCTTCACATTGCACAGCTCAAGAGTCACTGCAATATATTTTGTGGAGAATCTTGCATATTAATAGTTTGAAATGTTGCATTTGTGCTCTCTCACAATAAAAACAATAAAACAGGAGCCTACTCATTACATACTCATTACTCTTGTCCAAACCACGCAAGAGTTAGCAACTTGTCATGAAAAAAAAACACTCTTTCAATGTCAGTGTTCCTAGGTTGCCAGGAGCAGCCCATCTCTTTCTTCCCTTTATAAACTGTGGTCTTCATCCTTTAAAGCCACAAACTTTAAGCTGACAAAGCATGAACACTTTAAAGGGTTTGTTCACCCAAAAATCAAAATTCTGTCATTAATTACTCACCCTCATGTCGTTCCAAACCCGTAAGACCTTTGTTCATCTTCAGAACACAAATTAAGGGGTATCCGAGGTATCTGACTCTATTTAACACCACTTTGAAGTTCCAGAAAGGTACTAAACACATTGTTAAAATAGTCCACATGACTGCAGTGGTTCAACCTTAATTTTATGAAGCGACGAGAATACTTTTTATGTGCAAAACAAAACAAAAATAATGACTTTATTCAACAATATCTTCTCCTCCCTGTCAGTCTCTCTGCAGTTCACATTGTAGACACAGTGCAGGCTTCCGTGTTTATGCACCTCATACAGTAAAATACAGTTCCCCGATATTACAGCAAAACACTGGCTATTTTACAGTTATTTACTCTGGAAATTACAGCAAAGGTTAACAGTGTAAGTTTAAATGTAGGCAATATTGTATACATGTTAAAACTGTTAAAATACTGTATTGCTGTACTCATCGACAATAAAGGCCAATGTCATGTATAGCTGTGGTTTTGTGAAGTATTTTACAAAGGTTTAGAGGGAATTAAAAGTCAATATTACTCATACTATAAAAGTTAATATTTTTTTATTTGTAACGTTTTATTTGTTATGGTACCAAATACAGTTAATCAGATCTACTTAATTTTTTTACTTACATTACTCAGTTCATATGGTATATGTAATTGATTTCACTGCTTTAAAATTTTCTCAGTATTTTTAAGTGTAAAATAAAAAAAATTAAAAAAGGAGTAAATCATAGTAAAAGTTTTTAGATTGTTCTTTCTTTCTTTGCTCATAAGTTTATATAGAAAAATAAAGTAAAATGCAAAAAAATCAATCTTACTGTAATTCTTGCAGTTTCATAACGTTAAAAACTGTAATATATTCAATTGTTGACATGTTTTCAGTTGTGGGTCTATTAGTCCAGAAGTTCTCAAGCTATACATAAAGCTTATATTTTCACTTAAATCAGTTGCACTTTTTTTTCCCACACAAAGGTGCTGATTCAAAGATTCTTATTCTACAGAATAAGAAATAAAGTGTCTGCTTCCATGCTGCCTTATGTCTTGGTTTTAATGATTTTAGCATTTTAACTGTTAAATTATTTAATATAATGAATTTTAAGACATCTTGCATCATCTTGTTACTGAGTTGGTGGACCCAACTTGAGAACAACTGTATTAGTGCAGTTGTGCAAATTTAAATTAAATCAAATATAAGAAGAAAGTCCATTGTATGTGTGTGTGTGTGTGTGTTTGCACACACTTGTTTTGGCTATACTTGTGAGGAACAAATGTCCTCACTTATATTGTGAAATACTTTGACAACCCACTAGTGAAGACATTTGACTGGTCCTCAGTTAAAAGGCTTATAAATCAACCAAAAGATGTTTTCATTTAAATCTAGTGTTTTGCACATGTTTCTGTGATGGGTAGGTTTAGGAGTAGGGGTTGGGTTAGGTGATAGAAATATCATTGACCTGATATAAAATCAATGGAAGTCTATGCAGTGTCCTCACTAAGATAGCAAAACAAAAGTGTGTGTGTGTGTGTGTGTGTGTGTACAGGTTTATATCACGTTGTGGGGACCAAATGGTTAGGACATTGTTAGGACCAGCCAGCAGTCCCCATGGGGGAAATGGATTATTAAACATACTAAATTATGTTTTTTTGAAAATGTAAAAATGCCTCTACAAGGATAGTGAACCACATGTATATGTGTGTGTGTGTGTGTGTGTGTGTGTGTATGTGTGTGCAGATCCAGCAGCCTGAAGGAGCCTTGAAACAGTCCAGTACCTAAATGCTATTTCAGATAAAGATAAAGCATTAGGAACTAGTTTGTAGGCTACATGAGATTAACACTGTTGTGTGATGGGCTGCTTTTTAATCCCAGTAAGACTTTTTCCACCTGACAAATCAGAGACCTCTGGTGGTGGAAAGATAAACTGCAATTTAAGGAGAATTTTAAAAAGCAATGAAAATGAAATGCCATTATTTTCTCTACCATATGCTCTCTCTTTATATATATATATATATATATATATATATATATATAAGAAGAAGAAAAAAGTTTATCATGCTGTCTTCAGAAAACCTGGAATATAGCACACGAGTCATAGAACTAGCTTTATAGTAAAATACTTATTTTTTATGAAACTTAATAAAACAGCTTATTGACATCCTTCATGGTATTTTAACAATGACACCTGCAAAGGACACCCCTTTCAATAAAATTATATTTTAATTAGAATTATTCTTTAGCCAAAATTGTATTGTAACCAAAATATTTCAGAATTTTATGAATGATATGTGCATGACTTAAATTTAAAGGGACAGTTCCTGTTCCGGTTTCCTGCATAGAAAATGTGGCTTAATGCTTTAAGACAGTACACACCTTATTTACATAGCATGTGCAGATAAAAAGATGCCTATATGAACGCAAATGTGAATTTTCACGTTAAGCTTTTTACATTATGTTGGTAACCTTATTGACGTTTTATTATAATAAACTTTTGATACTTGTATCAGAAAAATCTTCACCAGTTTCACTGGTATTAGAGATCTTCCTATTCTAACTGCACAAATATTTTTGAATAAGTTTTAGTGGAGATTGTCCTGTTATATATTGTTATAAATTTATTTTTTATTATTATTGTAAGATGTCAAAAGAGCCATGTGGAAGTAGCCTTTTAATACTTTTTTTTAATTTATTTGTTTTATTTGTTTTTGGGAACTTACCATTGTTAACCACTTATAAAGATGATCTATTAACCAGGTGATTTCATAGTGTGAGTAATAAACAAAATACTAGCTGGAGGTGAACTAACTGGGTAAAGTCCACTTGATGCATATCTCGTTTAATTTGTAGACTAGATAGATAGATAGATAGATAGATAGATAGATAGACAGACAGACAGACAGACAGACAGACAGTTTTTGAATTGCCCACTGGGGGTCATAGTTTACCAACTTTCCAAAATACAGCTACAGCGGAATACCTTCAACAACACCTGAATATTATTGGTTTCATTTTGTTCGTAGAATCTGGTTAGGACTTTGTTTCCTTTTTAATCTTCTTTTATACTACAGTGTGCGGACAATTCATATAGAGTTTTCTGCCCTTCCAAAGATGGAAGTTTGCCAACACATCTAGTTTGACTCTTGGGCTCTTCAGCAGCAGAGCTGGGCCAGTATCGGTGCGCGTGCTTTCACTGAATCTGCGCGTGCCCGCGGCCTGTAGGAGGTCCAGAATAACGGAGCCAAAGATCATCATCACCATCATCATCATCACCACACCGGAGGACAGGCCCAGTGAATACATGCCCGATACGCCTCATCCGGAACGGAAAGATGAGTTTACGAGTCTGATCTCAAGCGTATGTTGTGTTCGATTCGGGGATTTGAGTGCAGATCCAGAGGTTCGGCCGCCCGTCGGTTCGGCTGCGTGATTACAGCAACATGCGCGTGTGTAACTGAAGCGCATGCATCCGATCAGGACACGGACTCCAGGAACCAAGTCAAGCCGTGGAGTAGACGACTTAAAGCTCACGGGTTCACCGATCATCATCATCCGCTACATGTGACCGAACCGAACCGTCCGAACTCATCTGCAGCTTCACCAACGAGCTGCGCGTTAGCACGGTGAGAAAACACTTACAACGTGAATATTAGGTGATTAATAATAGAGAGATTGTTACAGATGATTCGTGTAATTTGAACCGTTGAAGCGTTTTACTATATGTGGATACCTGTTCTGATCGGGTTCGTCTCGGGATCCGCCAAGGACTTTAGTTCAAATCTCATTAAATACCCGAATCAGCCAGACACCGGCCACTTTAAATGAATGACAGACAATTGAGGATAACATTGTTCAAATAATGAAACAACTGTTTAAATGAAGAGAGATTTAAAAAATAAAAAAAATAAATGAATCCTATATAATGATAAGATGAGACCGTTAAACTGAATTAATGATCTGAGTTCGCATTAGCCTAGCATGCTAACACAGCAGCGCACGCACACACACTTTATGCTTTATTTAACATTAGGGATTGTATATATTATTATGTTTCATTCATTCATTTATGTCTAGATTTTAACTGTTAGAAAATTATACATGTTTCAGAATAAATTGGCAGTGCTGTTAAAGCAGCAGTTAAAACTGTATGTAGCATGTTAGCCGCGTTAGCGCTGTGTTCAACACCACACTTTTAAACATTTAACCTTCATTCAGAGTATTTTTATTACAATTAAACCTAAAATAAATGAATAAAAGCCATTCAAACAACAATAACTGAGTTGAAGTTAAACTGAAACCGGTCATGTTTGCGCTGTCAGACGTTATTGTGATTGGAAATATCTCTCATGTTATGTATAATTACAATCACCGTCATTCTTATCATTATTTTGTACTCATTCATTTTTATGAATATAAATATATATATATATATATATATATATATATATAAAATGTATACTAACCCATGACAAATATATGATTAAGGATGATGGTGTAATAAAGTGGATCTTAGTCACTTTGGTTAACTTGAAGTGGCTCCTCCTCAACATGCTTATCAGGAAAGACACTAGTTCATTTGAACCAAAGTTTTTCTTTGTTTGTTTTGCATGATAAACAGATATCAAAGTCTAACTCGCTTAAAGGGTGTCAGTAACCGGCACATTTATATCTGAGGTTACTGGATATGTGATAGTAAATCAGTTCACTTAACACGTGCAACTAAGCTGTGTCTCTATACACTGAGTCAGTTTCTTTTACTTTAGTCAACTCCACGTCTTGCGTTTACTAGCTTGATTTTAAACATACATCAGCTGCAGGCATTGCTAAAGTGTTGAGATTTAATTTGCTAAGATGATCTTTTTACTTTATTTTTTGCAGGCAGGACAGTAAAGTATGGCTCCCCATCTGGACGCGGCCCGCAAATTGTTCTGGATCTTAATGAAGTCGCTGCTCCGTTTCACCTTCATGTTTGTCAACAATTGTGTCGCGATTCCGTCCTACTGCCTCTACCTGATAGTCCTGCAGCCTTTAAGAGTTCTGGATGCCCACACATTCTGGTACATCGAAGGGGTCATGTTCAGGTGGTTACTGGCAATGGTGGCATCTTGGGGATGGTGTGCAGGTTACACAGGTAAGACCAGCTTTTTCACTCAAAAAAATAAATGTTCCATATGTAGGTTTACACAGCGATGCTGTAGAAGAACCATTATGGGTTCCCCAAAGTACCTTTCAGTGATCAATTCTTCAAAGAACTTTTTTTTTCTTAGTTAGAAAATCTAAAGAACCTTTTTTCCACTATAAAGAACCTTATGTGGAATGGAAAGGTTCTATGAATGTACACACTGCAAATCAATTTGGTTGTCAGTTCACCTTTTCGTGCTTAATCCTGGTCTGTAAACACACAGTTCAGCAATTTATGGGAGTGACAACCACATTCAACAACTGAATTAACTCCTGGAAAATGCAGGTAGTGACAACCGCATTAACAAAAATTCTAACAACCAAACTGAACAACTATTTGTTAATGACGCAGAGTGAGAGACTTATTTAAAACATGCATCAGAGATGTATCTCTCGTCTGTATCTGCGGTGCAAAAAATCACAGGGAAAGCGTTCCAAGCTTGACTCGTGTTGCCAGATCTTGCAAATCAGCGAAACAGAACAAGCCCATAAAAAACTTAATAAATGGAATGCTTAATGCTGAAAATACCAAAACACACAAGACGATGGAACGTTGCCATGGTTACCATGGTGTCGGTCATCGCGGTTTTGTGTCCCATACACACGGAGTGATAATTTAAGGGACTCACTCCGGCATTTAAATGCTGTTGTCACTCCTGAAACTTTGGTGTGTACAAAGGTTACAAAGGTTCTTTGTGGAACCATCAATGCCAATAAAGAACTGTTATTTTTTAAGAGTGTTCCTGACCTTTTGAATAAGGTTATTCAGAGTTGGACAAGGCATCTAAATGTTCAGTTTCACTGCCTGGCAGTGTAAAGCAACGTTTCTTTAAGTAAGCCGTGCAGGGCACTAGACTTCAGTCAGAGTCTCCTAGTGGCACCAAAATTTGACTGCTGAGTGCAGATCTATTGACTGTTTTTCATCTTTATTGACTCTCACACTGTTGGGTTTCCTGTGTTTGGATCGATTTCATTATTTTCTTTGGGAGACAAGTTTGATTAAGCTGTTACAGTATTTTTGTTTTGTTTTTTGCTTTAATAGAGTGTATTTGGGCAGTATTGTATGGTGAGAATCTCATGGGAGGTCTTTGTTTACCTCATCTCTCAATGAATCCACATTATCATTCATCACAGACTAGAAGTGGCCTGTTTTGCTTCATGTGTAGTGTTAGAAGTATCGATTTGAATTGGACTTTTTCATTAGAAAGAGATTTTTGGGTTTCCTTGTAAAGCCAATTTAAATTTATGGACAGGTTGGATCAAGGAGAGTTGATTCGCCTCACGGGCATTTCATGGCTAATTTCATTTTGTTGCGCGCTGGTACTAAGAGTATCAAGAGTGTTGATTATATGCAGAAAGCTCTAGACTGATAATGTGGACCATGAGATGGAGGTGCAAAGGCTGGGACAATCAGCCAATCACAAAGATAGATAAGACCGTTCGTCAACCTTTTACACGATAACAAATAAAAGTAGTTCATATGACACATTCAGCAGTGCCACACAGTTTGACATGGAGTATTTAATCTAAAATTATTATTATTTTTTTTTAAATATTATAAGTGCAGATTTTATGAGCTCATATTCATTAGATGGAACTAAGAATATTTACACTTAAAAAAGGTAAAATGTTAATTTAAAAACGGTGTGAAACCTAAAATGAATCTCAGGTTCTAAGGTTAGGTGATATACCTGTCAATGCTTATTATGGAGAGCAAAAATATATAAAATGCACAAAAATATATAAAAAAAAAAAAAAAAAAAAAAATAATTTTTAAATATTTTTGTATGCATATGTATTAATTGCTGTTTAATATTTTTTTTCTCTCTGTTTAGCAGAACCATTATTTGAACTGGTAAAATAATTTTGGCCGTTTAATTGAGAAGTAATCGAAACCGAAATTCAGAACCTCTTGCTGCCTTCACGTGCTATCGGAAATTTGATAATTTCCACTTCTGAAGTCATGATTATGAGCTCATCGCATTCAAGTTTCGAAATGGGAGGGCGTTCATGTGCAACTTTTTACAGAGGAAACTCGTATTTACGATAATTCCGAGAGCATGTGAAGGCAGCATAACCAGCGTAATTTTCCCATGTCGGTTATTTCGTTTTTTTTAAATCCTGTTAATACTTTCCCCTTAAAAACATACTACCGCATGTGTAGTCACATGATTCCGCCCCATCCAGTTAGTGGCATGGAAGCAACACAGAGGTGAACTCAAACACTGAGTCAACACACACAGACAGCGAGCCCTAAAGCAAGATCACTTTCACTTGTCTTCACTAAACTTTGTCAATTTTTTGTGCTTTAAGGTTTGCCAGTTTGGACATGTGTATCATTTTATTGAGCTACTGTGCTGATGCATTGTGGCACACGAACACTCATAAATACAGTAGCTCGCACATCGCGTGAAGATTGTGCACACGTTGTGAACTCTGTACTGTGATTTATCGCTAAAGTAGCTTAGAAACTCAAAAGTTATAGCATAGCCTATATTTTTCTACTTTTGAAGTAACTACTTACAACCCACAGCTTCACAATTAATAGTAGGGCTGCCCCCTAATAGTCGACTAACTGTTAGTTGACTAGAAGAGTCTTGGTCAACCAACATTTTATTAGTCAGTTAGTCGCAGAAAAAAAAAAAACTCCGGAAGTGGCAAAGTTACAGTCCGTGAGTGACAGATCATTGATGGCAGAAAATCCAAACATTCGCCTATCATTCGTTGACCTTAAATATGGCTTATCACTTGTAACGTGTACAGTAAGTAGCAGCAACTTTACAAGTCCGCTCTAATGTTAGCCTAGTCCTAGATAAATGTGCGCTATTATTAGGCACATAACCATGCTTGTTTGGAGAGCACGCTTACTGCATGACTTGGAGGCGCCGGTGCGATCATTTGCATTTAACTTAAAATACTCCATCATTTTGGTCATACAGATAAAAGTAATGGAAAGGGTAACTGTAAAGGGTCTACTTTTATTTCTGTAAACTCACAATAACAGCAAAATGTTGTGCCTTTGTAAAATAATGAAAACAATCAGGATGCGATATCTGCTGTCTTGGTCTCACGTAACAAACATGAACCGAAACCTGGCGTATACTTGCCTCACAGACTATATCTATAGAAAGCTTGAAATGTACTTTTAAACTAAGCAATTTAAATGGAAAATAAATTTTCCGATTATGTAATCCATATGAAACGTGCATATAGTTGCGTCCACTGCTGAGATGAGGAGTCAGCATCGTTGACTTAATCTCTGCAGCTGAAAACACAGAAAAAATGATCAATAAATTATTAAAATGTTTAGGCAGTCTCCTTCAGTTTTTTCACATCACACTGATAATCATTATGTTTGCCGTTGTGCTGTGGCAAACTTTATGCGTGCGCTTGAGCGCTGAATAGGCTATGTATTATATCAATTAGAGGCTCATTATTATGATTTTATGGCTTATTAATACAAATGCGTGATTAGTCAACTAAACGCTTAAACAAACGACTGCTAGTAGACTAGAAAAATCACGACTGCAGACAAATCTACAAATAGGTCGACTCCACCCACCAACTACTCAAGCCAATCAGATAACGGCCATGTTGCGCTGACCAATCGAAGCACACTCTCGCTACAACCAATCACGTTTTGCTTTACAATCGGGGCAGGAACAGACTCTGAAAGGAGCTCCGTACTATTCCACCATGGGTGCATCGTCCGAATTGAGCTGAAGTGCTGTTTGTGTGATTAAAAACACCCCTTTTACAAAATGTAACAGACTTTATTGTTATTAATTTGTTTTGTACATACTTTTGTGAGTGTAATTATATATAAGGTCTGGTTTATCCATCTTACAAAAAGGGGGCTCTTATTTTGACGGGTATTATGGTCTGAGTGTTACTGATCACTGCAGTAATGAACAAGAGAACGTGTCGTGCACATTATTACAGTTCATCTGAGTTTTCTTATGGATAGAAAGTTTACAATTTTGTTAAGCAACCCTGAAAAGGCATAAGCTCTTACAGTGATTATCTGGAGTTAAAAACTGGCATTTCATGGTAGCTAATGTACAATAAAACTTCATGAAACTCATCAGTAAAGTTTCAGCCATCATTTCAGACGGGGTCCGCTACACAAAAGATTTTTGGAGTATATTCTTTATATTACCATCAGGATCAGTGAATCGGGATAAAGGCTATGCACGATGTATGATCATTTGCAGATCCCCTGCTATAACACGTCTACCTGGCGGTGCGGCACGGCGTGATGCAGCAAATAGAAGGCATTATAATCATTATAAACAAACGGATTACATTATTAGTGTCCATGAACATGCAGCTATAATGTCTACAAGCGGCACGGTGAGAAATGACGAGTCCGTGGCAGTAAACGAGTGTCCCGTTCTACAGTAGCTATAATACCACACTTTCACAATACCATGTATAATACCAAATATGAGCCTGAATGACCATCAGTGATGTACGAGCCTCGGCATCACTGCAGCTATGGTTTTGGATAATACAAATAAAGAGGTTGCAATGCTGAAAAATACATTTTTGGTATTTATTTTGGATGCTGTAAATAATTTTTACAATAAAAAACTATTGAGTCTGATTCATCTGAAATATTTGCGTGTTTGACTGCTGGACATTTGAAATGAAATGCATAATCTATAGGCTATGGAATTCAATAACCTGTCACATTTAAAAAGTCTATATCTTCTCTACAAACAATGGTAATGTTAAAATGTTTAATCAATGTTTAAAATATTATTTAAGGGCCTGTTAATGTTTAATAGCTGGTTTGCTGCTTATATCTGTCGATGTTTAATTGATAAACTGGGAAATGCTGTTATGTGACGACAGTTTAATCTATTTTGCAAACTCGCACTTTTTTCACAAGGTTAAAATCAGTTAGATAAGTTAATAGCTAATTATTGAGGCTTTCTGTTTAATCTTGAATAACGTGACGCTTCCATAACGCATCTGTATCCAATATATCTTTGTTGTTCCCATAACAGAGAGCACTGTTTCTCTGGCATTTTTAAATGGCGCAGAAAATATAATAGTTTGGCTTGGCTTGACACACAGTCTAATGGTCTAATGAAATATACATTTTTAAACCTCTTTTTACTGTACCATTGTACCTTCCTTTCTAAGCCAATGCAGGACGAGACTGCCCCCAATTGTAAAGCAAAACGTGATTGGTTGTAGCGAAAGCATGCTGTGATTGGTCAGCGCAACGTGGCCGTTATCTGATTGGCTTCAGTAGTCGGTGGGTGAGTCAACCTATTTGTGGATTTGTCATGCAGCAATCCACAAATGCACAGAAAGCAATTCACTAATGTACAGGTGGTGATTCACAAATAAATGCAGGCAGAGTTGTGCTTGTGACATATAAAAAACATTCACAAATGTGTTTTTTAGCAAATCTCATTTTATTTATTTGTGGATCATAATCTATTTATTTGGAATTTTGCTACAATTCTACCCCCATAGAGGGCAGGCCTAATTAATAGAGAGAAACGGTATGACTAATTCACACACGCAATCGCTCTCTCATTAATGCATTCAAATAAATGTACTGGTACTGTGCTAATTTATCTGTATCTGATTTACGAGCAGAAATCTGTAAGAAATGTTAGCTCACTTTCAGCAGTTATTTTATCTATGGTTCCTATGTCGCAGCACACTTTCATCTGAAAAAAAAAAAATCCCACCTTTTAATAGTCAAGCATATTTACAGTACAAACCTTGTCAGTGAACTATAAGAGCTGCTGTGCAGCCAAAATAATGTACCAGTTATCACTGTAAAGCTGCTTTGACACAATCTACATTGTAAAAAGCGCTATATAAATAATGGTGACTTGACTTGACTTGAACTATGAGGGCAAAATAATAATGATAATAATCGTCCATTAATCTTAATCGAGGTAAAATGTTCAATTAATCGAGATTATGATTTTAGGTCATATCGTACAGCCCTAATTTATATGTATTTATACCGGTATTTTTACAAGTGTTTATATATATTTCCTGTAAGCAGGTCTCTCTGATGTATCTGGATGAGCTATAAACATGAATGTAATCCAGCTTCATGCTGCATTGGAGTACTGGTATTTTGAATATCAAATAAGTTGTTAAACTAGTGTCTAGGCTAATAGTTGCTTAATTGAATTGGCAAATAGTTTGATCAAAGTTTGATCAAAAGTTAACTTAAAGGTGTCATGAACTGCGTTGTTTTATTGTTTTATAATGTTTCCTGGGGTGCACTTATGTTAGTATGCTTTTTACATCAAAAAATGTTGAATATTCATTGAATAAAAAGAGTTTTGGTCCAGAACTCAGTCACTGAAACTCGTGCTGTTTGATTGACAGCTACAGCGATTGTAAAGGGAGTGTTCTTTGAACTAGAGTTCTGCGCAGGACTGTTTTTTTTGTCCTGCTCCCGCAAGGCTCTATTCCGCACACACCCGCTCCTGCCTAAAATTCACTCTGTGTTCACCTGCTACTCGCATTTAAACTTCTAAAGAAAGAGTGATTGGGGATAACAAATATAAAATGTTGACCGCGCAGACCTCTAATGCAAAAAACATATCTTGCCAGGTTTCTCAGGACAGGGAACTGGGGACTGTGTGAACGCCACCACTGCAGAAAGTTTTGTTCACTTCAAGTTCAAGCACAGATGAGCTGATGTCAAAGCATCTCGGGAGCGACCGGGTTATTGTCAGACCGCCCGCTCCCACCTAATGTACACTATAGTTACCGACTGCAATCCGCTTTTCATTCAAAATGTAATCCTGCGCAGCAAGAAATCTTGTTGGGAGAGCCGCGGGAATGCAGACCTTTAAACGCTTTCTATATATAATTTAATCATCGTTTAAATAACAGATTATTTTCATCCTATTAAGAGAAACAATGTGAAGTTGACCATTTATTTAATGGTTTGATTTAGGGTGCGTTCACACTTGGCATGTTTGGTTCGATTAAAACGAACCCTGGGGTGATTGCTCTGTTAGTGTGGTTCATTTGAGCATGTGTGAACGCTGCCGTCCAAACCCTGGTGTGCACCAAACAAGCGGACCGAGACCGCTGAAAAGATGGGTCTCAGTCCGCTTTTAAACGAATTCTGGTGCGGTTCGAATGATATATGAGCGCAACACGGACCAAAGACATGTAAATGAACCAAAAACGCGAAGATGAGACCCTAAAAAGGACAATCCTCACGCATATCGGTTTTCTCTCGTCATAGTCGCGAGTTTACCCATCACGGGCATCAGTAGCACGCACGCAGCAGATTGTTTGTTTGTGTGACAGATGGATTCCCATCGCTGTTTTGACTCTTTTACACATTTTATAATCTCTTCCCGAGTTCCCAGCTGGCCAAAATATCATCATATGCAGGCTACATACATACAGCGAGCGCATTTACCTCAGTACACAGCATTGTTTTGGATGTTCGGTAAGTTCCGTCTCAAAATAGGCAATACGTCATAAAATCAGACTAATCAGGTTGTGAATGTATCCCTATGCCTTTAGGTTCGGTATCTTTTGGTTTCTGTGATAAAATTGCCAATCCGAACGCTGACAAAATTAACCAAATGAACCGAACTACAAGTGTGAATGCACCCTTACTGACACATAGACAAAGAACATCTGACTGTACATGAATATTACATATCAGATCAGGAATTAGAATGAATAGTTACTTACATGTTGTTGCATTACTGTTGAGTCCATATCGTAAAAGTGTGTTTGCATTTCGGCGTAGGCATTGCAATTGATTTACCAAAAAAAATCCACAGTGAAATGTACTGAATACAAATAAATGCTCAACTAAGGCATTCACATTGTTGAAAATAAATAACCATATTCCTAGCATTAGGATTCTTTGAAAGGTCATGTTATTTTTAGTCCTGTATCGCTCTTCTCTCCTCATCATCTCACTAACACGCCAGTGGGCAGGGTTGCAATGATGAAGTAGGCATTGATTTCTTCTGCGGATGTGGCGTTTCACCTATCTATGACATAGGCACATTCCAGGATCAGTCGTTCGATGGGCCTGCTATCAATAAAAGCTTTTATTGGACTAACAAGGAAGTTTTCAGTTCTGAAACTTAGTATGATGACCTCTTGTACAAACCCGATTCCAAAAAAGTTGGGACACTGTACAAATTGTGAATAAAAAAGGAATGTTTCAATATTTTATTCAGAATACAACATAGATAACATATCAAATGTTTAAACTGAGAAAATAAGTTGATTTTAAATTTCATGGCATCAACACATCTCAAAAAAGTTGGGACAAGGCCATGTTTACCACTGTGTGGCATCCCCTCTTCTTTTTATAACAGTCTGCAAACGTCTGGGGACTGAGGAGACAAGTTGCTCAAGTTTAGGAATAGGAATGTTGTCCCATTCTTGTCTAATACAGGCTTCTAGTTGCTCAACTGTCTTAGGTCTTCTTTGTCGCATCTTCCTCTTTATGATGCGCCAAATGTTTTCTATGGGTGAAAGATCTGGACTGCAGGCTGGCCATTTCAGTACCCGGATCCTTCTTCTACGCAGCCATGATGTTGTAATTGATGCAGTATGTGATCTGGCATTGTCATGTTGGAAAATGCAAGGTCTTCCCTGAAAGAGACGACATCTGGATGGGAGCATATGTTGTTCTAGAACTTGGATATACCTTTCAGCATTGATGGTGCCTTTCCAGATGTGTAAGCTGCCCATGCCACACGCACTCATGCAACCTCATACCATCAGAGATGCAGGCTTCTGAACTGAGCACTGATAACAACTTGGGTTGTCCTTGTCTTCTTTAGTCCAGATGACATGGCGTCCCAGTTTTCCAAAAAGAACTTCAAATTTTGATTCATCTGACCACAGAACAGTTCCACTTTGCCACAGTCCATTTTAAATGAGCCTTGGCCCAGAGAAAACACCTGCGCTTCTGGATCATGTTTAGATATGGCTTCTTTTTTTGACCTATAGAGTTTTAGCTGGCAACAGCGAATGGCAAGGTGGATTGTGTTCACCGACAATGTTTTCTGGAAGTATTCCTGAGCCCATGTTGTGATTTCCATTACAGTAGCATTCCTGTATGTGATGCAGTGCCCGAAGATCACGGGCATCCATTATGGCTTTCCGGCCTTGACCCTTACGCACAGAGATTGCTCCAGATTCTCTGACTCTTTGGATGATATTATGCACTGTAGATGATGATAACTTCAAACTCTTTGCAAATTTTCTCTGAGAAACTCCTTTCTGATATTGCTCCACTATTTTTCACCGCAGCATTGGGGGAATTGGTGATCCTCTGCCCATCTTGACTTCTGAAAGACATTGCCACTCTGAGAGGCTCTTTTTATACCCAATCATGTTGCCAATTGAACTAATAAGTTGCAAATTGGTCCTCCAGCTGTTCCTTATATGTACATTTAACTTTTCCGGTCTCTTATTGCTACCTGTCCCAACTTTTTTGGAATGTGTAGCTCTCATGAAATCCAAAATGAGCCAATATTTGGCATGACATTTCAAAATGTCTCACTTTCAACATTTGATATGTTATCTATATTCTATTGTGAATAAAATATAAGTTTATGAGATTTGTAAATTGCATTCTTTTTTATTCACAATTTGTACAGTGTCCCAACTTTTTTGGAATCGGGTTTGTATATTTTTTTGTAATATCAAAAAATTTGATTTCAAATTCATTACCCCTTTAAGTGATGGTTAGACAAGCTTTCCTTTCACAATCACAGTTTTCTTTTTGTGTGTCAATGAATTTGACATTTAAGACATTCCTTAATTCTGCATTGTCACATTTGGTGTACTTTGTGCATTCTTCACAAAGTTGAATCTAGTAGAAGAGGAGACAAAATCAAAACCTCTGGTCTATTTTCATTTGTCTTCTCACAGGAACAGCTTGAAGTATTGCCTACAGCTTTGGGTTACGTTAAGCTGTATGCTAAATGCTCACAAATTGGGATGAGCAGTGTCTGGAAAGCAACATGGTAGAATGTTAAATTATTAATGGTTTTTTTCTTATTGAATACCTGCTTATGTGTAGCTGAGCTTCAAGTCACATGGACGGTGTCTTCAGTTTAGAGGCTGTCCTTGACCCTTGTAATGAAAAACAGGAAAATGTTTTTTTCCTAAAGTATTGACAATAAAAAAAGGCTATAAATGATTGTATTCGTCAGTCAAGCTCAAAGTCGTTTGACGTAATCTCTCAACTGGTTAGAATTTTAAACAAGTTGCCTACCCACACTGATAAAAGGCTGACCTGATGATACAGGTGAAGATAACTGTGTGTGGCAGAGGTCAAATCTGTGTGTTGTCTTCCTGCTCGGGAGCACAAAGAACAGTTCAGTTTACATTTTTCAGATGTATATGAGGAACTGATCAAAATATATAGCCCAAGTCATTGTTCACTGAAAATCTTTCTCTCTAGTGAGCCGTTAATTCAAAGTGTTGCGAGTTCAGTTCGAATCATGAACCTAGTCGACTGGTTCAAGAACTGGATCAGATAAATGATTGATTCAAGTTCACTGACTTAATGATCCAGTTCTTGTTTTGTGTTCCACTAAAAAATAGAATACAGCTATTTTTAACACAATGTGTTTTTGCATTTAAGAGACGCAGGGTAGTGGAATGAAAAACTGCAAGGTCTGGACATGGTTTTTTTTTGGTTTTTTTTTCTCTCTTTCAAAGCTGAATTTCTTTCAACTTACAGTAACACTTAGTTCATATTAGACATGTGCCAATATTCGGTAATACGATATCACGATAATGAATATGCACAATATTGTTATCACAGGCACTTCAAAATACGTTGAATAATTATTCATTACAAATTAACCAATTTTTTTATAATGCATTTTAAGAACACGCGCACTCATGTAAACAAACCCAACGTGCATGAGAAGCACATGGCGGAACGAGTGAAGGAGACGTGCTGAATGAGTGCACGTCCACTTTCTGACAGCAGAGGGCGCTGATGGAACAGCAGAAATTAAGCGGTTACCCCGGAAACCCAGTAAACAAAGCAGCTGCCCACTGAGCAGTAATTAAAATTCTTCCAACAGCCATTCAGTTTTTGGGATTCGCAATGTTGTTCATTACAGCACCAATTACTTAAAACTTAAAGACTTAATAGGCTATTTATTTTCAAACTTAAGCATTTTTATATTTTAATCTGGACAACAGCATGCCCTAATGATTGAAAATCTATTTGTTATTGTTCAGTAAACGGCGGCGCAACGAAGGCTGTCCCGATTAGAAGGCTTCTTTGAATGCCGCCTACAAATTTATCCTTCATTTTCCTAGGCCGCAAAGGATGGAATGAGATTCTACCCTGAGCCTATGCCAAGATTCATTGTGCGCCAGTGACAACTGGATTTTTTTTTTTATATAGGGAAAAATGTCAGATGTGTGTCCACAGCTATGGTTTTCAGGCTTACTTGGAAGTTAGAATCAAGTGAGTTTGATTAAGATTGGATACAGCCAGAGTTGAGAACCCCTGGTCTAGCTCATGTTTATATAGAAAAACAGAGCAGTGGAATGCAAAATTGCATTCTGTGTTGAGTAAATAATGACAGAATATGCTATTTTTGAGTGAACTATTCCTTGAGGTGGCATTCACATAATGATTAGCAGTGACAAAACGACCTAAAGTCATTTGTCACTGAGAGTTGCCAATTTCTAGTGACATGAGTGACAGTGACCGGTGTTGATGGGACAGAGTTGAGCAGCTTGATGCAAATGAGCAGCAGTGCGATTCGCATCTGTGGAGACAATGAATCACCAGCTGATACAGTTGGATACAGAAGTTAAGCTGGAACTCAGTACAGCAACAAAATAAGTTACAAAAAAACACTATTGTGATTGATTTGCAGTACTCTGATTTTTAAATTACACCTGCAAATAGCACAGGGCTCAATTGCGACCAAATTGCGAGACAAATTTAGTCTGTGACCATATTTACAAGCATTCGTGCGAGTGCAGATAATTGTTGTGGAGCACACAAACTGCATTGCAATCATTTCCCAAGATGTCATTTTTGTGAAAATATTATAAAGTTCGTAAACAGGACATTAAAGGTGCAATAGGACATTTTCGGAGAGGCTAGCAATAGCGAGCTAGCTTTCAAATCATAACATCCCACCCTCCCTCCTTTCAGAGCACTCTCCAAAGCAATGCCTCCTCCAAAACGCATGAAGGCGCGCACACACACACACACACACACACACAGCTACTCTCTGCGAAGCGTCACAGGAGACGGCGTTAAACTGCCTCATGTCTCAAAGCACATAACATTACAATAATAATGAACGTAAACAACTTGGAGAGCTTGTACCTGATTGCTGCAGATTCATTTTGGTGTTGATACTGTTGACATGGAAATGCATAATTCTGATTCTGAGGCTGTGAACAGCTCCGGTTAGAACGCCATCTCTTAATTACGGTAGTTATGGTGTGAAAGTAGCATAAGCTTGTTGTTTTGGTTCGGTAGGAACTAAAAGGTGGCTGCTGTTTGTTTGCGACGCTTATGACTGAGTATTTGTCTGCATAGCATGAAACGCATTGATGTATGATGTCTGCACGAACAGGGTGTACGAGGGTGTGTAAAAACATACATTGACAGGCCATCATAGGTGATAACAACATAAACAGTATAACAAAAAAATATTTCTATAGAGAATTACCTATTGCACCTTTAACAGGCCAGAGACGGAACGTGCTGAAGACTGACGCAAAGCGAACACAGACTCGCCAGTGGAGCAAATGCTGTACCTGGCAGGCATAACAAGTCTTCATGATGTGTCATGTGTGTCTTTGTTTGAATCATAATTAAAATGCAGTGGTGCCTCTAATTTCAAATGGCTAAAGATATTTTTGTTTAAAGGTGCAATATGTTATATTTCCTGTCAGCTAGAGGTCGCTAGAGGCCTATTCAAAACAAAGGTGTAGCTTGATGACGCCAAGTTTGAGTGTGGAATCTTGGGACATGTGGTCTTCACCCCAACGGCCAGTGGAAAAGAATTGGGATAGGACTCAGGAAATCATGTTCATGGATGCGATTATGAACGTTACTGTAGTATGAAGCAGAGCAGGACCGAGTGTTGTGGGAGCTGAACGAAGCCGCTGGAGCGATTGCACAACACACGCCGTGAGCAGCGGAACTTTTATTATGCCACAGTCGCCGGCGTTGCTTCCGCTATTCTGGTCATGAGTATGAGGTAACACAGCTCTGTTTTTTTTTTTCTTTTATTTGACTGTGTTGAAAATGTAATAACGTTACTCTGTGCACTCGCTCTGTGGCTGCTGTGAGACACTTGTTGCACACTGCAGTAAGCTAGATCGATTTTAGAATATCATATTAAATGCTGGATGGCTTGTGTTGATAAATGGCATGAAATTAATTTTAAAACGTATTGTATAATGGAGAAAATGCTGTATTACTGTTACTAAAAATAAAGCTGCATCTAATTATGCTATGTTAGCTACTTGACTACTAAAATTGTGTTTTTCTCTGAGGCATGGTAAAGCATGGTACTCGCAAAAAATCAAGAAAATTAGATTTAAACAATAAGACTAAAAGTGTTGAGCTATATAACAATAGTTTTCTGTCTATAAATATATCAAAACGGTTGTTCCCTTGCCTATTAAAATATGTAAACATTAAAGCGTCTTTGGTGTTCCATGGTTCCTACAAAATAAAACCCGGAAACCGAGGGTAACGTGGGTATGACACATTTGGGATATTGTAAGTACTCAAGTGAACAAAATATATAACGCTGGCCTAGGTGATTTTACTGCAAAATTCTTACATATTGCACCTTTAAGACCAGTTTGGCCTGTTGTAGAGCAAATAAACAACAAATAAATTTGCTTAAAGAGAAAAAAGATGAAGAAGAAGAAGAAGAAGGAAAAGCAACTGGAATCAGAATTGACCCATTTTCTTGTAGAAAAGAAATTGGAATTTTAATTATTGATCAACTGGACTTTTGTTTTCTATTTTTCCAACACAGATATTTCTTATTTTTCATACACTATTGATGATTCCATAGTTAACAAGGAAAGAAAAGCTCTTTGCATTGTGTTTGCATGAGTTTTCCCCATCTCCATGACCAAGCTTCTGTATTACATGCAAAACACTGGGAGGGATGTTTTATATTGTTCTCAGAAATGCAGATTTGCATTAAAGTTTCTGCTGATATGAGAGAATGACACCAAGCCAAACCGGATCATCAAATCCTACCCCGTTTTATTTTAAGGAGTTTTGTTGAACAGACCGCACAGCAATGTCTTTGTTTTGTCCTTGTTCATCTGAGTTTTGTACTAACTGGTGGCCAATGAGATTATGTGAGACCTGATGCAGCTTGTTGAGATCTGTCTAAGGTCCAAGTTTTTCCTCCTAAATGACTGCTGTGCTTGTCTTGTGGAAGTAACAGAAGCTTGTTGGTATAATCACTGCTGGCTTGAAGTTGTAAGCGTTAATAAATGCCAGACAATATTGTCAAATGGATAGTACAATCTCTCTTTTTTTCTCTCATTGGATGATATGTGATGTTGTAAAACAGTAACATATGCAATCTTGTGACTTTGAAACCTTAAACTCTAAAGGAAAGTAAAATAATTTTTGTTGGCAACAGTAGCTAAGTCATGATGGTCAAGAAATCATCCACGCCTCAAATTTGATTAGTGAAGTAGAGGCTAGTTGTGTACTTGCTTGTGAATGCATGCTTTTCGCAATAAAAAAAGCAAAACGACAGTGGGGGTGGTGTCGCGGTGGACAAGTAATGTAATCTGTGTACGTTTGAACACCGCTTAACACCGGGTAACGCTTTCTAGTGCAGCAAGCCTACTGTGATGGTCACTGTAATGTTTGGTCAGATTTACCATTGTTCCACAAATTTTTGTGAGCAAAATGTACTCCTTTCAATAGGAATCCTTGCAATCTGGAATTTCACGTGAGGGCGAAAGATTTCTCCTCGCAGATTATACAAGGTTGTTTAAGTTGGTCATGCATATTCACTGAGGTAACTAACATAAAGCTGCTTGGTTTGAAAGTGACTTCTATGTGAGCGACGCTTCATTCATTGCTACACTATTGATAATAGACCTTTTTTGGCTGCAAAATTTGACATGGCTAATGTAAACCTTTATACACAGAATTTTGTGACCTTATTGTTTTTTTAATTTATTTTATTTGGTATATCTTAACAGAATTCCTCGTAGAAACAGTCTGTGATCATTCATTCTTAAAGCTGTTCATAGAGGTTTTTTTTTTTATTTATTTTTTTTATCTAGAATGTCCCCATCTGAAATCGTACCAGCTCCGCTTGTCCTGAAGTCTGTAAGCAAATACTCTTTGTTGATAGAAGGTCTGGTGGTATCTTTTAGCAAACATGGGTGCCCGAAACTTGTCGTGTCAGGTGCCCTCAACCCCTGAGCTTGATGGTGGAGGTGCTCTAATGACTTATTCTGTTTGTGATCTTTGACTTGCTGTTAACAGCAGAGACTGTTAGCCTTTCCATGACTCTGCATGACCTCTCAGAGAGATATGTTGGGTTTCCTGTTCTTCTTAGGGTTGTTTAAACCCGCCGTCAAGGGCATAGTACAAAACACTACTGGAGGGAAGATTTATGCTCCGTAACAAAGTGCATCTTGTGTCTTCATAAACTTGTATAGCTGACCTTTATAATGTGACGTAGATTTAATTTGTATATTTATTTATTTGTGTATTGATTGATTGCCAATAGACATAAGGGCTGGGTATCAGCAGCTACGTAATGATGCATGATACACATAGCTGTACATAAATCTCAATTCAATACATGATGATATCATAACTGCAGTTGTGTATCCATGAGAGGGAATATCTTTCAAAATATCTTTTGAATGTTCTGCTCATCAAAGAGAATCCTGAAAAAAGTATCACTGTTTCCACAGAAATATTAAGCAGCACAACTGTTTTCAACATTGATGATAATCAATCAGCATATCTGTATGCAAATCAACATTATACAGTGCTCAGCGTAAATGAGTACACCCCCTTTGAAAAGTAACATTTTAAACAATGTCTCAATGAACAAAATGTTGGTAAGACTAAGTTTAATATAATATCTGTTTAATTTATAACATGAAAGTAAGGTTAATAATATGACTATTATATGATATTTTTCAGTTTTACTCAAATTAGGGTGATGCAAAAATGAGTACACCCCACAACAAAAACTACTACATCTAGTACTTTGTTAGTTTTGGGTGTACTCATTTACACTGAGAACTGTAGATCAAATGCAAAATGATTCTATAAAAAGAAAACATTCTGAAGGATCGTGTGACACTGAAAACTGGATTAATGGCTGCTGAAAATTCAGCTTTGCATCACAGGAATAAATTACATCTTTAAATATAAAAAAAAAAAAAAAAAATTTGATCAAATAAATGCAGCCTTGCTGAATAGAGCAGCACGATTCTGGATAAATTGAGAATACATTTTTTTGTTGTTCATAATTGTGATCTCTGTTTGAAACAAACTAAACTACATAACGTAATTTACTAGGGGTTCTAACAAAATGTTAATTTCTGCAGTCTATCTAAAATGTTAAATTCATTTAAACAAATTATTTTTTAAAAAATAGGTTTGAATGAATGATTCAATGACTCACTCACTTATTTCATTACTGGATGAATTAGCGTTTCTGAACAAATCTCTTTAGTGAATGATTCATTGACACACAGTAACTTGTCAACTCTAGTGGCATAACAATGTAATCAATACAGTTGTTATTTGAAGCAAAGTTACTTTTAAGAGGTGATTTGCTCTATTTTGATCGCTTCCGTAGACATCAGTGTTTATACTGGAACTATAAACTTTTATCCCACTATTTCTGCAATAATGTGAATATTTGTAACATGGAAATAATGGAAATAAGGTGTGGTTGAAGAAACTGTTTGTGATGCTGTTTCATACCTAGATAGCCTAACTGCTTTCTCTGGGACAGCGGCAGCACAAACGCAGATTTGAATGTTCCGGCGTGAATTCATATATTATATATATATATATATAGAATGGTAGTTTGTGTATATCAATAGTATATAAATATTTGTTTAGATATGCTTTTTCAGTAACACTCAAGGTTTTCTGACAGTCTGAGTAATATGTGAGGTTTTTTGTTTTTTTCTCTCTTTTTTTTTTTTTTTTTTTTTTTTTTTTTTTTTAAGTGACAGAATGGGGTGACGATGTGAGACCAATGTCTGAAGATGAAGCCATGGTCATAGTCAACCATCAAGCTACAGGAGATGTGTGTACCCTAATGATGTGCTTGCAGGACAAGGGCACGGTAAGCACACCTCTGGTTGGTTTAGGGTTAGTACTATTCTGATGGTTGTGAATTATACATTAAATATTTTTAAGGCTTGTCACACTGATAATATTCCAGATTTTAATCAGGCAACAAAACTAATCCTAGTGTTCTTATCCAGGTTGTACGAAAGATGATGTGGTTGATGGACCATGTTTTTAAATATACCAATTTTGGGGTTGTGTCCCTGATTCACGGTGATTTCTTCATCAGGCAGGTACGTACTATTTTCTTAAAAGCAAATATGGATGTTTTGTAACATAAATGGACATGGATACATTTTGATATGAGTTGATTGTAATTTTGCTAAGGTTAGCTCTAGGGTTGTTACGGTACAAAATTTCCAGTAGTCACTACCAATACTAGTAAGATTTTGCGGTTCTCTGTACCAATTTTGGTACAGAGCTAAAACCGTAGTCTCCTTTTTGGTTATCACTGTCAATTATTGCAGTTTCTGATCACATTTAAATAGAGTTGTCAATCCAGAAACTTTGCAGTGTACTTAGCAGCATGAAAACTAAACTTGTAATCAGATTGTGAATGGATAATAAAGCAAGAGAAGAGCCTCCCTTTATAATCACTAACTCTAAAGCACAAGCTCACTGAACTCTGCACTCTCGTGAAGACTCTTGTTATAATAATAATAATAAAAAAATGTAAAAAAAAGATACGTTCGACAACCCTAGATAGGTAATAACTCCATGCAGGCAATGCACTGTCTGTATATTTCTTGAAGTAGCGGGTCTAACAAACCAAATGGCTGGTAGTGCAAGGGGAAATTCAGTCGAAATTGACAAGTCTTGTGCATTACCAACAGGGCAAAGCACATCGAGAAAAGCAGCTAATTTACCTGAAGGATCACCTAGACAAGTATTACTACAGCAGAGACAGGAAGTGGATTGTGCTGTTTCCTGAGGGCGGCTTCCTAAGAAAGAGACGAGAGACAAGTCAGTCCTTTGCCAAAAAGAATGACTTGCCCTACTTGACTCACGTAACACTGCCACGGCTGGGTGCCACAGAGATTATCCTGAAGACTTTAGGACCCCAGCAGGAAAACGGCATCTTGGGAACAGAGGGTCCACCAGGTCAAAGTAAGGAACAAAATCACTTATCCATGTAATCCAGTTTGAGTAGAATGTGTCGCACTGTTTGTTTTTCCCCAATTCCCTGACATTATTCACACAAAACAAGACTCCCTATAGCAGATTCTAATGGCTAGTATGGCAATGCCGTTTAATATGATTGAGTTCGTTCACCATTTTGTTTTTTTGTTTATGATTTCATCGCTATATCCAAAATCAAATACTTCCCTAGTATACAGGTGCAGGTCATATATAATTAGAATATCATCAAAAAGTTGATTTATTTCACTAATTCCATTCAAAAAGTGAAACTTGTATATTATATTCATTCATTACACACAGACTGATATATTTCAAATAGTTTATTTCTTTTAATTTTGATGATTATAACTGACAACTAAGGAAAATCCCAAATTCAGTATCTCAGAAAATTAGAATATTGTGAAAAGGTTCAATATTGAAGACACCTGGTGCCACACTCTAATCAGCTAATTAACTCAAAACACCTGCAAAGGCCTTTAAATGGTCTCTCAGTCTAGTTCTGTAGGCTACACAATCATGGGGAAGACTGCTGACTTGACAGTTGTCCAAAAGACGACAATTGACACCTTGCACAAGGAGGGCAAGACACAAAAGGTCATTGCAAAAGAGGCTGGCTCTGTGTCCAAGCACATTAATAGAGAGGCGACGGGAAGGAAAAGATGTGGTAGAAAAAAGTGTACAAGCAATAGGGATAACCGCACCCTGGAGAGGATTGTGAAACAAAACCCATTCAAAAATGTGGGGGATATTCACAAAGAGTGGACTGCAGCTGGAGTCAGTGCTTCAAGAACCACTACGCACAGACGTATGCAAGACATGGGTTTCAGCTGTCGCATTCCTTGTGTCAAGCCACTCTTGACCAACAGACAGCGTCAGAAGTGTCTCGCCTGGGCTAAAGACAAAGACTGCTGCTGAGTGGTCCATAGTTATGTTCTCTGATGAAAGTAAATTTTGCATTTCCTTTGGAAATCAGGGTCCCAGAGTCTGGAGGAAGAGAGGAGAGGCACACAATCCACGTTGCTTGAGGTCCAGTGTAAAGTCGCCTGACCTTAACCCCATAGAAAATCTATGGGGTATTGTGAAGAGGAAGATGCTATTATGCCAGACCCAACAATGCAGAAGAGCTGAAGGCCACTATCAGAGCAACCTGGGCTCTTATAACACCTGAGCAGTGCCACAGACTGATCGACTGCATTGCTGCAGTAATTCAGGCAAAAGGAGCCCCAACTAAGTATTGAGTGCTGTACGTGCTCATACTTTTCATGTTCATACTTTTCAGTTGGCCAAGATTTCTATGTATGGTTTTTCTATGTATGTCTTTGTATTGGTCTTAAGAAATATTCTAATTTTCTGAGATACTGAATTTGGGATTTTCCTTAGTTGTCAGTTATAATCATCAAAATTAAAAGAAATAAACTTTTGAAATATATCAGTCTTTGTGTAATGAATGAATATAATATACAAGTTTAACTTTTTGAATGGAATTGGTGAAATAAATCAACTTTTTGATGATATTCTAATTGTATGACCAGCACCTGTATAGTACTTCCGGCGAGATTCTGAAGAGATTAATCAGATTAATAAAGTAGCACCGGTGCCACTAAATTCTACAGATGGTGGGGCCAGCACCTGATTTGGTAGCGCTGGGGGGAAATTTATCATAAAGTTAATTTAATCATAAAATTACTATTATTTTGCATTAAGAAGCGCAGTTACTAATAATATTACATGTTTGTTTATTGGAAATTTAACAGTAAAGCTCTGTGCTTGAATTGATATGCAGATAAAATTAACTTTTATTACCAGTAACGTGCACTATATTTATTAACATAAAAAATTTAAATTCTACTCTTATTAAATGTACCATTGTTTTTATATAGTATCATACTGCACTGACAGCTTCAGTGATTATAAAAGGAGCATTACTTGCTTTCTTTGTAGTTCAGTCACAATTTAAAGAAAAGTTTTTGTTTTTCATGACTTCCTACTTTTTTAAATATATTAGGATGTGGAAATGGCTAATAAGTAAATAAGTGCTCCGCTTCCGCCATCTACTGGTTATAGTGGTAATTTCATGTCTTTTTTTTACCAAATAATGCTTGTTTGCCACAGTGTTGGTACATCTTTAAACTTTTAGTTATGCAAAATCACATTAAAAACAACATTATTTTTGGATTAATTGGATAATATTTTGAGCTTTGAAGTGCTGGAAAATGTGTGAAGCACTTGAAAGCCCTTGAAAAGTGCTTTAATTTCACTCTCAAAAGATTATACGAACCCTGAGATGAATAATGTAAAAACAGCAACAAAACATTCGACTATTTCTGCCACAATGTCACCGTTACAGTTATCGTTGCTACATTAAATCCATAGTGAATGTTGGTGATTTGTGGATTAAAGGTGGGGTTAGTCATTTTTCAAAAACACTTTTTTTGGAAGTTAGTCGGGCAGACACAAACAATAAACGTGTAACCAGTCAGCATTAGGGGGCATATGACGGTCAAGGAGACAGAACGAGCAGGAGGGAGATTTGAAGAAAAACAGAGAGATGCAAAAAGAGAGATGAGACAATACAAAAGAGCTCAAAAGAAAATCACTGGAATGAAGGTTTATGACTGGGCAAGCACTTTAGGACCTGTGTTAATATTAGAAAAGCTTTCCAGTGCTGGAAAGAGGCAAGCAGGAAGGCCTGAAAACAGACGCGGTGGCTGCTTTGATTCCGCTCCACACGCAAGTAACACTGGGTTTGAGTGTCATTGATTGTCTGGAGCTGCTGTGCTGTTGGCGACTAACAACAAACTCTTGTTTGTATTTACCATTGTGTACTGTACGTTCATTTATATTATATGCAGCGTCTATTTGGTGCACACAACATGGATAACCTACAACATTTTAATTGATACTGTAATGGATTCGTATTCTCAACATCTTTTAATATTTACAGTTTTCTGTTACTGCCTGAACTTTACATTATTTGTAACGCAGCCATCCATAATCGCAGTAAGATTTGCACTCATCACCTTTAAAATGTCACTTTTAATGTTTAAAGTTTGTTAACAAATTATCTAACTTTTCAGCTTTCAAATTCTGTCAATTTTATTATGAAATACAAGTAATAAATGTCATTTTGGCATTTTTCAATGTGGCCTGACAGATCGCTCAGTCAGTATTTCAATCTTGGAAAGAGCTTTGTATAAAACAGCTGGAGAACAATCATGTCACGTAACATCAAATTTACGTCAGAAAAGCTATTCAATGCTCATAAAAATGTCTGTCAGCTAGAAAAACTAACTATAGAAAGGGGCATTTTGGAGACCTGTACTGTGCTGTAACATGGTGTGGTATAGTATAGTATAGGCAACGCTGGTAAAAGACGCTACCCTCACGTTCATTAATCCGCTCCCCGCTATGCTCTGCTCACATGCTCTGATAGTAATAGCTTTATAAGACTACATTATTTGGATAATTATTCAAAAAATAAATCCGTTAAATCTGATTCTGTTGCATAGAACCGAATTTTCAGTTTCGATGCATCCCTTACTTGATTATCAAATTATCTGTTAGGTGCAGCCCTAGTATCTACAGTGGAGTTCCACTGTTTTTAGTACTGATGTTTAAGCTTAGAGATTTTTTTTCTTTCAAACTTTCATTATGTAATTTAGATTGTAAAGGCATTTTTTTTTTTTTTTTCCCCCCATGTAATGTATATTTTATTTTAGTATTTTTTTTTTTTTTTTTTTTAACTATCTATTTAAATAAAATGACTTCAAATACTGTTCCTTCAGTTTTGACAGAAGTGTAACGTAGTCTTATTTATATAGTCAATATTTGCCACACCTAACACATGCTTGGACTTCCTTGCTGGGTGGATCTTTCTTCTGTTTTATCTGGAAGACAGTCATCCGTACACCACATATTTACTCTGCTTAATGGAGGGCTTACCTAATGGAGATGATGGATTCTGACAGGCAAGAATTCAAAATGAAGAAACACTAAGGCTAAACAAGATAATTAGTTGCTAGTATTGTCTCGTAAATACGTGGAAACATCTATCACAGTCTTTCAGAACGCATCAGAGGACATGCCCACCCAGCATGCACATCCTCCTGGAAGTATAGTATGAGGAAGTTAACCGTTTCAGAGATCTTTAAAGAGATAATGCATGGTCACTGTGTGCTTCAACTGACTAGTTACTTAATAAGGGGGACTAGTTTTAGTTTGTTCTGTTTGTGTTTTTCCAGCTGTTATTTTCATCAGCGGCTTTGAGATTCTTTAGCATGCTAAACTCTCTGTAGCATTTGCGTCTCTAAATTGATTTCCTATTATATAGTACAGTGTTATTTTAGTAATATTTATATACTATTTTAGTATTTATTCATATTTTTTATTTTAATATTTTCAGTTTTCATTTTAATTTAATTTTTTCATGAATTGTATGTTGTCTTTTTAGTATTTTTAGTGCTGTCAAAAAAAAAAACTGATTAATCGTGATTTAGTTTTTAATATTTTCATATTGTAACAATTTCAGTTAAATTTTAATGGCATCTTTTTATGAATGAAGGCCAGTATCATCACTGATACTAATACTGGTACTGATGTCTCTATGAAATTGATCTTTTTAAAAAAAAAAAAAAAAAAAAAAAAAAAAAAACATTAATTATAGACATTCAACATTACAGTACAACTGAAAACTATCAATTTCAACATTTATTAGCCTTACCGAACATGACGCGATCTGATCTCATTTCATTTTTTAAGTTAATTTAAGATGTTATTTAACTCATTTAAGACTGCTCTTATGAGGATACTCGACAAAACAGCATTTTGGCACAATTCTGTATTGTTTATTCAAGCGCGAAAGATAACTCAATACTGGCATGCGTCTTTCTGTGCACACTAGTCGTGTGTCACAGACATGACATTAACAGACAGTGCATTCTCGTTTGTCTTGTGGCACTTGAATAAGAGTGTGAACATATAATGTAACACTAGCCATATCATGGAGGAAAAAATGGATGCTGCATTAATTGCATTAAAAACACGTTTAACTGAAAAAATGTATTGCACGCGTTAAGTTTGACAGCCCTAGTATTTTTATATTTCTATTTAGCTTTAATTTTATTTCAGTTTTAGTAATTTTAGTACTTACATTTGTTTTATTAACTTTTAAGCAAATATGTTTTGATTCAGCTTTGTTTCAATTAACAAAAACTATTTTAAATAGTTTTAGTTAACAATAATACTGATGGATGTTGTTTTATTTTATTTTTTTTATATCTGTTTATCCTATATTGAAGGCCTTGGTGCTCTTGGATTTTGTTTGTGCAGACTAATGAATATGCAAATGAGTCCCCGCCTCCACTCAATCACACACTCTCGGCCTCAGACTACCTGATCCACTCGGTCAACTGTAGTAAACGCTACACAGTGGCAAGTGGGAATATTGGCTTTGGCTTGACTGGGTTATGGTACACTACAGTTTTAAGGTGAAAATACTCAGCAATGATGTTGACTGAAGAATTTGCACATGGTTTGTTTCAAAGCATATTAAAAACACCATACAGACATATAAACAACATTAAAAACTTGATTTCCACCACAGGGGGTCTTTAAGTGTTTATGTACACATGTAGACAGCCAATGGCATAACATCTCACACTTGTTGTTTTGTGTTATTTTGACATGCACTGTTTTACAGTTACAAATAGTTTATCTTTCTTAAAATCCATGTTCTGTTCCATGCTTTGTCTCTCCATACAGTTATTTTTGAATGAAAGAAACATGTCTGTGTCTGGTTGACCATGATTAGAGTTTTTTTTTTTTTAAGACTTGTAAAGTTTTTCACATCCAAAATTCTTTAACTGAATGAACCACTTTTTGTGGTTTCTAGTTAATGTTGATAATTTTAGTAACTTGCACCAAATGGTAATTGTGCATAAAATTGGTCAAGGAATTGGTTTAAGAATATCAAGTGTTGCTCTTCTGTAGTTAAGAGACAGTTCACTTTTGAGACTGTAAAGGCAACAGTCTAGTTACCTTAAAGGGATAGTTCACCCAAAAATGAAAGTTTGATGTTTAATTGGGCATCCAAGATGTAGGTGACGGTTTCTTCAGTAGAACACAAATGATTTTATAACTTCAACCGTTGCAGTCTGTCAGTCGTATAATGCATGTCAATGGGAATCAGGGTATCTTCCGTTCATTCGTTTTTTTTTTTTTTTTTTATTTAATATTAAAATATTTCTTTTTAACACTTTTTCATTTTTAAAAAGAAAACGGAAAAACAAAATTGGTTTGATTTGTCATTTTTTCGTTCTGGGTTGGAAACGAATAATCAGCTTGAATATTCGATCTCTACATGTGGGTGGGAATGAAACGCCTCTTTCTGCTGATTGGTCAACCAGAAATCAAACCATATTGTCATCAGTTGTTCATCAGTTCCGCTCAACAGAATAAAAGTTCCTCGCTGTACAGCTGTATTTCTTAATGCGTTTATTCTACATTTCATCTCTTTCTCATCACATAACCAGTCTAGTGACACAAATCGTGCTGGTGTCTGTCTCATTTAGTTTATCTCATGAATATTAATTTACTTTGCAGCTGCACACAACTACCCAACTACCCCCAGCCTACGACTTTGGCACACAGCCTGTTTTATTTAACTGACCAACTATAAAAATCTAGTGAAGCTGCTCGACGCACTGGGCAGCCGGAGCGAATGTACAATACATTGAAGTTAAGCACAAAGTATTAGCATCGATTTAAATGTAAGTATGCAGCAGTCATAACTTTTGGCTACTGATTTGCACTTTACTTCAATGTATCGTACATTCGCTCCACGCTGCCCAGTGCGTCGAGCAGCTTTGCCACACAGATTTTTATAGTTGGTCAGTTAAATAAAACGGGCATTGCGCCAAAGTTGTAGACTGGGGGTAGTTGTGTGCAGCTGCAAAGTAAATTAATATTTATGAGAAAGAGATGAAATCTAGAATAAACATGTTAAGAATCTGTACAGCTGTAGAGCGAGGGACTTTTATTCTGTTGAGCAAAACCAATGAACAACTGAAGACGACATGGTTATTCGTTTCCAAACCCAGAATGAAAAAAATTAAAAAATCAAGCCAATTATTATTATTTTTTTTTTAATAATAAATCAAAAAATGAATGAACGGAAGATACCCTGATTAATGGCAACACAATCTATAAGAGTCAAAATAACATGCACAGACAAATCTAAATTAAACCCTGCGGCTCGTGACGACACATTGATGTCCTAAGACACAAAACGATCGGTTTGTGCGAGAAACCGAACAGTATTTATCATTTTTTTACCTCTAATACACCACTATGTCCAACTGCTTTGCGCACGGCATCCGGTGCGTGAGGTGTGTACGCGCTCTGACGTAGTTTAAAGGATTAGTCCACTTTCATATAAAATTTTCCTGATAATTTACTCACCCCCATGTCATCCAAGATGTTCATGTCTTTCTTTCTTCGGTCGAAAAGAAATTAAAGTTTTTGATGAAAACGTTCCAGGATTATTCTCCTTATAGTGGACTTCAATGGTCTCTCCAAACGGTTGAAGGTCAAAATTACAGTTTCACTGCAGCTTCAAAGGGCTTTAAACGATACCAGACGAGAAATAAGGGTCTTATCTAGCGAAACGATCTGTCATTTTCTAAAAAAAATTTGTATATGCTTTATAAATACAAATGATCACCTTGCACGTGCTTCCGCTTTCCGTGTACTTCAAAAAGCTTACGTTGTATGTCCTACGCCTTCCCTATTCTACTTACGGAAAAAATGGAACTGGCGCCACGTTCGTTCCATAAGTTGAATAAGGAAGGCGTAGGACATAAAGCGTAAGAAGTCTAGTATGTACTGTAATGTAATAGATTTTCCACATGATTTTTAACCAGGATGCCTGAGGTGCTTGCTATTTCTATTTGGTACTATATTGATATATTAACTGTTGTTGTCAAGTAAGCTTCGACAAGTTACGAGCCTGTCCGTGTGCTGCACTGCTCTTGCAGTTGCCTGCTGCTGCCATTGTTCCGACAATATCACGTTGTTAACCTTTAGAAAAATGTTTCTTTGACAACATGGCAGCATCTCAGTGTGACACACGCTGCACACGAGTTAACCACGCCCACTTATTTACATGTTGAGGTATACGCGGAATAAAAAAATCTGTTATGGATTTTTTTTTTTTTTTTTAACCTTGGTAACGATATATACCGTCATACCGGCCAGCCCTACAAACTCATCTGACTTTCATTGTTCTGTTGAACACAAAAGATGTTTTGCAGTATTTTCACTCTACTTTTCCATAAAACAAAAGCATAAATGCACTGTATTAAAATCCTTCTGAAGCCATATGAGGGCTTTGTGTAAGAAACAGACTGAAATTTAACTCAATTTCAAATGCTAAAAATCCTCCCATCTGCAGTATGCAAGTAATGTTTGGATGGGAAGAGTAAGTGGTTTTTTTAATTTCATTCTTGATGTGAATTAGCCTTGAAGTGACTTGAGTCTCTGTGTTTGCCCACCTTCAGGTAACAAAGCTAAAGGACTACAGTGGGTAATAGACATGACCATAGCCTACCCTAATGCAAGACCCATGGACATTCAAACATGGATTTTTGGTTACAGAGATCCAACAGTCACACATGTACACTACAGGTAAGAAGTATAAGATAATCTATAAATGTATCTGGTGGTAAGTGAGGTCTCAAAGGTCCAACATCTCACCGACGCATTGCTGTATTTTACAACAGATTTGAGGTTTAAGTGGCTGTTATTGTGTTGGTTGTGCAACACTTTTGCTTTCTTTGTGGACAGCTAAATTACTTGTACTTGGAAATGACATGCCTAGTTGGGACAAAGTGTAACTGTGTTAAATATAATCAGTGTTGAATGCATGTGAACACATTGACATTTGACTGTTCAGTTAAAAAAAAAAAAAAAAGAAAAAGTAATTAAGTTCTACACAAAGAAATGAAAAGTACCTTTGAAAAAATGTTTGACAGTTGCATACAAAGTTCTACCAGTAGCCTGATAATTTTACATCGGTTTGCCTCACGGAGGCCAACATACTACTCTTTATCTTGGTGACCTCCCTGTTATTGGACACTATAACTTACGGAATAAATTAACCATGACTTACTATACTGTCTATATATAGCAAATGCGGAAATCGCTGCATCACATGCTGATTACATAAGCAAAATGCGCACTACGCTTTTGAACACGCAGCACAGATTGTTTACTTATTTAATCAGTATTTTGCGATTTGATAAGGGCACAAAGCCATATCGCGCTTTCCATTTTAGTTCGTTTGACAGATACTTTGCCTAAGCAATGGTGCAAAACTACCTTAGACCTTTTATGTTATGAGGAAGTTAAAATATAAAATATAAACTTTGGCACAGATTAGACTATGGCAGGCCGCCATAGTCTAGGTAATTAATGGGAAACACTGACATGTGCATTACATATATTCTGATCGAAATTTCAGCAAATGCGCAGTGCCCAGTCATCGCATTTAGAAATAGAGAAAGCCACTGCAAGAATGTTATCCTAGCTACGAAGAGCATAACTGCTGATGACATTCCAAAGAAAAAAGTCTCCTCAACAGACCATTTCATAAGACATAAACATATATGCATGTTCGAAAGATGTATGCACAAAAACGCACATCATGGCACTGCTCATGGCGCAAGGTATTTTTGAATCCTATTGAAAAAGTAGTCAGATTCAAGCATTTACATGGCTAAAATTTTCCTGTCACATGGATTATTTTAAGATCTACATGACCCCTTTCAATCTGATGGAAATTTAATTCAAATTAAATTGATTGAGGTGTTCATATGAAGAGATTCAATCGGATCGAAATTTGGTTCGATCAGACTGAAAGATGTTGCATGGTGCTTCCTCCATGCCACTAGGTGTCAGTAAAATGCGATTGCCATGTCAGTCAGTGGAACAAAAATGTACAGTGTGGTTTTAAGATATAAACTTAAAACAATGCAGTTGAGCCACTGTTTCATGAAGACCAGCCATTGCACTTTGGTGATCTAACTAGGAAAGATTAAATAAGGACGAGAGGATGAAAATGATGGGGAATGATTATTCATAATCTCTTTCTATCCTTCCATGTGTTACTCCCCATTTCTAAACTCTCTCTGTGAGACTGAGTTTAAGCCTTTTGTGAATTTAGTGCTAGGTGTGGTCACACTGGGTCACAACTGCCTGAGATTTTTTTTTCGTCTCCCTGCAAACTGTCTTTTATTCTGCTTTGCACTGTATGCTGATTCAGTCAGAGTCCAGACAGCACTACTGTGATTTATGAGCACCTCACTGTTTATGTGCTCATCAGTTTTATCTCCACACCTGCCTTAGAACTGCCTCGCGGGCAAACAAGAAATAAAAGTGTTGAGTTAATAAAGTTTTACAAGGGGGGGGGGGGGGGGGGGGGGGGAATACAATGGTTGATCTCTGACATGTTTAGGGTGCCACATGATGATGGTTAACCAGTATGCTGTGTTAGACCCTTTCATTCCAGGTTTATTTGTTAACCCTGTAAAGCCTGACATATAAAATAAAAGTAAGAAAAATCAATTTTAACTCTAACTTCTATAAAAAATATATAAAAAAACGCTTCGCACACAAGACAACTCGCATGGATGGAGGACTGTACAGCCTGAGCGATCTTGGAACCACACGCTCACATGACAAGACAACAGGAGTGTCCGAGCTCTGTCACCAAACCATAAATAAACAGTCTTTTATGGCTCATATAGTATGATATGAGAATATGGAGCTCATACTCAAGGAGGAAAAAACGCCAATTTTATTCAGAGGCTCAAACTGAGCAAAAATTCTGTGTAGTTGCTGATATTTATATGGAATTCCGAAGGCTTGTAATGTAAATCAGTGAGGCTTTTAAGACAGCAGACTACTTGACTACTTAAATTCATATAAATATCAGTTGTCACAGTTGTATATCTCACAATAATGTCTTAGTATGATGATATTTAAATGTAGTTCTATAATCAAAGCTCTAGTTTTTAGTGTGTGTGTGTGTGTGTGTGTGTTTAATACAATGATTGAGAGATACAAATAAACGTTCCTCAAAAAAATACTTGAAAATTGTAACATGATTAAATTTTTTTTTAAAAAGTATGGTTAATCAAGTTGCTTCAATCCAGTAAGTGTTCATCTTGAAATACTCCAATGTAAAAGTTATTCTCAATTCATAAATATCAGTAAAGATTTCACAGAAAAAAGACACCTGTACCACAAATTGAAGGTGGACATTTACAATTATACTAAAAGTCCTTTTACTTGCTAAAAAGTATAAACTATAATTCATATGATAGAAGTCGTGTAGAATATTATGTACACATGTTTTTCAGCAAAGTTTTGATCATGTTGATAATTTAGAGGCCTTATAAATTGCATATCAAATATAATACAGTAGCCTTCATAGGGTTATAGGACATGAGCAAGGTTGATTCTTGACATAAAGAATGAATACATATGGTTTATTGATTCTGTTAGGATAGGTATGGTTATGTCAGACATACAGACAAGGCCACGATCACACAACACTGAATCAGAGCTGACCTCGAACAGTGACTCACCAATAACTCAACATGTCCTGTTAAACGGGCACTGTTGCTCTTTTCACACTGTTTTTTAACATTGGCCAACAGCGACTGAAGTAGGGAAACTTCAACCTGATATTAATTCTGAATGACTTTGAAATGGCCTAAAACAATACAAACCCTCTGCAAGCACTTGTTTTTCCTGTCACACTTAGTTTGGTTTGACACAAGGTGGTTATAGGCACTTTGTTCACTGCAGTTTCAGTGTAGAGCACATTTTACACTATTTGCCATTGTATTTGCGTTTGTTAATTCGAACATAGTGAGCACATACATGTTAATGCTGACTGAAACGATAAACTAGAAGAAATTCACTCTTAAAAAATTGTTCCAAAAGGGACTTTTTGCAGCAACGCCATGAACCATTTTGGGTGAAAAGTTTTGTGCACCGACTTGGTTCCATGGTTTTTGTTTTAAAACGCATAAGTTTTACGCCTGTCGTTTACACTAGACTTTTGAAAACGCCGCAGACCCCATTTTAGTTTGAAAACGCCGGGGTTGCTTTTCAGTATAAACAGACCAAAACGGAGACTTTTGAAAACGATGGCGTGGCTGTCCACGTTCGCTCTGCGTATCCTTGACGACCGTGTAAACAATAACATGGAGACTGAACTGCAATCTTTGCTGGCTTTGTTGTCATTTTTAGCAGCCATTGTGCAGTTAAACTCTGCATTTTTTTTTATACTGCAGCTACCTACATGCACTAGTGTAAATGGGGCAAAAGGTTTGTCATGGAACTATAATTGCCAATAAAGAACCTTTTATTTTGTGCCTCATTTGATGTGGAATTGACTTTAGGATAAGCTACAAAATACAAACCCAACACAACCCCACCCCCTTAGTTACTTGTTGCAGAATTTAAGGGAATCTTTACCACAGTCAAATACATAGAATTGAATTTAATTTTTTTTTTTTTTTTTTTCTCAAAATTCTCTCTACCTACTATTTCACAGTTGTGCAGTAACTCTGAAAACAAAGCATTTCCCCTCTAACAAATCTCTGAGAGACAGAGGTTTAATTGGTTTGGAGGAGATGCTCCATTTCAAGCAAGACCTGCAGAGCCTCTAGGGAACGTAACGCAATCCTCAACACATTATCGTCACAGTTTGTGATTACTTGAACTGTCTTGGAAATATTGGTTTGGTCCTCTTTAATGGGTGTAAAAAGTATTGATATGAGATACCTCAGTATGCTGTATAATGACTATTTTCGTGTTCGATCACAATAATATTGCTTTTAGTAGTGTGGGTAGTTCACATTTTTACCTGCCCTCTTAACATTTTCACTGGCTTCACAAAAAAAAAAAAAAAAAAAAAACCCTAGCAAAAAATGTTATGCTAATCTATGGTAACGTACACATTTTAAAGTTTCAGGAATGACAACCGCATTTAAACATGGGAGTGAATCCCGTAAATTATCATTCTGTGTGGGTATAGAACACATTGGCGAAATTGCGATTGATTGATTGACAGCATGGAAGTAGGACACTAGTAGGATGCATCAGCAGCGTCATGTGACAAACGCGTGGTACTTATCTTTATGGAGCTATATGTTCTTCTAGTGGGGAAAACGTGTGATCTGTCCTACAGATGGTTCTGGTATCTGGTGACTTCTGTTCCCAGGGCTCTTATGTTATTGCCAGGCATTTTCTGGAATTTGTCCCCAAGGATCTTATTACTCCACACCTATTGATTTGTGTGTGGTAGGAGCAAAGCTAAACAAGTCGCAAGAAAGATAAGCTATAGATGTATAGATGGATGTACAGTATATTGAGTGGTGTATACAGTTAGTTAAACAGCTTTGTATGTTTCTATAATATTATTGGTGGTGCATGGAGTTTTTTGTATGGTCTTCATTTGAAGTGGATCAAAAAAGTTAATCAAAGATGTCCTAAGAAGAAGGTTTTAGGACAACTTTGATAAAAGGTTTTGATCCACTTCAAATGTTGTTCCAAGAGAGAATCATCACTACCAGCATCATTGTATTTGAAACACAAGACACCAAACCAAGTATCATTTGTTTGTGCGACTTTTTTTTTTGTAACGACAGTCGCACGCAACTTGAAAAAAGAAATGGCTGTATTGTGGTCAGTAGACGAGGTGCTGACGTGCCTTTTGTTGGTAGCCGAGGAGTGGATCCATGGCAATAAAGGTGGCGTAACTGTACGATCAGTCTATAATCCCACCCACTTTGAAACTACTAAACTGCATAGGAAAAGGAAACCAAAAGTAAAGCGCGCCGAACCGAGCCGTGCCAAGTCGTACCACGCAGTGGAAAAGCGGCATTAGTGAAACATGGTTTGCAAGAAAAAACCTAAGGGTTCACTTAAGGACCTTTTTAAGGCTGTCATTAAATATTTTCCCTTAATTACTTGAGAGTTCCCTTAAGTTCTGTTATGTGTTGCAACAAAGTCCTTAGTAACCATTTAGCCCAAAAAAAAATGTAAGGGATCCAGTCCAAAACCAGTCCCTTAAGTCATCTGCTGAACTCAAACACAATGGATGACTTTATGTTAGTTGAGGAGGAGAAAGTACCGATGTGCGTTTTTAGCGATCAAAATAAGCCTGTTGAAAGTACGGCATGAATCAGTGTGTATTGTCAAAAATAAAATTGAATGAATACAGTTTTCATATATTTTCAACACTTCACTGTGCGCTGTGCCAGGCTTTCATTTTGTGCTCAAGAGTGACTGATTATAGCGGCAGGCTTGGGTGATTTCCCCGTCTTTTAAAAGAATGTCTTTTTTTCCCTTGGTCCAGTTTGGTTTAGATTTCTTTTTTCCAGTAGCCTACTATAAAGCCAGTTAGCAGACAGGACTAGGCGTCGAACCACGTTGCGTCTAGGACACCAAACATGTCCTTCTGTACTGAAGTACAAAGCCAAAAAAAAACAAACGGGTAAAGTTGCGTTGATGCGTGAGCACAATAACAACGGGTTGGACAAATATAATGTAATTTAATGGAAAACTATGTGAGTGGCGCGGCAAGATTTTGAGCATCCTCTGGTGTCTTAGCTGGACTTACAGAAACAATGTGTTTGAATTTTAGGATGCTCTGTGTCGTCCGTCAGACCGCCTTTAATAATCTCCATAACTCCGATATATTGTAGTACAGCTGTACAGTTTATTAAATGTTAAACTTGTTTAAAGGTCAGTGGTCCCTTATGTTCTGTTTATTCAGGGCGATTTCATAACTATAGCAACCGCTTCTGTCTTCTAAATTTATCGTTTCTTGCAAAATGCTTAGTATAAACACTTAGGTAAGGGTGACTGTTAAGATGTTTTTTGCAACGCTCTTAAAGAAATCCCTTGCCTCAGGGATATTTTCCCCCTAAGGGATACCTTTAAGTCAAACCACTTAAGAGGTTTCATGTAACCGGGCCCAGGAACAGACACAATTTCCATACATATTTTCATAGAAGTTGAACTGCATTATTTTTTTATCATTTAAAATATGAAATGAATTTGTCTAGTTTATTCATCAGCTGATCGCTGTACATTTTAGTAAAAATGATTGCTTGTTTTATTTTTAAAATACATTTTTTAAAAGTATTATTTAACTTTATAATCTTCAATGATTGCTGAAAATAAATCCGGTTTCACAACCTCTGATGCACAAGATTTAGATCATGATTTTCTTTAGATGAGCACAAACAGAGATTTTTACTTTTATATAATGCAAGTGTATGGGACCTCCAAAATTGACGCTTCCAGAAAAAGCAAAAAAAAGCAAACACAACTGTAATCCATATGACCACAGTTGATGAATCAATGTTTTATGTAAGAAATGTACGTGTAAGAAAATGCTAATATTTTACGCTTTTCAAACTATAAACTTCACTTCTGGCCAACTATCATGTGCGCTCTATTGACGTAAGCATTGTGAAACTTGATGGGAAATCGCACAGTGCATGAGAAGGGATGCGGGAGTACAGAGGATCGTCACTTCTCGTGTTTTTCACAAAACACTTGCATCACATTTTCATGCATATTTAGACTCTAAGCTCACTGAAAGGATTAATTTGAATTAAATGCATGTTATTATTGATAGCTACAGGAATTAGTAACACGTAGAGACTACTCTTCTGTACTGATATGGTATCATAGCCTAATGTAGATCTAGTCTGAATTTGGTTAATTATTTACTGATACAGTAATTAAGGGAAGCTGACTGTTTCTTAAACAGAGAGAAAAGAAGCTGGTCAGTCATTTCACAGTGTTGTAATACTGTGCCGTAATACTGTGCCATGTAGTCACATCCTCTCTGTACTGTTTTTGTAAGAGGCGTGTACATTTCCATGTTTGCAGTCGGTGGTGTGTTTTTACATCTTAGCTGTCTGTGTAGAGCTCGAGCAGTGTTTCAGCAGAAAACTGCTGTCATTAGTTGAATCATCTCATCAGCACAAACGCTGAACCTGTCACGCTGCTCGTGGCTCAGAAGCGTAAAGAGCTGAGCTCTCCACTTCACCATGCTAACGGTGGGAGATGAAGACTGAGATCATTTGTGCTCCATGCTCATTTGTTTTTTTGTTTTTTTTCCCTCAGCGTCAGTTAGATTTTCTCCCTCAAGATGTCTTTATTGCCTCCCTTCATTATTGTAAATTTCATTTGGAAAATGTAGTGCTTTTTATACGGTCCTCATTTAATCAGCCTCTCTCTATTTCTCTCTGTGCGTGCGTGCGTGCGTGCGTGCGTGCATGTGTGCTAACTTAATTCTGGCTTTTCAAATTTTGGCTTTTTTTTTTTTTTTTTTTTTTAAATGAAAGGAAACTGAAAGATTGGGTCAAGTGGGCAAAATTGACAAGCGCCAAGGCTCTATGTCAGAACTAATTATTATTATTATTATTATTATTATTACTTACAAAGTATGCATCCAAAAGTAAAGATAAGCTGTGATTCAGCCTACAAATTTCATGGTTAAAATATATTCAACACTGTATATAAGGCAAAGTAAACATGCAACACAGAATCCAATGAGTTGTGCAAAATAGTTGGTAATTCCTTAATGGTCTTGATTCATCATTAAAAAGTACATATAATTTGTTGTGTAAGAAATTACATTTTTCACTGTAATAACTGTTACTGTCTGTATCTAAACAAATGTCAAGTGTCTTGTAATAGGGCACATAAAAAGATAATAATATTAAATTTTTGCAAATGTAGTATGATACAGTATAAAACAACTATTAATATTTTGATATTAATATTAAATGTATTACATTTTAGTTTATTTTTAATATATTATAATGCACTCTGTTATTATTAGCAAATTCATGTATAATACAATCTAAAACAACTATTAATATTTGTTGTTATTATTATTATTACATTTAATTTAATATTTTAACTTTTGTAATGCAGTCTAAATTATTATGATCATTATTATTAATCATACAAACTAATGTATTGCTTAAGTATTACATAAATATTAATTGTTTTATGTTAGGTCAGATGCTGTATTGACCAGTTGTCAACATGGACCTGAATGGTCAGCTTTGGAGGTCTTTCAATCCTGTATAATGAAATCTTTTTTTTTTTTTTTAGGACATACCCTATAAAAGACGTCCCACTAGAGTCAGAAGCACTGGCGGATTGGCTATATCAGCGATTTGTGGAAAAGGAGAAACTTCTGGCTCATTTCTACAAGACAGGTAGTTTGATAAAGATCCAATTTAATTTCCCCACGTCTGTAAGCTGTAAATATTCATCCTTCAACCAAAACCAAACTTGTTGACACGTTCTCTCCCTCTTTTTCGTCTCGCAGGAGTTTTCCCTCCACTAGACGGCCAAGAAGAGTTGCTCTCCCGAAATATGACCCTTGACAACGTTTGGCTGTTTTTTGTCCAAACATTTGCCTTCGCCTCAGGCTACATGTGGTACAGCATTCTACATCACATCTACTGCTGGTTCTTCTGACCGCTCTGAGGAGAACGTAACGCGCAGGTCGGAGGAGGGAACGCCAGAGACAAAGAGCCCCAATTGCCATTCTCCTGTGCCGGATGGTTGAATGTACCCCGCAGGACGACTCGAGTTGCTCTATCCGATCGCGGTCCCCATCCTTACTTTGGACAGACACATCCACCCAATCCCAGCTGCCCGTGCAGACATACGTTTTTTTTTTTTTCCTTTAGATTTGCATAGAACCAGTTCAACATGTTTACACATGTGCGCTCACATGCAGAGAGAAAATTATGCACATCTAAATGTTTACTCATGCACATGTGGACACCTTTTTTTTTTGTTTTTGTTTTTTTTTGTTTCATTTTTGTTTTCTTACAATCAAAATTAGGCTCAGGAATAAGCCAGAGATAGATCTGTCACGTCCTCTCATTTCTCTCATGTCCTGCCACGTGAGCTTTTCCCCCCTTTTTATCGTGAACTCCCAAACAGGATGACTGAAACTTTTTTCAGAGACTGCTGTCCTCTTTGGAAGAGCCTCCTCTGGCCTTCATTGCACTATAAATCCTTGTCGCCGCCCCCCCCCCCCCCCCCTTCCGTGCCCCCAAACGGAAGACACTCGTTGTGTGCTGCCCTCATGTCATTTCTTCCTCGCGGCTGTTTCGTCTCATGTCGACTGGATGCTGTTTTCTATGTGTATTGTCAGTATTGAGAGACGGTGGAACGATTGTGATGTTTACACTGACTGAAGGGGGATTCGGTTTTGAAAACATGTTGAAGACCAACCTGGTTCTTGTTTTAATACCTATAAAACACGGAGACTGCATCCTCTGGGGGACTTTACACAATCAACGCCATACAGACACATCCAAGCGCACCACATGACTGCCACACAAACGATTCGATAGGACTAATACCCCTCCCCTCCAAAGTTTTACAAATATTAAGCCATATGCTTATCTTAGGGTCAAACGGGGACGGACATTCTACTGACTGAACTGTTGTGTTTGTTCATTGTCCTAAAAAAAAAAAGATTTTAATTTGTTGATTTTTGAGTCAACTGGTCTCATTTCTGTAAATGTGACAGCATAACCTGCCTGTGTGATTGTGTGCGACTGCCCGTTTCTTTTTTCTATTTTTTAGATGCACATAATGCCTGGTAGCTTCATGTTATATCAGAGTGTTGGCAAATATCTGTTTAATAATTGAGACTTTACTTTCTTTTTCCTCATTCTGTGGTTAATCTTGTACAGAAAGGAGTCTACGTTTTTACTTCTGAAATATCATGAATGTTTAAGGAAGACGGAGGAAAAAGCGGTAAGGAGCTTCTGTCCCGGCAGGTGCTTACATTGCTCTCAGTATCTGAGCGACACCTCGTCTGCCGTTTGCTGTCTTCTGCGGCGATCATGTGGCCGCATTTTTGTTCATAAAAGAAACCGTCTTAAAACGGCTGCCACACAGAAGAGATCAGAGGCGTAGATTCAATTTTGTGCTGAGGCACAAAAGATTTTAGACTAGCTTTAGACTATCTTGAGGAAAATGGAAATATTTTCCTCGATCTTGAGACAAAATTGCATTTTTCATGTGTGAAATTGGATCTGTTTTTATGTGTCGAAGGGGAAGAATGCCATGCTTGAGTCCGTCTACGTGTCAATGGAATATGGGCGAGGTCCAGCAATAATGTACTCAAAAATAAATGCCCATGTTGTGGCGTTCTAAAGAAACAATGCTTAGATGTACAAATTAGACATTTGTAGATGAAAACATTGCACCGTAATTGTCATTTCCCCCCTCCCCTTAACCGAAGCCATGTCATCTGTGAAAGTGAACTTTGTTTCTATAGCTTGCCAGATTGAAATGTGAATGACGCCAGAAGACTAAAGCCAAGTTAGATGCGGACTGCATTCAGAGCAGGCTACGTTTCCGTGAACTTCAGTGTGAGGATCCCAGACAACTGGGTTCCTCGTTCCGTTCCCGCTGTCTGTCAGATGGAGACGTAACATTGTTTTCCTAAGTATGGTTTTATGTTTTAAAAAAAAAAGAAAAAAAAAAAAAAAAAGTGTGAGCTATATCTATATATTAGCGATTTAACCAAATTACAATAGAATGGTCCATAACTTTCATTTTGTACTCCTGTTTTTCTCTTCCTAGCTACCCAGCCATTTTTCAACACACAAATTAATTGTGCTGGAATAAAAATCATGCGCAGCAGTGACCCACAGGCTCTTCTCTGAGTGTTATTGATCTGAAGCATTCAGCAGAGTTGCATTTGTTCATCTCTCAATCTGTTCTGACTAGGCTTTTGGCTTTTAAAGTCAATGTGAATCTTCAGAACAGAATAACATGCACAGATGAATGGTTCACAGTAAAACATGGATCATTAATTAGATCCAATTAGGTATTGTAACAAATGCCTCACTTGCCTGTGTATATTGCACTTTATGTTCAGAAGAACAGCCAGACTTGGCCCTTTCTGTGAATAGGGTACAAATCGGGTGTAATACTACAGCAATAAAAAGCACAAATCCCATCTGCTGAGACAGATACTACTTCACATCTAATATTTAACATTAACATATCATGAACATGAAGCTAGTTCACCAAACACATCAACAATACAGTCAATTAAAATAGTACACAAATCAGTCTGTTGAATTGTTTGGTTATTTAAAAAAAAAAAAAAAAAAATTCTGCACACTGCAGAATTTTGTGGTAGAGCCTTTGATCTAAAATTTACAAGGATTTTATTCATTTTTGAATAAAACTTGTCAAAGTTTGGTAACAGGGCTGTAAAAACTTACTAACCTTATTTAAAAATGAAATGGCACATTTAATTTTAACTCACAATTTAGAAAATTGTTTTCTGAAAATTGATGCTTCATTTTAGTAGTATAATTATGACCAAAAATGATATTTTTAAGAGATTTATGCCCTATTTTGTACCCTATTCATTAGAAGTACCAGTTACTTTGGTTACTTGTGTTCAGTACAATCATATCTAATATGTCTTTTTGGTAATTCTTAACTGTCAACTAGGTTTATAGAGGTTGTCTGAAGCAGTAGTCTTGAACATGGTATCACACAAAGGTATTACCAATAAAGAATGAAAGTAAAAGACTAATGCTGAGAGATTTTCCACTTCTAAAAGGGTGAAGTGCAGTTTCTCATATTCCTTTCTAAATATAAATAAATGGTAACCTACACTAGAGCTGTACACATCGATTTGGAAGTTAAACGTTATACATTTGGAGGTGTTCACCAATACTGACATCTTGACCAAATGGAGATTTCCAGATGTTCATGCGGTCCTTTCACTGATGTGGGCTTTAACATTTGAAGTACACAGATGCATAACCACTTACCTGTGACTCATAATTGATAATAGCTACAATAATTGATCTATTCAAATGAAACGAAGTTGTCTAATCTCTGTCTCGCTGGCTATATGTCCGAAACTCATCCTGTGAGGGCTTTATGTGACCTTTGGTCCTGCCACACCCAGACCCGACCCGCGCGATAAGCACACTGCTGCCACCAAGCGGGCGAACAGTCAATGCGCAGCAGTGTGCAGTTTCAATAAGTAAGTAGCGGGTGCAGAGATCACTGCAGACGATACGCTCCTTAGCAGAAGAAGCCTATTTTTGTTCAAATCAAGCAAGTCTTATACTAATCGTAGGCGTCACAAGATACACTCCAAGAAGTGTGATTCAAAAAAAAAAAAAAGTTAGAAAAAAAGCTATGTTTTTGAAGTCATTTTGCTTTAAAATCTAGTCATGGAAGCCCATTACCATCACTTATGAAAAATACTCGTGCTTTTGTGACCAAAAATAAAAAATCATAATTATGACAAAAAAATCGAAATTGACATTAAATTGAAATTGAGTCTAAATTGAATTAGTCAATTATGACAACGTAGAAATTATGTCATAAGTCATAACTGACTAACATTTTTACCTTTTTTATCAAAGTTCCAACCTTTTCGTCTCATAATTATGACTTAATGTCAATTTAGATTTTTTTATGTCATAATTATAACTCATCTCGTAATTGACTTGGTATGTCAAAATGTCAACTTTTTATAACTTAGTAAGTCATAATTATGATTTATAATTTCGACTTTTTCATAATTATGACTTGTGACCTAGTATGTCATAATTTCGATTTTTTTTTTTTTTTTTTTAATCTCATAATTTAGTAGGCTGTCATAACTTGCATGTGATGTGAACTGGGACAGTACTAGTAGTGATTATGACTTTTATGTCGTGATTATGACTTTTATGTCATGATTAAGATTTACCAATGCATTTTCTTCTTCTTCTTCTTTTTCTTATTTGTGCGTAAATTGGCTTCTAAACATCACAGTTGCGTTTTAAAAATTCTAAATTCTGCCCTCGTTATAAGACGCCTTGTGCCTTTAAGAAATATCCTCCTGCTGTTCCCGGGCGTTCTCGCGGTTCTTCAGCGCTTGGCAACGTGCAAGCTGTGTCTTTATACGGACCAATGAGATCATCCCCAGTAATCAAGTCCAGCCAATCAGAATCCAGAGTTTGTGCGCACGTTTGAAAATCAGCTTGCTTGTGTCTCGTCTGTTTGTTTCTCAACACAAACAAGAAACTGTAACGTTTTTAAAACTAAAACATACCTAAAATTATACAAGACACCAGCTGTGAGTGAATAACGGTAAGTGAATGGTTTGAACGAATACCGCTGTGTTTGTTTTTCACATTTTGCGTATAAATAATTGAGTCCTGCTGTATTTGTCTGAAGTTTGGACCTGCTGGAGCAGTTGCGTGCGTGATGCCGTCCAAAACCGAAGACTACGAGGTGATGCTAACCATAGGATGTGGATCTTACGGGAAATGCCAGAAAGTCAAGAGGAAATCAGATGGAAAGGTCAATACAGATAGAACTGTATCAAACGAGCAGTATAGAAATTTTGTAGTGTACTTTTAAGGCACTTGCGTAGCTTAGGAACCTAAATCAAAATCATAAAATCAATAACGTTAGCCATCAAAAAGTATGTGGATATTTAAGCAACACTTGTATGAATGCCCTTGTCTATAAAAAAAAATATCAGTGTATATTAGATTGAAGTGTATAACAATTTGTTTGCTGCTGTTTTTATTGTTGTTTACTTTAATATATTGTGATCTCGTGCAATTAAATTCATAATTTTAAGTAAAATAAAGCTTCGGTAATGTAGTGTACTGTGAATAGTAGGGGTGTCACAATATATCAGAATACAAAAATGCAACAATATTTATTGTGCACAGTTCACCAAAATGAAAGTTTTAATTTTGCGTCAAATATGGTAAAACCAGGTCACACATTTTGAGCTTTCATGTTTTTTAATTATTATTAATAAATTAAAATGCATTATTTAATAAAATAGAATATTTGAAACTTTTTTTAAATGCATGTACATCAGGGACAAAGTGCAAACGTAGTATGTCTCTAACATAATTCTGTATTTTAAGCTAAGCAGAATCATGAATATTTCTATTCTGATGTCACCATTGCCCTGTGGGGAGAAGGACAGAGTCCAAGCCTATTCAGGCCCATTCTTGATGTAATACCAAATTTAGCATTTTAATGAACAGTACTTTTTGTGAGCTGCTTATCATTTGTCTTGGAAGTAATCATTTAAAAAAAAAAAAAAACATAATTTTAACTGAGAGTATTGTATTGTGTTCCAAACCGAATCACGACTTGAGTGTATTGCTAAACCCCTAGGCTGCATCCGAAATTGCATACCTATTTTAAGTAATAAGTAGAAGTTATAAGTAATTAATTTGTGACCATTAAAAAAGTATGTTCTATATTGTATGAATGTAATCCGGGCAATTTTGTCATTATCATGTGACCTTCCAGTGTCAGTTGTGTCACAAATCCTCTCCTGTGGCCCCACGGGATAGTAAAGTGTCCAGTGTATGCACACGTCAGAATCTCATTGTAGTGAGTGGTGTCTAGCTGGTTAATATGGACCCTTTTACCTGATCTTGTTAGATTCTAGTTTGGAAGGTGCTGGACTATGGCACCATGGCAGAGGCAGAGAAACAGATGCTGGTGTCAGAGGTCAATTTGCTCCGTGAGCTAAAGCACCCAAATATTGTTCGATACTACGACAGGATTATAGACCGGACGAACACAACGTTGTATATAGTGATGGAGTACTGTGAGGGTGGAGATCTCGCCAGCCTCATCAACAGATGCATCAAAGACAGGTAAAATGAAACTACTGTTAATTTGTTGTTAAAGCTGTTTTTTGCCATTACAGCAATGTGTGTTGTTTTTTTGTTGTTTTTTTTTACACTTTCTTTACAGACGATACCTGGAAGAAGAATTCATCCTGCGTGTGATGGCACAGTTGTCCCTGGCGTTAAAAGAGTGCCATAGTCGAAGTAATGGCAGCAGTACAGTTCTGCACCGTGACCTGAAACCTGCGAACATCTTCTTGGATGTCAAACAGAATGTAAAGCTTGGCGATTTTGGTTTAGCTCGGATACTAAACCATGATACAAGCTTTGCTAAAACATTTGTTGGAACTCCATATTACATGTCGCCAGTAAGTGTTCTTTCATCTCAAGGAATTTTCCTGTATGAGTGGATTTTTCTTTGGTACATTTATTAAAATAAGTATTTAAATGAGAAAATATATTTAAAATAACTTCATCAAATATGAGAAATTCAAATTCTGCTGTAAAATAGCTTATTCAGTTCTGGTTCAGTATAAATGTAACTGAAAACATTTCCAGTTAAACATGAAGATAAAAATCACTGAGATTATGATGAGGGAAAATGGGGTTTGCAAGAGCAAATGCACACTGTCATGGCATTTAAAGCGATAGTTCACCCAGCACTGAAAATTAATGTACTCAGAAATTGCTAGGAAATTTCACAAATAATTAATTACAAAGAAATGGCAAGTAACACATTGTGGAATTTCAAAGTAGAAAGACTGAAGTAGTATTTTCTTGTAAAGAGTATGCCAATAATCTTTATTTTAACTTCGAAAAAACAGTTTTTTACAGCGGATGAGTTTCTTCTGCGGAACATAGAAGATGAAGAATGTTGGTAATTGACTCCCATTGTACAGAGAGAAAAATCTCACCATATCTTTTATGCTCTGCAGAAGAAAGAAAGTCATAAAGGTGAGTAGCCTAAATGATGACAATTTTCATTTTTGGATGAACTATCCCTTTAAGTGCATATTTACAGATAGGTGTTATTATACACACCAATAGCATGCTGTGTTTTTGGAAACAACCCTCCTCAAGAACGCTCATAAGAAACCGGATTGAGTCTCACTTTTCCAAAGAAGTTCTCCTGAAGTTTTTGTTGGTGAATGTTCATGTCTTGACATGCATATGTAATTATTTGTTCCACAGTTCCATCATAATATTTCTTTGTCAGGACTTTGCTGTTCCTGTTTTATTCATATTTTGCTCTTGCTTTCACAGGAACAAATTAATCGCATGTCCTATAACGAAAAATCAGATATATGGTCTTTAGGATGTTTACTCTATGAACTATGTGCTTTATCGTAAGTATACATGTATTATTGTCCCTCTTGTATTTTTACTGATTACACTGTACTCAATTACCTCCGAACTGATTGTGTGGTTATATGCAATTGTGCAACTTAGTTTTATCATATTCTTTCTTTTTTGAAGTCCCCCATTTACAGCATACAACCAAACAGAGCTGGCCGGAAAAATCAGAGAAGGGAAGTTTAGAAGAATCCCATACCGATACTCAGAGGATCTGAATGCACTCCTTTCAAAAATGCTAAACTTAAAGGTAAACTAATTTTTGTCAGGAAGACCATGAGATTTTCTCAATATAACTCAGATCAAGTCAAAGTCAATTTGGGTTCCAGGGGTTATTGTTAACTAACTAAACAGCTACTGAAATGTGATTGGCTGAAGTCTTTTTGCAAATATTGGTCAGTTGGGTGACTGGGTAATAATAATAATAAAGGAATGTACGATTTGAATTGAACACTGAATAGCAGTTCTGAAAACAATTTCAATGAGTTTAAAGGTGGAATATGGAATTTCTGAGAAACACTTTTCCACCGTCGGGCCGAACGGTTCTACGAATGGTAAAGAACGGTTGCAGTTGTGTTTCCACTTGAGACCGGTTCAGCACGGCACTTTTACAAACTGTTCTCAGCCCGGAATTCTCGGGCTGGTTGTCTAACCGTGAGGAATCTTGCTGGTAGAATTCGTGAAGCGACATCACTACTCCGGCTTGGTCACTTGTCTGTCACCAGTTTCTCTGCAGCTGGCTAAGCGCTCCATTTGAGCGACGTAAACACAAATTAATAACAAAATTAAAAGAAGTATCTGATCATATATATATATATATATATATATATATATATATATATATATATATATATATATATATATATATATATATATATATATATATATATAATACACACCCACACACACACAAATGTATATATGTGTGTGTACATGCTGTATTAGCACATTCTGATTTAGCTGTTCTCTTTTGTTAGGACTATCTGAGGCCCTCGGTGGAGTCCATTCTGCAGAACGGTTTGATCTCGGGCTATGTAGCCCAGGAACAAAGGAGACTTCAGGAGAAGCAGCGGCGTAGATCAGTGGACGTAGAGCAGCCCAAACATCCGGAGCCGTCGCTTCTGGCAGAGCTGCGGCTTAAGGAGCAGATTCTACGTGAGCGTGAGCAGGCCCTCAAAGAGCGAGAGCAGCGACTAGAGCGTGAGTCCACTCTCTATTTCTTTTGGCCTCTTTACACCTGGACCTAACATCTTTCTTAGGTAATCCAATCACAGTTGATCAGGTGGGAACAGGTGTAAATAGCCTCTCTATTTAAATTATGGTCATTGGTATGGTGTTTCCTATGTGACAACAGGCAGCAATGCTAAAGCCATACAGAAAATATTTTGTTTTGAAATCAATTTTATAATATATAATATAATATATGATCATTTATTGACCCTCATGTCGTTCCAGACCCATAAGACTTTTGTTCATCTTCAAAACAAATTGGTCAGTGGAAGCTCAACTGCTTGATGTGTAAGAAAAAATACCATTAGTGCATCATGCAAACATGTTTAAGTTTCCAATTACCATATTTGATATGCTATATGTATGTGCGTTGATCAATGTTAATGTTAGAATAAAAGTCTAAATTAAATCTATTCATCATATAAAGCAGGGCTGTCAAACTCCGTTTCTGGAGGGCCACTGTCCTGCAGAGTTCAGCTCCATCCCCAATTAAACACTTTAACCAGCTAATCAAGGGCTCCGTTTACACTTGGCATTAACATGCTGTGATCCGATTAAGCAGATCCGATCATCAGCCAATCAGGACATGGCACATTTACATTTGTTCACATTAAGTGGCCTCTGTATCTGGATAACTGATCGGATTTCTGTTTCCCGCACAATATTTAAATTAGGTCTGTGATACGACTTTATCGAAAGGCAGAAGCTTCAAATGGCATGGTAGCATAAAACAACTTTTATTTAGCCTCTATCAATGGCAGTGATTTGTGTGACTTATTCATGTACAATTGATCACAAGTATGGTACTTAATCTACCAATTTATGGTTCTCAAATCGCCTCATTCAGATAATGATTCACAATTAAAATTGAAAGATAACTCACTGGGTATCTATCATGCAAGTCTAAATAAATAATTTTAAATTTTATTAAATTTATAATTTAAATTTAAAGCTATTTATACTTATATTTATTTAACATACCATACCTCTTATTCCCTTACATTTGTACATACACATGGTCTACATACTCATTATATTTTAATATTTTTATTATCAGTGTCTTGTCACTGTCATTTTGTCCACATGTGGTGGAAGCTTCCGTCACAAAGACAAATTCCTTGTATGTGTAAACATACTTGTCAATATTTAATCAGAATGAGCTTTATTTTCTTTTTATTGACAAGTTCAAATAAGCTTAATTTCTTGTCAAAACTGCATTAGTTCGTTATTTTTGACAGCCCTCAGAGAGCGTGTGCAGGGATTTAAATGACGTTGACCTGCAGATACGATGGCTAGATTGCGTTTACATTACACTGAGATTTGATCACAGTGCGTCCTCGACTACCTCTGGACCAGGACACACTGATAACGTATCCAATCAGGAACGTGTGTACACTTGTCTTTTCAATGTGTATGTGGACAACATCCGGATACAGGTCGCATGTTAATGCTAAGTGTAAACGTAGCTAAAGTCTTCAGGATTACTAGAAACTTCCCAGGGTGGTATTTTGGAGCTTGGACTTTGACAACAAGCTTTAAAGGGATTGTGTCTCTTTAGAAGACTTGGATTAAACCACTGGATTCATGTGGATTTCTTTTACAATTTATATGAATTTTTTTTTTGAAGCCTCAAAGTTTTGGTTACATGGACTTTCAGTGGAGGGACAGAAATCTTTCAAGTTTTATTTAAAAGCTCTTCATTTGCGTTTTGGAGTTCCGAACAAATGTCTGATTGGAATGACATGAGAGCGAGTAAATGATGACAGAATTCTCACTTTAGGTGAACTTACATTTAGTCATTTAGCCGACGCTTTTCTCCAAAGCGACTTACAAATGAGAATAGTAGCAGTCGAATCAACATGAGTACAATACAAAAACAGTACGTAAGTGCCGTGTCAAGTCACAGTTTCATCAGTAAAGTGCTCGTAGCAAGGTTTTTTTTTTTTTAACTATATACGCAAATAGATGGAGAAAGAGTAAAATATAAATAAAAAAGTGCTATATGACTGGGTCAAGTGGGTCACTTACTCTTTAAATAACACTAACCGGGCAAGAAATTCCATTCAGTGAGCTTTTGGTGTGCCTAACCTTTCACTTCTTTGCAGAAAGGGAACAGGAGCTGTGTGTCCGAGAACAACAATCAAATGAAAAGATGGCCAGGTAAATATACTGCTGCCTTTGCTGAACTGGTCATGTGAATGCATTAAATATTAGCAGCTAACATTTAGTAGTAAGCTGCACAACTAGCCATAGCCATTGAACACTTCACGTATGGTATGTATTGCTGATATTATGTCATTTGTATTTTGTCTCTAACAGAGCTGAGAGCTTGTTAAAGGCCTATAATTTGATCCGCCAGCAGAGGGCGTTGTCTCTACTCAGTGCCAGTGACACAGGTATAAAACCATTTTGTGTAAAAGCTTGCTTTGTAGTGAAGTGACCATTTGTTGTTGTTTCCTTCAATGCTTTTTTTTTTAATTAAATTGCATTTGTGTGTGTGTATATAATATATAATACGTGACTGCAATATATAATATTTTACACACACACACACATTTTATATATATATATATATATGTAAAATATGTGGTGAGCTATACACATATTGTTGCTTTTTTGTAATGCAATATAGTTACAGCCCTAAAATATAATTTTCAACAGAGAATGAAGAGAACGTCTCCCCGGGAAAGAAAAGGGTTCACTTTGCAGGAGACGGCAAGGAGAATGGCAGACCGATCGCTAAACCTCAAGAACATGGTCTTGTAAAGAGACCCCAATGGACAAACATGCGCATCCAAGCTCTTAGTGAAGAGGAAAAGATGTACCCGCCAAAGCCCAGAGAAATGCAGGGCATCCGCTAGCCTTGAATGACAATTTACTACTGAAAGTGGTGCATTTGTGTGGTCAATCAAGTCAAGAGTTTTTTTGTTTGTTTTTTTTTTTTTTAAATTGTGTACATTAGGAAATGCGATTTCTGCTTTTATTTATTTGCTGCAGCATTTGTACAGTACAGTGGACAACACTTCATGTAATGGGCATTACACTGGATGTTTTTATTAAATTTTAATGTGTTGTATTACCATGTTATAGATGTGGAACTGGTGTTTTAATTTAGATTTGCTGTTTCTTTAGAATAAAGAAGTGAAAATACTAGCGGTTTCGTTTTTATTAATCAAAATTGAAAAGAAAAAACTGTTTTGGGTTACATAACGGTGGAAAAAAATTCTTATACTGCTTAAGGGGTATGCTGAATTTGGCAGTAGTGTTTCTGCGCTTTTCCAGAATGGAATTACATTTTCCTCGATCCCATGCCCTCAGCCAATAGCAGGCGAGCGTGGGCGTGGCCGGACGCTGAGCGTGTTCCGTGTGGAAAGTTCGCCGGTCCGGGTGCAAAGTTTCAGCCGTCTGCAGACGGACGACAGAAGACTGGTAGTATAAGCGGACCGAACCCCGGTCCCCAGCTCTCATTACACCCGGATCAACGCATCGCTTACAGTCTGTCGGTCGGAACGAGTTCGGTTATGGGATATTAATTCAAAAGAGGATCGTGTTAATTTAAAGCTTTGTTTTGTGCTCTGCTTTCGGTGAAAACATGGCCTGCGCGCCGAACCGGGTTCGCCTGCTGTGCATGCTGTCGCTCACCTTCGGCTTTTTCATTGTAGAGGTGGTGGTGAGCCGAATAACGTCCTCTCTAGCGATGCTGTCGGATTCCTTTCATATGCTGTCGGACGTGATCGCGCTGGTCGTAGCTCTGGTAGCGGTGCGTTTCGCTGAGCAGACCCAGTCTACCAACAAGAACACGTTCGGCTGGATCCGAGCCGAGGTGATGGGCGCACTGGTCAACGCCGTGTTCCTCACAGCGCTTTGCTTTACCATTATTCTGGAGGCCGTCGAGCGCTTTACAGAGCCCCATGAAATCGAGCAACCCGAGGTGGTGATTGGGGTGGGGGCTGCAGGGCTGCTGATCAACCTGCTGGGGCTCTGTCTCTTTCACGGGCATGCCGGAGGCGGCGGACACGGCCATTCACACGGAGGACATGGCCACAGTCACGGGGGACACAAAAAACACAAGAACGGGAAGGTCCGCAGATCTGAGACGCAGGATAGTCGGTCCACGGGCGAGGAGACCAATAATCTGGTCGGGAATCACAACAGCCCGAATGGCGTTAATCCGGACCGGAGGAGAGCCGGTAAATCGGGTTTGTTCTCATTAAAATTGATTCATAGTATAACGTTAGATATATAGTGTTCTGGATACCATAAATGCAATACAAACGAGGTCAGGCATGTGTCATTAAGATTAAAGTCGGATGTTCAGGGTTTTTTTTTTTTTTTTTTTTCCTCTCTTCTCTCTCGGTGAAACGTGTGCAAAACTTTCTTGTTAGGGGGTTTGTTTCTCGTTTGGCATGTTTGTTAACCTGCAACCACTAGCAACAAAACCAATATGTTAAAAATAGATGGCTCACCCCAAAATGGAAATTGTCATTTACTTACCCCCATGTCGTTCCAAACTTGTTTGTATTTCTTCTCTGTAGCTTAGAAGAAGAAGAAATTATGAGAATTTGTCACAGCTTTTAGATTTTTTTTTTTTTTTTTTTTTTTTTTTTTTTTGTGAATTTACACTTTAAGAAAATGCTTTCTGTAATATGCCCAATAACGAAGTATTTTAATTTAACTGGTTTGACGATTCTTCTTTAAAAATAATGCTGGTTATTTATCCTGAAAACATTTTTATTTGACATTTCCTTTATCGTTCATTGGTTTAAAAAGGTCTCCTTTCAGATGAGAACAATCACATTTAACAATAGCGACAGTCATGATTATTAAAAGGTTAGTTCACCCAAAAATGAAAATTGTCATTAATTACTCACCCTCATGTCGTTCCAAACCCGTAGGACCTTCGTTCATCTTCGGAACACAAATTAAGATGTTTTTGATGAAATCCGAGAGCTCTCTTACTCCATAGACAACAATTTAACCACCACTGTCAAGGCCCAGAAAGGTACTAAAGACATTGTTAAAACACTGCACAGTGCACGTGACTGCAGTGGTTCAACCTTAATTTTATGAAGAATACTTTTGTGCACAAAAAAAATAATAATAATAATGTCTTCATTCAACAATATTCTCTCTTCTGTGTCATTCTCTTACGCTGTCTACGTCAGAATGCCAACTCATTATTGGCTGGCTCCTGCGTCAGCATCACTTGCAGACGTCGTGCTGCTCACGTGAACTCCGTATTGGCCGGCACTGTTCACATGAGCAGCACGATGCCTGCGTGTGATGCTGACCCAGGAGCCGGCCAATAATGAGTTGGCATTCTGACGTAGACAGCGTAAGAGATTGACACAGAAGAGAGGATATTGTTGAATGAAGTCGTTATTTTTGTTTTTGCACACAAGAATTCTCGCCGCTTCATAAAATTACTGCAGTCATGTCAACGGTTTAAACGACGTCTTTAGTACCTGTCTTGAAAGTGGTGGTTAAATTGCTATCTATGGAGGAGTCAGATACTTCTCGGATTTCATCAAAAATATCTTAATTTGCGTTCCAAAGATGAACAAAGGTCTTACGGGTGTGGAGGCAAAATATAAGGAGACATAATAAGAACATTTGTCACTTCTGTTTTCCTTGTACACTGGTTTGTGAAACTAAATAGCCAATCAGAGGGATCTCTCTCACCAATGCCAATTCAACACACTTAATGGGGTCAGACTAGTGCAAACAGTGCAGAACACTGCAAAAAACTGGGTAGACAAATGATCAACAACAGTCCTCCATTGGCTGACCATTGGCATGGGCTTTAGAGGGTTTTTTTTTCCAGTTGCTTGACTTTATCATCACTCACTGTTTATTTATATGATTAATCCGTGTTTGTGAGCAACAATCAAGCTTGAGCTTTTGTATAATTAGGTTAAATGTATCTTGTTTCCATGGATTCACAACAATAGGATGGCCTGGCAGCTCACTCCTAGCGAAGATTGTGCGAACACTTTATTTTTGTGCTTTTATCTGTTTTTATCAGATAAGCAGAACTGTAACTAGATTCCCTCAAGAAAAGCAAATTATTCTAAAGTTGAGTTGAGGAATTTCAACCAAGGCCTTGTCTGCTTGGTTGTTTAAGACAGCACAGATGAGAGATGAACAGATGGGTTACATTGCCCACAGGACTCAGTGAATGATCAGCTCACTGCAAATATGTTATATTAATGAACAGAATGTCCAGAACTGAAGCCTTAGTGCAATGTTTCCCAATCCTGGAGTACCCCCAGGGCCCCAGCACTGCACATTTTTAGATGTCTTCCTAATTAAACACACCTGATTCAACTCATCAGCTCATTAGTAAAGAATACAAGGTCTCAAATATGTGTGTTAGAGAAGAAATTCATAAAAAATGTGCAGTGATGGGGTACTTTAGGACCAGGGTTGGGAACCACTGCTTACGGCCTTGTTATTTAAAGCGAAATCAAATAATGAACTGGTAGGATCTAATTTAGAACAAAATCAGGCCAAAATGAAGCTTGTTTGGAGTTCGTTTTGGATGTTAAAAGCTAACTTTCCGGAAAAGTTGCTACGTATAGTGCTATATAAATAAACGTGACTTTACTTGACTGGAGTGCCGAATTGAAGAGCTTGTGCAAACATCCCCAATCACTATGATCAGATGCTTTCTTAAAGGGTTAGTTCACCCAAAAATGAAAATTCTGTCATTAATTACTCAAACTCATGTTGTTCCAAAGCCGTAAGACCTTTGTTTATCTTCAGAACACAAATTAAGATATTTTTGATGAAATCCGAGAGCTCTGATTCCTCCATAGACAGCAATTTAACAACAAGAGAGTACTTTTTGTGCGCAAAAACAAAAATAACGAATTTATTCAACAATTTCTTCTCTGCCACGTCAGTCTCTTACGCTGTTGATGTAGTGAACACAGTGCAGCGCTTCCGTGTTCTATGTCAGAACAGCGACTCATTATTGGCCGCTCCTGCGTCAGCCTCACGCGCATGTTTCACGTGTACGTGTACCGGCCAATACTGAGCTGGCATTTGGACGTAGAACACGCGAGTAATTAATGACAGAATTTTCATTTTTGGGTGAACTAACCCTTTAACTGCGGTTTCTCATTGCTGTTTTTGTGTTTATTTTGTTATTGTGAGGAAAGCGCGGAGCACATATTTACATATGCATCGCTCTCTGGGCGGTGTCGGGATGTTCACTGATAGTGTACCACTGCAAAGGTTTTTTCTAACTTTTATTTACCCCTAACGAAGAACGGAAAAAAACTTTGCTGTGAGTATAGGGGGGGACTATAACTTCTTTGAGAATAGGGAAGACACCACAGCTATAACAAAAATGACATGAAGGATCAATATCGTTAGAGTCCATTTCAGAGTGATTTTTCCAGCTGATGAATAATAAAATGATTAAAAAAAAAATAGAAAAAACATTGGCAGCCAATCGGAATCCACACAATTTTAAAGAGCTCAAGCATTTAGAGTGACAGATGGCTTAACTGCATGGCTATAATAAACAAAACATTATTGTGCATTGGTGTGGATGCTAATAGTTATCTTTATAGTTATCATTCTTGAATGAGCCTTTACTTTCTGCTGTGGAACACTGCTTTTGTCCATATATTGAAAGTCAATTGGACCCCTTTGACATTAATTAAATTGGTAAAAACTTTCTTTCTTTCTACTCTACTCTAAAAAGTTTGGGAACCACTGCTATAGACTAAACACGTAAATGAACGGCAAGAATGCATTAAAGGTATTCGGTTTTTTTCAGTAGGAAAGGTGTTATTTAAGTGGCCCCTAAAGTAATAATTAACAATTTTTACAACAGAAGTGATTCAATCAAAAACCAACTTTAGCTCGATAATAATTTTTCTGTTGTCACTGTGAAGCTGCTTTGAAACAATATGTATTGTGAAAAGCGCTATATAAATGAAGATGACATGACTTGACTTGACTTTTGTTTTCCGTGGAAGAAAATAAATTGCACAAATTTAAGTGATGTTGGTGAGTAATTGATGGCATAATTTAAATGTTTTGATGGACTGTCCCTTCAAGCAATATCACATTATACTGATTATCAGCACAGATTAAAAAACGGTCTGGAGTATGTGAGTGTATTCGAGCAACATTAGTTTCCCCTACCACTTTATGTGTTCTGTAATCACTCTGCTTCAGCTACAATTTCAGTTTTCCATTTTTCACTTGTTCCACGCTCATTGGTGAGAGAGAGACACTTTGAGTGAGAGAATTCCTCCTCCAGGAAAAAAAGAAGAAGAAAAAAAGACGTAAATCCACACTGCATTCCACTTCCACCCCTCAGTGATTCTGTACTCTTGTCTGGAATGCTGTGAACACAAATGAACAGAGTTGTGTAAATAGTGGTTGTGATAGGGTCCCAAGTAGTCACAAAGAGATTTACACCATGATGTAAGAACCAGAGCGACTTTGTAGTCCAAAAAGGTGTTTTTTTTTTTTTAAAGCAAATGTGCAAATAAATATGGTTAAGGGAAATAAAACAGGTTATCAATAAAAACAGTCTAAAAACTAGAACCTTTATGTACTACAACAGTACAAACTCTCCTGTTCAACTGAGGAAAGAGTGCTTCAGTGTGCTCAAGCAGTGCTTCTATAACCTAGTTCCAGTGTTGGGGGTAACGCATTACAAATAGGTTTGGGTATCGTTTTAATTTTAGCGATTCCGATTCTGCTTATGGAATACGGTTCTTATCGATTCTCGGTTTTGATTCCAGTATTTTTTTATGGAGAGAAAAAAAGAGCAAATACTTCAAGAATAATGTTTTTACCTTTTATTCTAGCCACATTTAGGCTATAACCAGTAGGCTGTAACTGTTAACTGTGACAATTCGTCTAACAATGAAATAACACTTTCAATAAGGAATGATCAGAAGCAATTACAAACCAAAACTATTTAGGTATAACACAAAAAATACAACATAAAATATATAAAAGGCAGTTGCTATTGGAGGCAGTAACGTAAGAGAGATTAAAACGCAAAGTCAGTAATATTGAATACATTAGTACTCCACTAGGTGGCAACAAGTGACTGTTTAAAAATGAATTAGTCGTTTAAAACGGTGGATGGTCCATTAACTAAACAAGTATTCATGAATAAAACGGAATTAAATCATTTTTAAAAAGTGATTGAATGAATTATTCAAATTAATATAGGGTCATTTTAAATAAACTAGAACATGTTGCCCGAATGTATTTAATCGTGAGCCGTTCACATATCGCATCTTTTGCACGCGCAAGTTCGTTATTTCAAATGTTCGTTATTTCAGTTGTTTCCAGGCGCGCCTATGCCGCGGCGAGATGAAAACATCTCAACTTTTTAGAATGCCGCAAGCGCACCGCAGGTCATGTGACAAGAACCAACCGATCAGCTTCGGCCTTTCCGTAACAGCATCGAAAGCTCACCCGAAAAGCTGATCATAGCTGTACAGGGCGGGTTTTATTTCTCATCTCCATAAATATATCTAGTAGTAAAGCTAATGCAAGGGCTAGAAATCAATTTATCCTTTGCTGATACTTCCTCATCATCTGGGAGAGCATAGTTCATGGTTGCATAGCGCAAGCGCTTTGGAAAGGAGGAGAACCCTTAAACACGGTGCATTCCTTCAGATTAATGCAGTGTTGAAGCAAAAGTCAGTGCCGATTGCAATGAACTGCACATGTGCATGAGGAGATAAGGTCTTTGTCGCAGGTCCTAGCAGACAGATAAAACTGTAAAATGCTCACTACCGTTCGCCGTGCGAGAATGAATGAAAAATGTCAGGAATCAATAACCAGAATCGAAATGCGCGCATCGTATCGAATCCCCAGGTTCTTTGAAATTTGGAACCGGTTCTAAAATGGAACCGGTTCTCGATACCCAACCCTAATTACAAGTAACACGAGTTACGTAATCAGATTACTTTTTTCAAGAAACTAGTAAAGTAACGCATTACTTTTGAATTAACAACAAAATATGAGTTACTTCTCAAATAAGTAATGCCAGTTACTTTTTCCGATTTATTGACTCACAGCTCTCCTGTCCCCATTTTGAGAGAAATCAGGAGTAAGTGCAGGGGTGTTGTGTGCGCTGTGTGAACATGATGGTTATTCTAGACTAGTTCTAGACTAAATGTGAGCATACATTTACTCATTTACTTCTTCTCCTGCATCCTATTCTTCTGTATTCCAGAATGGCAGCACAGCTGAATGGCTTGTTTGTTCTGCGCCCTCTACTGCACAGGCATGAATGTGCATTTCCTTCAGCCTGAGGCTTATTCATTTTACTTTTGGTGTGAAAGGGCCTTTACATTTGCCAAAAATATAACTTTTTTTTTTTGTTATAAAAACAAACAGGCCAGCCCTGATGAGAAATAGTAAGGCAAAAGTAATGTATCACATTACTTTTCATAAAAAGTAACTAAGTAACGCAAAAACATGATCAGTCTTTCAATCCTTCCTTCCACTGATGACGGCTACCTTAAATACACATTTTCCTGCTTACTAATTGGAGCGTAACATTTTTTTTTTTTAATTAAAGGAACATTGCACTTTTTTTGAAAATAGGCTCATTTTCAAACTCCCCTAGAGTTAAACAGTTGGGTTTTACCGTTTTCTAATCCATTCAGCCGATCTCTGGGTCTGGCGGTTCCACTTTTAGCATAGCTTAGCATAGCATAGTGAATCCGTTAGCATCTCGCTCAAAAATGACCAAAGAGTTTCAATATTTTTCCTATTTAAAACTTGACTTTTCTGTAGTTACCTCGTGTACTAAGATACTAGGCCGATATGGCTAGGAACTATACTCTCATTCCGGCGTAATAATCAAGGAACTTTGCTGCCGTACCATGGGTGCAGCAGGGGCAATGATATTACACAGCGTCTCTCACAAATGTCTCCATGGTTGCAAGGCACGCTCCCTGTGCAAGCAGGGGGTCACATGTGCGTAATATCATTGCGCCTGCTGCACCCATGGTACGGCAGCAAAGTTAGGAAAAATATCAAAACTCTTTGGACATTTTTGAGCGAGATGCTAACTGTCTAATTTGATTCAATGAACTATGCTAAAAGTGGTACCGCCAGACCCGGAGATCGGCTGAATGGATTCGAAAACAGTAAATTTAACTGTTTAACTCTAGGGGAGTTGGAAAATGAGCCTATTTTCAAAAAAAGTGGAGCGTTCCTTTAACTCTTGCTTCACCATATGATTAATAAATAAATACACAAGATGATTAAGAACGAGTTAAAACAAATCAATAAATACAATAAATAGGATGGATAAAACAAACACATACATTTCCACAAATAGCTAAAATGAGCGCTTCCATGCAGTTCATGCTCACATTAAGGCCACGCCCACTCAGCTAAAACAGGAAATATAAAACGGCAAACCCCACGTAAATATTACAAATTTTTAGGTTTTATGGGACGGCATCTAGTTTGCTGTCTGTTTTACAGTTCAAAACCATATAATTTAAAGATTTATATTGTAATAATTACAGTTCATAACCCATTAAATTTAAGGTAAAAGAACTTGGCAGCTGTTGTTGCCAGAAATTTACCGTAAAAAATACGGTAGCAAAATTTTAGGTTTTACAGATTTAACTTAAATTTACAGTAAAAAAAAAAAAAAAAACGTATTTCATCAACCGATATAATGTTAATTTACCAACCTATTGAAGTACTATCTTTTTTAAAAAACATCACAATTTTGGTACCTTTGTAATAAACTGACAACCACCAAACACAGTAGTGATGAGTCACATGATGAACCAAAGCTCATCACAGGCAGCTTTACCAAAAGCTGTGAAGGACAATACTAATGTATAGAAGGTGCACACAGTGTCATTCACACAAACACTAAACACCATCATGCTAACATACATGAAATTATAAAAATGCATTAAACATTAATTTAACAACTTTAGATGTAACATAAAACCCTAAAGTACATAACTGATTAGAAAAAAAACTAAGAAGAAACTAAGAAGTTATTTCAACAAAAATACATCAAATGTGAAGTGTCACACAGGGAATTGTTGGAATGTCAATTTACGGTTTTTGACTAAATTATAAAATGATGTTTTTTTTTTTGTAACTGTAAATTTAACGGTATTTTACTGTAAAATTACATTAAATGTACAGTTAGATCTATTACAGTTATTCGCCGTATATAGTATGGAAACTTTCTGTAAACCAATTAACTGTTTTTCACCGTAGCATTTTTAGTCTTTTACCGTTAAAATTACATCATTTTTTGTAGGAACAGTAAGAACACAGTAAAAAATGAAAGACAACTTCCAGGTCTCTCCATCACCGTGATAAATTCCATTGCTTTTATACTATATTTCAGCATGCTGTTAGGCCAATGAAATTAGAGGAACACCAAAAGTTGGTGTCAGCATGCCCACATTTCCTCAAATTTATTCTGCAATAGTTAGAAATGCAGAAATTCAGTTAACTGGAACAAAGCATAACTGCTGTTTTTTCAAATAAAACCTTCCAGAACTCCTATTTTGTGATATGTACAAATTCCTTGAATTTTCACACTTGTTTTCTTTCTCCTCTGTAGAGATGTGTCATAGCGACAACCTGGATTTGCAGATTAATGGCAGTGCTCCATACGAAGAGTTTGAGAACGGACACGACTCGGCATCCCAGCTCAACATGCGGGGTGTTTTCCTGCACGTCCTGGGAGATGCTCTTGGCTCAGTCATTGTGGTGATCAATGCCATCATCTTTTTATTTGTATGGAAGCCATGCAAGCCGGGCACTGTCTGTGAAAACCCTTGTGTGGGCCAACATTGCGCAGCCCACTCATTCAATGTTAGTAGTGCTAGTAATAACGGCACAAACGTAGCGGGACCCTGCTGGGTGCTCTATCTCGACCCCACGCTCTGTATCATTATGGTCTGTATCCTCCTCTACACCACATACCCATTGCTGAAAGAGTCTGCACTTATCCTGCTACAGACCGTGCCCAAGCAGATCGACATACATAAGCTCAACTCTCGCCTGCGGGACTTGGAGGGTGTGCTGGCGGTGCACGAGCTGCACATCTGGCAGCTGGCAGGCAGTCGCATTATCGCCACCGCGCACATCAAATGCCACGACCCCACATCCTACATGGACGTAGCCAAGCGTATCAAGGACTTTTTCCACGATGAGGGCATCCACGCCACGACCATTCAACCGGAATTCGTAACAATGAACTCAGAGTCTCGAGCTTCACTCTGCGAGCTCTCCTGTAGAACGCAGTGTGCCCCAAAGCTTTGCTGTGGCGCCGCTGATACCGTGAAGCCTGATGGAGCTTTAGAGCCGAAGAAACCATGTGAATCCAGGACCCCAACGGTACCTAGTGCTTCTGCTACATCTCTAGAGATCATCAGCGAGTCTGTGGAGGACACAAGCAGACCAGAATCCGTTGTGATCATCACTAGGGAGGTGGAATCTTCATTGTGAGCAAGAAGCAGGTTAGACTGAGAACATTCTGTTCTGTTAAGGGTACCAATGTGTTTTGCGTCAGCTGACTGATTTCTACCATGCTGTGAGAAGAACTGAGCCCAAATGCACTCATTCATGACAACACACCACACAGCCCTATATCTCAGATATACCACACCAACATACAGACAATATAAATAGGCTGAAGAGCAAGGCTGGCCTCCTCTGCATGTGTGTTTACCGCATCGTCTGATTGGTGTGTCTGTGCCAAAGCTTCTCTTCATACAGGACGTCAGACACTTGTATTTCCTGTGGATGTAATGCAACGACATGCAAATTTACCATTCAGCCTGCTGGACCAAGTCGAAATGTCTGGACCAGTTATGTTCTTTTTTTTTTTCTACCCATCTGTTCTGTTTTATCCTTCACACTTTATATTGTTTGTTTTCTTAGTCAACCTTTCAATTTTGTGAGAGATGTAATAATTTATGTATTTAAGTTATTGGTAATTAAGTATTTTTTTTCAAAGAGCTTTTTGTAAGATTTAGATTTGGTAATATTAGAGGTAAAAAGTTTTTTTTTTTTTTTTTTTCTTCTTCTTCTTTCAAGACAAATGATCTATGCTTTAACTCAGAGTATTTTTAGATGTGATGTTTTTTAAAAAATTGCTGTTCAATCTTTTACTCTTTTTAGACTGTTTTATTAGACATCAGAAGATGTTTCGACCGTACTTCACCATGCCTGTATTTCAAACTGCTGTTATAGCACTGAATCTAGTCAGTGTAGGAACTAGACAACTTCTGTTGTTGTTTTTATACAAGCTGATGCCTTGTTTGTTCTGTTGTTCTGTCAATCAAAACATGAGGTTAAAATGCTGTAAACGAAAAAAAATGTTTTTTTTGTTTTTTTTTTGTGGGACTGCTAGAGGAGTGTTCATGCTGTCGTAAAACTGAAGGGACCTCGTCAGATTTGTGGAAAACATTTGGCAACTGTGCATGACCAAATATAATTGTGGTTATACAAAAAGCTTTGAGAAACCAAGCAACATTGTAAACCAAAAGACAAGGGCACGTAGGTTTGGGTTAAACACATCATTTGGGATGTTGCACAATCTACTCAGTGGCCTTCATTGGGGGGAAAAACATAGAATATCAACACCTCACAACACTATTTAAATCTGCCATCTTTAGCATTTGGTGAAAATATGCAATTTGTGAAAACACAGAAATGTACTAGTCTTTATTATTAGTTTAGTGACTTTCTAAGAAGCCTGTAGAGGGAAGATGAGCTCAGTGTAAATGTGCAGATGGAGTGTTTGTATCACTGAGGGTTTTAAGAGTACCATGTCAGCTGAAATGTTTTTGATATATTTCTGTCAAATGTGTCATTGTGAATTAAACATGCTTGTTTGGTACTGTTCAATTCTTTGTCACTGTTTATTTTATTTGAATAAATATGTAATAGAACAAGATACTAAAATATCTTACAATTAATAGAACATTATAATTTAGGCCAAGTGAACTTTAAAGGCTGGCCAAGATGAAATGTGTAAATGTTAAAGAGCAGTGGGCCCAGTATTGATCCCTGGGGGACATCAGACTTAATTTCAGCCTTAAATCCAACAAGAGATACAGAGTGACAGCGATCAGAGATAAACCTGTTTAAAAAATTAAAAAAAAAAAAATAGTTCTAATGCTGACCACATTTGGTAAACAAAATTGATGGTTATCAGCTTAGAGTTCAGTTTAGTAGTGATGTAAGAAAGATATGCTTGCTTTGCTTCCACAACTCTTTGATTTTGTCACAATTTTCATAGCAGTCTAGTCTAGAGGTAAATTATTCCATACTGTAATGTTAGAAGTTAACATGGGGTCCACCAATTATTATTTGATTGGACTAGTTTTATAAAAAATAAAAATATATATAAAAATACAGTATTAGGTTCAACTCAAGCTAAATGTTTCATTGACCCTTCAACATTAAGTATATCAAGTAAATTTATGATATTTTAATGTCAAATTAAATAAAATAGCATATAACATTTGGCAATTCACAATGACTTGCTAATTGTAAAGTTCTAACATCATCCTCTTGACAATTCAACACAATTGATGTCAGATGCACTATGACTCATTTACTCTGTAACATTCTAGTTGGTAAATGTATAGCAATATTAACAAAGATTTCAGCCTGCTTGATTCTGTCATTGTTTGCTGTAACTGCTGACACTTCTATCTTTGCTCCAAAAACCTTGCCACCCCTTGCACCTTCAGGATCCATTTACTAAGTGGCCTGCACACGTTGGACAGAAGATTGGCTTAACACTAAAATTGTCAACGTGACTATTCACCAAGAAATATTATATTGTAAAAACAGTTTCTTTGAAGACGTCTGTGGTAAAGTTTTGTCTCAGAACTGATGTTACGTTCCAGCTTCCACTTTTTCCGCAACAATAGTTTCATTTCTGCAATGGCGTTTTTGTGGGCCACTAACTTTCACTGTATTTTAAACAATCTGATTTCCTTGAAAAGCTTGTGAAATGGAAAGCTAAATAGTATTGCCTAATTTTGTAATAACTTTAAAGATAAACAGTTGATAAAGTCTAAGGTCTATGGTTAAACAGACTTTTAGCGAAACGTTGTTTTGAGGAAATGTGACTGAAAGTTAAAATCCATTCAGCCTGTTATTGCAGAACCTTAAGTCATGATGGAAACTAGCTATAGCTCAGTTAAAAGAAACAGGAGAGAGAAAGAGAGAGGTATTTCCACTGCATGAAAGCCACATGCAGCCTTGATAATTAATCCCACACAGCAGCACTCAAAGCCGTCACATGACTCTGCTGTCTAATCGAGGGGTTCAGCTAAAGCCTGCTTTTCATAATGACCCAACACCTGAATCCCTGCCGATCGATTCACATTAACCCCATAAAATGTTTTCAATTTAAATACACTTCAATACAATAAGCTAAAAAAAAAAAAAAAAAAAATCAATGGATAAATATTTTTTTTAACACATAGTGGATGTCAATGACAACATTTACATGCACACGAATATTCCAATAATAAGAAGAATTATGTAGTCATCCTGTAAATATTCCAATATCTATAATAAAATAATAAATAAAAGGTTAATCAGAATATTGACCTTTATAAGAAATCTATATTTAAATATATTATAAGGTTACTGGTACAGCAGAAGGCGAGATCAGAGGAGAGTAATAATGTGGGAAGAGATTACACTTCACTGGCTGCTGCAAATCTCAGTCGTCTGCAGACTTTGATCACACACTGAGGTCAATAAGTACAACATACTGTACTTCAGGTGATGTAACAAGCCATAACATCAGATTTAATTATGTATCAAAGAAGTAATTCACACTCCCAAAACTACACTGACTTTGTGTTCGTTTCAAATTTTAATTTGAAATGACCTGATTTCTTTTTTTAAATGCATGATACTGGTCAACCGCATTAAGATCTTCATCTCAGTGCGCAACGCACACTTTTCATAATCCAATCAACAAATAGATTCGATTTAAAAAAGTACCGCCCTAAATTTTTACTTCCGTTTCATTCTGACCTCATTGGCATTACATACATGTGACAGCGTTCTGAATTTGTGATTTTTTTTATTTTTTTTATTTGATGCTCTTCACATTATCCTTCTCTAATTACCATATGTACTGTGGGCATATACAGTACCTTAGTAAACAGGAGATCCAGCTATAGAACCTCACCCAAAACACAAATTCCTCTCACAGCTGATACAAGAAATAGAGATTAAGACAACAGCCCAATATCACAGTAGGATAAAGTTCATGGTGCTCAGATCACATACAAAAACAACATAAACAAGGGTGTGAATCTGGAGAGACAAACACTTCGGAAGAAGTTCCTGGGAGTAATGCTGCCTTCACATGCTTTTGGCAATTTATTTCATCCCACTTCTGAAATTCTCCCAAGTCGAGTTTATGAGTTTGTCGCCTTCAAGTGCTTTGTTGTCAGAAAGAATAGGAATCATGGAGGACACCAGGTTCATTCTTGCCTATTTCTTGAGTGAATTTCATTACAGTCAAAAAGTATTAAAAGATATTTAATCAATATCCAATGGATTTTGAATAAAAGTTGGTGTCCCATTCATTGACAACCATATAAACATTTCCCACACTACCCTGCAAACATGCCCCTGCGGGGCACAGTGGGCTGGGGCCAGCGAACACCAAACCTAAACAGGCCCAGTGCGGGCTTGCCCAGGCGAGGCCCACAGCTTTGGGCTCACTGCGGGCTCTCTGTGAGCAGTCAATACTAGCCAACCATGCAGGTTTTGTGTAGGCAGCCCACTTACGTTTCCCATGCTCTGTTTGGCTGTATTTTTGGTTTTCTTAAATTACATACAAATGTATATAAAATTACAAAAACAATCTGTAATTAATACAATAACAAAACAGTTAGATGATAAAACGGTCAAATGACTGGCAGTAAAGTAAAATCTCCTTATTTAAATAAGCTGAAAACACTGTCACATGACCAGCAGAAATAGAACATTAAACGCTAATAGATCTGTCGTAGATCTCAGCATCTTTACTTAGTACAGTCCAGTTTGACTATTTCTTTCATTCAAAACTTTTAGATGTTGATGTTTTATTGAAAATAGTACGTTTTGAAGTCACCGTTATGGAGGTGAGTGTTTGCTTTACAGTTGTTCTCTGGCTGTTATAATTGTGTGTCTAAAGCACATTTGTTTTAGCAAAAATTGCAAGAAAAATTTTGGTTAGATGATTCAATCATCATGTAGTGATCAGAATCAAAGAGATTTCCATTTTACGGAGTCTGATTTAAGAAACATTTGAGTGGCAGATGCCCTTGCCAGTTATTGACCATTTCTTTTTTAACGATCATTACCCATTATTTTCATTAATGGTAAATGTGTGGCACCCTGTACTGCCAGATTTATTGTTTTAGATTAATAGTGCGGGCCCTGTGTGGGCCCAGTGAGGGATTCCCATGCAGGGCCAGCGCTAAGGGGCCAACGTTTTGCCAATGAGCAAATTCTCAAGGGTCCTGTGCTGGCAGCCTGCTGGGGGCCCTTACGCTAGCCCTAAGTGGGCCCATAAAGGGCCAGTGCAGGCTTGTTTGCAGGGTATTATATACATTCACCAAACTTGATAGTCCGCTTGTTGACGATTCTGGAATTTCAGTCAAACAAATGCTGTTTATTTGTATAGAATACATATAATATGCATCAAATGGTTATTTATATACTAAAATATGACTGTAATGGCAAGAGACAGCAATACAGATGTCGAGGGAAACTAATAAAACTTAACAGTCACTACAGCAGTAGTTGCTATATTTGAAGTTAACAGCCTGCCCAACTCAGATACTCAAGTGTCAAAATTATGTTCCATTTTCCAAGTAGTAAATATGACTTGAGATGCTGCTCAATTTCTGACTAGGAAACTTGTATTTACAATAAATCCGATAGCATGTGAATGCAGCATAAAGCCATGCCACATGCAGATCCTAAATAGTTCAGGGATCTTTGTCTTGGTTCCATTCCCTCCAGGAGTTTCCATCTCTCTTTAGTGAACAGAATTAACAGGAATTATTCATGCATGGAAGGGGCTTGTGGCACAAGAACAGCTGTGAATGTCCGAGGGGTTTTACTCAAATCACATCAAGGCAAGAATGAGTGACAGCTGCTTTCTGTAAAATTCTGCTGCTCGCCATTCTGGCAGAAGCCTAGAAGAGTTGTCTATTGCAGTGTTTCCCAACCCAGTTCCTGCAGGAACACCAACAGTAGGCGACTCAATTTCGAACTCTTCCTAATCAAACACACCCAACTCAACTCATCAGTTACAGACTCTAAGGCTGTGTCCAAAATCACCCCTATACTATTATGTATTGCACGATCTGTGGGAAAAGCTATACTCGTTTCATCCCAAAAGGCACCTTGAAAATGAGTGCTCAACAAATGTATGGTAAACGGCTAGCCGCATCAGGATGAATGAATTGCAATGCCTCGGCTGAAGGTGGCACCTGCAGCAATTCTGGAGCATTCAGTGTCTGAATTTGCTCACTCATTCAGTGGACTATATTAGTGGAGTAATGTAGGGAATAGTGAATGAGACACAGTGATTGTCGCAACAGCTTATTGAGGCTGTCTACGCTGGACGGAGCAAAGCGGCCATTCCAAATCCATTTGTTCTTTGTGTCAGAAGTAGCATAATCGCTAGTACATCAGTAATAAAACAGGGCATCACTTTACTGTTGGGAATTTGTTGCATTGCACCGCATTCAGTGTAGACAGCGTCACTGATTATAATGGGTTTTATTTGCTTTTGTTAGGTCGCGCCGCTCACGTCTGTTGTAGACAATGTTAGGGTGTAGGTTAGGGTTCGGGGTTAATATTTGTTCCAACATTATGTGACCAATTAAATCTTTATAGTTGGCTGTGGGGCGGGGTTTGGGGGGAAAAATCTCCAAGACCTGAAATGAATGGGTCAAATAAAGGAAACATCCAAAATGTGTATTGTGGGTGTGCTTCCAGGAACAGGGTTGGGAAACACTAGTCTATTGCAACACACTTGCTGAGATAAGACATTGCACACTGGGACTTTCTACATGTGACCAAAACAAGGAAATAAAAACATCTGACTCTGAACTTGCTGACTTGAAACATTAGAACCCTAGAATAATGGAAAACAGCTCTGAGAGTGCCAGCATCAGCATGGTGTTGCATTGGCCGTAAAAACAGCCATCAAGCCCAATTTCACTGATAAACCTTTAGGCATACAGTGAAAGGCTTTTTTCTGAGAATCTCTACTCTGGGATTATGCAACAAAAAGAAACTGAAGAAAAACGTGTTCTTTCTTATGAGTCAGACTTGGTGAGTCAGAATTGCGAAATACAGAGTATAAAAGGAAGAATGGAACTAAATGGATTCATTTTCACTTTATCCAATGGCGTAAAGCTCCACTAATTCTTTGAGTTCTCTCACAAATACAAATTGTGTCATTTAGTTTTAGTGGTAGCTTTGTGTAAGGTACAGACTGTTTTGGCAAAAACAGTCTGTACATTGGCCACCCACCAATGTCTGGTTGGGCCACTCAAGTTTTAAAAACGATGCATGGCATCCAGTGGTGCAGTAGTAGTGAGTGAGGCTCGGAGACGTGACTTTTAATGCGATAGATGCAGGTTCGATTCCGCCTTTTGCCGAGCTCTGCATTTATCAATAAAAATAAAAATAATGTTCTAAAATTGGTAATAAACTGCGAGCAAGTGTTTAATAATATTAAAAGTGTTTATTTGGTAGGGTTAGGGGAAGGTGTAGGGAGGGTTTTTATTCTCCCAGTAAGGCAGCATCCATTTAATAATTTTAATAAATATAATCATTTACACTCTATATTATTGCATCCTGTTAATGTACAAAAATACTGAGGTACAAATAGTATCTGCCAATATAAAGTATAGATAGCATCTAATTAAGCTTCTATTTACTCTTATTGCAAAGAACTGATACTATTACATGATGTAAATAGAATCTATCACTATTTTCACCTAGTGTAAATAACATATCACTAAGAAAATGCTGCTATTGTCACTTATCGTAAATAGCATCTACAGCTATTTGCACTAGTGTAAATAGCATCTATCGCTAAGAAAATATGCTACTTTCACTTAGTGTAAATAGCTAATTGCTGTTTACACAGTGTAAATAGCATCTATTGCTATTTGCACTTAGTGCAAATAGCCACTCCCTTTCATTTTTGGGTGAACTAACCCATTAACTGTTTTATGGTGCCTGTATGGTGCATTTTGTTCCTTTTTGGAGCTCCTCTTACTGTATGGTATAGGTCTATGTAAAGATTTCTGCCTTTATTTTCCATGAAAAAGATAACGGCATACACGTCTGGACATGTGGCTAATTAAATAAAGATGATTTTACTATTTGGGTAAACTATTCTTTAAAACTATAAAAGCAGAGGAAGAAGCTACCAATGAGGCCTATTATAACTTTACATTATCAATAACATTTATCACTGTGTGGGTTCCTAATCACTCCCAATTATCAATAAGCAGTGTGATAAAGCTCAAATGTTCAGTCTAGGATCATAAATAGTTTAGTTTGTAGATGAAATTGGCCCTTGAACAAAGGCCGTTAAAAAAAGCTTACGTAAGCAAATCCTGGAAACCCCCATAATTGGTACAAACACTCACATGATCTGACACTTCCTTTTTTCATGCAGGGTTATCATTTTAATTCATTATATCATTTCATTTATTTAATTTTTTATATATTTATTTTTAAATACTATCCTTATTTTTATTTATTTTTATACTTATTAATAAATAAATAACCCTAAAATGCTGTTAATGTGAACAATTATGACATGATTGTTATTGTTTATAATAATAAGAACATGCTATTTCAGTATGGCAATGTAACTGTTTTTGTTTTTCAAACAATTTCAAGTTTATAAATGAGAAAAGCTCAATTTTACTTGTTTTCTCTAATGAGTTCTTCTAAACTTCACAGTAGAAAGGTCTGGAAAGGGCTCATTATAACTTCTATATGTCAGAACTGATTAAAAAAAAAAAAAAAACACTGGATAGGTAATTTTCTTCAATGACTTTCAGATTTTGACATTAGAGTAAAGTAGACACAGTACAGTTAGATGCTGCACAATAACTTTGTTGCCATTCGATATGTCTGAATCATAGTCACACCGAACATGTGATTTGACTCTTCCTGTCTGTGTTCCATGTTCAATGTTCCTTTTTTAGGGAAATTCCCCAAATGCACTCATCCATTGTGAGATTTGACAATGCACGCGTATACACATAAAAATGTTCACCACGGACCCATGGTTCAGTTTTATCACTAACTGCAGTTAGAAAATCTTCAATGATATCAAATAGTGTTTGTGCTCTCTCTCAAGTAACCTGAGTAAAAAATAAACTGAGAGCAATGTAAGAGTACTGTAGTTTTAGCTAGTTATTAGTGGGCTATCGTTACTATTCTCCAGTAAGAAAAAAGCTGGAAGCTGTTACTGGTAACTAAGTTACCTTATCATAAGGCAAAACACTTACCCCCGGTTTCATAGACAAGGCTTAAGTTAGTCTTAAACTAAAATGCATGTTTGAGCTGTTGTAACTAAAAGTAACTTGTACTGACAAATCTTAAAATATATCAGTGCCATTGTTTTGTCTCAAGATGCACACCAGTAATTTTTTTTTTTCTAGTGAATGTTTATAAAAGCTACTTAAATGCCCTAATTGAACTAAGGCTTAGGCTAAGCCCTGTCTGTGAAACCGAGCCTTAATTAGATTTAACAGGACAATATAACCTAATTATTACAAACATACTTTTACAGAAAAATTTTGTTAAAATGATACTAAGTAAAATAAGAAACCTTATAATTTGCATTTAAAAACTGTAAAAGTTTGTTCCTAGAAGTCTCTGTGCCTGACAACATGTGTCACTCCACTACATATTGATACATTTTCTCACTTCTAACTTAAAAACATTTAGTGTCACTCCACAACATATTGATATATTTTCTCACTTTTAACTTAAAAAAAAAAAAAAAAAAAAACATTCAGTATATGCAGGTCTGGAACCACAAGCATGAAACTGATGTGTAACAGTGGTCAAAGTCTCCCTCTAGTGGTGAGAAGGTTAAAGAAAAATAGAGACTATTTTCTTATGTTGGTGAGGCTGTGCAGCAATAGCAGGTAATCATACGATTAAACGTTCAAACCTTGATCCAATCGACAACCCACAGCACTTTAAGAGTTAGTAAACTGTAATGGGAAGACGGGGTATCTTTTATGAATATACACCTATAAATAAATTATATTATGGTAAATTATATTTATACCACTGCAAATTGTGCTGAGAGATAAACTGCCAGAAACTCAGAAGGGATGACTGATGAAAATAAAGTTTAGTGAAGGGTCTAGAACTGAGGTAGGAAACAGGAAATTAATCAATAAGAATACCCAGACTGGCGTTTGTCTTTGTCTTATATGAGGATTATGTGAATTGGCTCTAGTCACGAGCCGCAGGCATAAACATTGCACGGCTCAATAAACAAGTAACTAGTTCATATTGAGAAACTTACACTGTAGACCAAGTACAGCTAATTACTTTAGGAATTACTTCCAAACTCACCACTGAGCCTCTGAGCAACAAGGTAGAAGTATTTCGTTTCTGAACGAATCTTTTGAGTGAATAATGATGATTTATAGAGTCACTTGTCGCCACCTTCTGGCGTAACGTTGTAACAACCTGCAGAAAAGGTCTGAAAGTTGAGTGAGTCAATCAAATTCGAGGACCAGTGTTATAGCTTTGACTGTATGATAAGCTATTTACAGACATTACAGACCATCGGTATGCTGTGTGAGTGTACAGAATTTGACTCATTAAGGGACCAAACTAACTGAGCGACTAGCCTCATGCATGTCATGGTTTTACTAATAAGCTGAGACATCTGCTTGGATTAAACCATTTCCATCTGCTGTCCTCCAGTCCACTGCCGAGCTGCTAGGTCACTCAAAACATGTCTGTGCCAATGTCTGTTATATGGTGGAGGAAACATTTAAAATATATATATATATAAAACAATGAAAAGTTGTAATATTGGTAGGCATATGTAAAATTGATAAGAAATATAACACTATTTTTAGGCCACTAATGAAATAAGCAAATTTGTGACAATCACCCAGCTAACATGGAACATTCTCAGAACTTTGGCAACGTTCTGAACATATTTTTGTTAGCAGCATGTGAACGGCTCATGATTTTTGAAACAATCTCAAATCATGCTTGATATAACATGATCATTAGGTTTTTAAAATTGCCGTTTAAATGTCATGTAATTGCTTTCTAAGCTATAAAAACACTCATATAGTTCAGATGAGCTCATTTACAGGAGGGTGGTTTCCTGTAAATGCCGATTATGATTAAGAAACAAGAGAATAAGGCCTTTCTAGCCTTGCACCAGATAACTCGTCTTAGTCACATGACCTCGTAGCCCACACATGCTCGTAATCTGTTTATGCAGCGCGTGACCCGTCCTCCCCCTCTGTTCTGCCCTCCCATCCCGTCTGCCTTTCAGCTGATGATGCATGTGGCAGAATAGGCTTGGGGAGCATCGCTATAGCAACCGAAAACAGAAAGGCACTTCAGAGCAATCTCAAAGAGGAAATGTGACCTGGGCCGCTGCACAACTACAATCCCTACAAGACAACTGGATCACTCATTAAGGTAAGGAGAACGAGCAAATGAGAAATGAATAAAGAGGAGATAGGAAAAGAGAATGGCAGAGAAGTGGGTGGATGGACAACGAGGAAGAAATACACAAGACTAACATTTTGAGATGACAAACCTTTTATTGAGAATCACTGGCAGTGATTTACGGTGATGTTAGTGGTATCAGATGGACATTGATGATATTACTTTTAGTTTAGAAGCTTAAAATGTTTGTCAGTTCAGCATTTAAGCCACAATAGTCTCTTTTTGATGGATCACATCATAAATTTACCTTTAAAATTACTTTGATCAGTCAGTAGGGATATGGCTATTGTCTCCAAATGAATGTACCTGAAAGCTCTTGACATTCTCTGAAATTATAACTGTTTTGCACTTTCATTCTGGTCTTCTATTTGAGGCAGGTTTATGGATGACATGGTTTTTACTAATCAAACAGTTTTGGTTACCATTGACTTTCATTGTATAAACAAACAAAAAACTGAGATATTTCTCAAAATATCTACAAATACAGTTTTTGGAAGAACATATACTGCTGTTGGAGTTTGGGTTCCTTGCCGCTGTCGCCTTTGGCTTGCTTAGTTGGGGACACTTGACATTTGATATTCAGTAGTGCTTTGCATCTGCCTGCATTGACACTATTCCTTAAGAGCTGCTGTGCAGCCAAAATAATGTACCAGTTATCACTGTAAAGCTGCTTTGACACAATCTACATTGTAAAAAGCGCTATATAAATAAAGGTGACTTGACTTGACTTGACTTTAACTGCTCTTAAATCCAAATGCTCAAAACAGGAGTATTTTTAAAAAGAAATTGTAAAGTGGTTCTCAACTGATGGGCCACAATCCACAAATAGTCTGACACAATGTAAAAAAAAAAAAAAAAAAAAATTAAGATATGATACGTTAAAAAGATTATTGGACTACAATTTACAATAATATTTCAGTCTTTCTACTTCAAAATGTCACATTTAATGCAGTGTGTTACTTGCCATTTCTTTGCAACTGTTTACAAATTTACTAGCCATTTCTGAGTGAAAGTTGTTGTTTCAGTGTAGTGGCTAAGTGCAACTAATAAAATGCAATTTACCAGTAAAGATAGAAAGCAATACATTTGAAGGGAGGAGAAAAAAAACATTCTTTGTATTTTTTGCTGTTGACATCTTATGCTGTATGTCCTGTTTGTCCTATTGTGCTTTAGGATGGGAAAATCAGAAGGTTCTTCTGATTTTGTTGTTCTACATTTTTCCATTCTCAACCACTTGACTTTAAGACAAATGACAAGATGAAATGAAAAAGAAAAAGCATTAGATCTACAAAAACACAAATCCCAGAGACCCATCATCTATTTTACACACATTTGCTGTACTGTATTGAAAATTTGGTGTTCCCAGTCAAAAAATGACTGGCATTTTAAATTGCGTGTAAATGTCTCATTATCACCAAACATTGGATTCAATCTTTTTGTCAACATGTTTTTTTTTTTTTTTTTTTCTTCTTTTGTTGAGGTGAATAAGCTTACAGGGTTAGTTCACCCAGAAATTAAAATTCTGTCATTAATTACTCACCCTCATTTTGTTTCAAACCTGTAAGACCTTCGTTCATCTTTGGAACACAAATGAAGATAATTTTAATGAAATCAGAGAACTTTCTGACCCCCCCATAGACAGCAACGCAATTATCACTTTCAAGGCCCAGAAAGGTAGTAAAGACTAAAGGTGCAACAGTTCACATTACTCACGGTTCGGTTTGTATCGCGGTTTTATGGTCACGGTTTCGGTATAGTGTCAAATAAAAATAAAGAAAATAAGAACAAATAATCAAACTACAAGCAACAGCACAAATAAATACAATAGAGCAAAGATTCAAATTAAATAAACAGTGCTTTACAGGTATCTAACAGTAGTTTTCAGTTTTAGAAAATGAATAAAGTAATCAAATATAAAATAACACTGCATATTATCTTCACTGTATAAATTCAATAAATATTAATCATTATTGAAGTTATAAAAGCTATTCAGTCAAGAGCCGTGAGTGATTTCTTTGTCATTTGTTGTTTGATTAACTTTAAAAACACAGGCAGCAGGAATATTAGGCTTCTTTCCCTTTAAGACATAATGCATGATCCAGTACATACTGTTACACATGCAACTGTTATAAGTTCCTGTTTGCTAGGATACTTGCCAAAATGGGCACGTTGACATAATTTTTGTGTGAATTTGCAAGACTTGAAAAAGAACTCAGTATTTGCGCGCTGTCTGAGATGAGCGGCATCTCTATGAGCATCGCTATGAGAAGATTTGTGTGCGCGCTCATCCGAAGCGCGCACACACAAATCTTCTCATAGCGCGCGTGAGTTGTTTTTCGCGTCTTGCTCATGAATGTTTAAATCAGCAAGGCTTAAATGACTTTAGTTTACAGATAGCAGATAGGAACGTGTGCTGTTCATATCTCACCTGCGCTCGCGCGCTATCAACACCCGGGTGATGACTGCTCATATTCGAGCATAGGGCACTCACAGTGAACCAAGTTTACAAAGAGTGACAGTTTTGTCTTTTTGATCATCGCTGTCATAACATTTTGGGAAGCCAGAATGCGTATTTATCGTCTGAAACATACATTATCCGAACTCTGTCTATTTTACACGTTGCTATTTTCAACAAACCACTGGCCTATAGATTCCTCGACATTCGAGATGAACTGCGGTGCAACTGCGTGCCGAACCGTAAGTGGAGAATGGTACGGTTCGATTCTTTACCGAGAACCGTTGCACCCCTAGTAAAGACATCGTTAAAATAGTCAGTGTGACTACAATGGTTCAACCTTAATGTTATGTAACGACGAGAATAATTTTTGTGCGCAAAAAAACCCCTGAATAAATAACGATTTTCTACTTTTCCGTGCCAGTCTCCGATGCCGTTCACGTTGCACATACAGTGCAGCGCTTCCAGGTTCTCGTCAGAACGCCGAGTCATGAGTCAGCACCACACGCGTCAAAAATGGGCACAAAAAGTATTCTCGTTGCCTCATAAAATTATAACAATGTCTTTACAATCTTACTGTGCTTTGAAAGTGGTAATTGCGTTGCTGTCTATCAGGGGTCCAAAAGTTCTCAAATTTCATTAAAAATATCTTCATTTGTGTTCCGAAGATGAATGAAGGTCTTACGGGTGTGGAACGACATGAGGGCGAGTAATTAACGCCAGAATTTTCATTTTTTTGGTGAACTAACCCTTTAAATGAACTTTTTTTTTTTTTTCAAAACCTGTCCTAACTGAAACAAAACAAGTTGATAAAAAAGATTGAATCCAATATTTGGCAATAACAGCATAAAGAGAGATTTAAATTACAAATTACTCTTTGTTGTATGCAACCAGGACAACTTTTACTGCACCTCTACAGATAAAAGTAAAAGTGAGCAACAGAGGGCCGGTGACCACGGCAGATAAACGAGCGAGCATGTCGTGGTTCAGCTGGAATGAGCCATACTATCGGAGCCCACGACGTGAGCCTTCTGAAGTGGTTATGGAAACCCTGATGCTGGAACTGAGCTGGCAGATGAAGGAGGCTGAGAGGCTGCAGCGGGAGCGAGACAATGAATATCGAAGGCTGAAGAGCGGCGTGGACTACAGCTGGCTCATGAGCGCCCCGCGCAGCTCATATGACATCAGCCAAGGAGAGAGACTGGGCCTTGAGGACCTGTGTAGCAAAGTACCACCATCATACTGTGGACCTACAATACAAAGGTAAGACAAAGGGTAAAGGGTTAAACGAGCCATTTGTTGGGTGCTGCATATTACACCTTTTGTTTTTAACATGAGGATGTTCGTCACTGCAGGTTCAGGGGAGGTTGATCTGGGTAATTAGTTTACTAAGCCGTCTTTGTGATGTCTCTACTAAGAAGCACACAAAGACAGCTGTTTTATTTCTCTCTAGGTAAACTAAGTAGCTCTAACCTGCTGAAGTGATAATTGTAAATCACACACAGGCCTCACGGGACGCACACCTGACAGATTCAGATGAGCCCCAAACTGGCGCTGTTCCTTTTTGTTCAGGTAGCAACAGCATAGCAACCTTTTTTTGTTGTTATTGATAACCAATACCCATGGAATAAAGGAACAGTTGTCCAAAAAATGAAAATTTACTTTCTTTCTTCTGTGTATAACATAAAAGAAGATATTTTGAGAAAGTTGTTTTTTTTGTCCATAGCACAGTGGAAGTTCATTGTAACCAAAATGGTTCGGTTATGACAGAATTTTCATTTTTGGCCAAATTGTCCCAAAATGATTTGAACTATATTTGTTCAACTTATGTCTTATGTCATGTCATATTTATCATTTATGTCATGTTCATTTCGGTCTGTATACATGTCATTACTTTTATGGTGATTTGTTTTGTATTTTTTGGAGTTTGACTTTGATCACTGAACTGAAGTTTTGTGTGTGTGTGTGTGTGTGTGTGTTAAAGCAAAAAAGGATGATCTAGTCCTTCCCACGAGGACCTGTGAAAAAGTGAGAGTTTTTTTAGAGGACTGTATTGATTAAAGAAAGAAGGGGAAGGAAGATAAAGAAAACACTGGTTTGTTGATTTAATTGGAAAGATAAGAACCTTGCTTGGAAACCTATTTTAAGACTCTCTAAGAACATCTTAAGTCTGTGGAGCAAGAGCGCACAGGTCTTGAGAGGCTGATGAGTCAGGGGCTTATCTTATGTTCTGCTCCCATAGGGACCACAGGTGACAATTACCTGGGAACAAGAGGCTGATATTTTGTACTGTGTAAAATGATCAGTGGAGGTGTTTTTCCCCCCCTGAATTATTGTTATAATTCTGTGGTTGATTAACACACACACACACACACACACACACACACAGGTTTGTTGTGCTATCAAAGTAAGGACATTCCATAGGCGTAATGGTTTTTATACTGTACAAACTGTACATTCTATACCCCTACACTACCTCTACTCCTAAACCTACCCATCACAAAAAACTGTCTGCATTTTCACATTTTTAATAAAACATTGTTTAGTATGTTTTTAAAGCTATTTTAAATATGAGGACTTATAATCTTTCAGCTGGTAAAATTTTTGTCACTGTACATATGTAATAGGCCTCAGTTATGATTGGCTAACCTTTTTGCGTGTGAAATGAGTAACAAAACTCACTTACAGCCAGGGGGCCTCCTGTCTGACCAGGGCCCTTAGAATCGACCAGATCTTCACATATTATTACAACTTGTAGAATCTGCAAAACTTTAATTATTTTAACAAAATAAGAGGGATCATATAAAATGCATGTTAGTTTTTATTTAGTACTGTCCTGAGTAAGATATGTTACATAAAAGATGTTTACATATAATCCACAAGAAAACAATAAAATTGACCCAATTCAAAAGTTTACATACACATGATTCTTAATTCTGTGTGTGGTTACCTGGATGATCCACAACTGTTTTTGTTTTGTGATGGTTTGTTCATGAGTCCCTTGTTTGTTCTGAGCAGTTAAACTGTCCAATATTCTTCAAAAAAATCCTCCAGGTCCCAAAAATTCTTCAGTTTTCCAGCATCTTCTGCATATTTGAACCCTTTCCTCCAATGACTACATGATTCTGAGATCTTTTCACACTGACGACAATTGAGGGAATCATACACAACTATTAAAGAAGGTTCAAACATTCACTGATGCTTCAGAAGGAAACATGATTCAGAATCAAATGTATGTAAACTTTTTAACTGGGTCATTTTTATAAATTCATCTATTTTTGTCTTGTGGACTTTATGTAAACATCTTTTATGTAAAATATCTTATTCAGGACAGTAACATGATTATATTATCCCAACAAGGTGTATGTAAAAAACTGTAAAAGCTACTTAAATGTCCTAATTGAACTATCCTGGCTTAATCTAAGCCCTGTCTGTGAAACCAGGCCTATATGCCACAGTTGCAAATTTATTTCTCTTAATTCTGGCTTTACACATCATAATGTTCCTTTATATAGTGCAATAGTAACTTGATATTTTCAAACAAACTGCGACTTTATATCTCGCAATTGTGACTTTGTTTCTTGTAACTGTGACTTTATATCTCATAATGTGCCTTTAAATCTTCAGTTGAAACAGCTCAAACATGCATTTTAGTCTAGGACTAGCTTAAGCCTTGTCTGTGAAACCAGGGGTATATGTCGTAATGCGACCTTATCTCAGAATTACCTATTTATGTTTACTCTGAAGCAGAAATAGGATCTCATATGAAATAGGATCTTGTGGAGATGCAAGTCATGTTGTATGGCACTTTGAAATCTTGGCGTAATACACTCACAAGAAAGCAGCAAATAAGCAACATTTCAGCACCCATATTAACAGGTACGTTACAAAGCACAGATTTTAGAATGAGATGTGTAACAGCTTAAAATGCTCTTTGTTGGACCAGGCAGGATGTTTTAAGTTCTTAAAGTTGGTAATGTACATAGTACACATGAATTAAACTTTTTCAATGACATGATATGAAGCTCCTTGGACAAAAGTGTTATAAAACCTTCCTCTCTCCTTTCTTCATAGGTTTCGGCAGGTGCTGATGGAGAATGAACCAGAGGTGCAGGAGGTTTCCGGACTCTTCCGTTCTGTGCTTGTGGAAACACTTGAGCGTGTTCATGAGGAGCAGGAGGCTCAGCGTCTGACCCACCAGTGGAACAACAGACGCTCCATAAGCCTGTCGCTGATGAGCTTCAAGTCTCGAGTGCGGATCAACCCTTTCAGCAGCACCTTGGGACTGAAATCAGACAGTTACGGCTCAGAAGAAGATGGCATAGATGTCAAGACTGTGAGTGGGGATGTTGAGAAGGGCCTTGGCCAGACAGCGGAGAAACCGCAGCGCGTGTGGAGCATGCCAGAGTTCCGACACAAGGGAATCAATGGTAAAGCTTGAGTGTCTGTGGGTGGGATTCAGCAGGAGCTGGTCCAGTCAATGATTGTCAGATATTCCCAGCATCACCTTCACTTTCAGTGTATTTATATTTTGAGATGAAAGCGTGGAGGCAAGAGGTATATTCATGTTGGGAAATAAAACTGAAGTCTTATAAGCAAAGCATCACAAATCAATAAATCTGTTACAAGGACTCCATAAACCCCCACTTTTTATTTTTGCGTGAATGCAGTAAATTCCTAAAATAGATATTTATCTGATCACTCGGCATCAGATTCAATTTGTATAAGTTATTCTGAAATAGTATAGTTGCCTATAATTTATCTATTGTACTTTGCAAAAAAGGTGTTTTTATACGCCCATTCGGTTTTAAAATTGATTGCAATTTAAAAAAAAAAAAATCCAGTGCAGGTCTACTTTTTAGTAACATTTTCAAACCAGGTGGGCTTGTATTTGGTGTGGAAATGTTCAGATACTTGTGATTGATAGATTTTTTGCTTGTCTGGCAATCTTGTCAATATATGTGCAATTGTGTAAATGATGCTGTTTGCAAGACATTTCAGTTTAAATCACAGTGAATGTAACTGTAGAATTTAGGGTGTTGCACTATAAAAACAACATGTTTTAATTTTATGGTGCTGAAAAAAATAAAGAGTTTGTGATTCTGAGATACAGTGACATGGTACCCTACATTTTTTAACAAATGCCTCTATTGTATCTTATACACCTTTCTAATTATAAAAGTCAATTATACCTTTCATGTTCTTTCTAAAGAGTACAAGACTAACCTTTCCTTGCTCAAAGGAAAGTTGCATATAAAACTGCAATTGGAGTTTTGTAGCTTTCAGTTAATGTCTATCGGTTAGGAGGCCATGTACTTCTAAAAGTTTAAAAAAGAAATGGCTTTTCTTACAGATATAAAATCAACAGGCTCTCTTCCCAGAAAATGGACCAAAAATATTGATGACATAAGCATATCCAAATTTTGCCCAATCAAATGCTCTCTTTGACTAACAATATATGCTAAAGATGTTTATTTATTTTAAAAAAAGGGACCTTTGATTTGTCCCAACCCAATATCACTGGGTTTTAAAATGCATTGTTATAGGAGTTGTCCAGTAGCGGAACTGGTAACACTTCATTTTTATGGTCCTCCAACAAACATTCTACTGACAAATGTATTCTGCTAACCCTAACCATCTACTTATACTCTAATGAGAGTTAGTTAACATGTAAGTGCAACGTTACTTATAGTCAACAGAACTAGTCAAAACTTTCACAAATATCTTCAGGAATTGATCCCCCTAATATGACAATACTGATTAAATACTATGTAATAAACTATTTATTATACTATAACAAAAATTGTTTGCTATTTTGCAAAGGTACTGATTAATATATTACAATATAGCTAAAGTCTGGAGAAATAAAGAGCTTGTCTGTCAACAAAGAAGCGTGTGGAAAATGGACGCTGGGATGCTGATTAATGTATATTAATTCATGCGGCAATAAAGTCTGGGAAAAATAAGCGTATCTTCAAACACTTCCTCAGCTATCTAAGACTACTGGAAACCATGCCACTCTAACACATTTCTAACAAATGCTGATGATATATGTGGCTTCAAAACCTTTATGAGCGACTAAAATAAAAGACACAATTTATTTAACAATAACCTATTGTCATCAGAATAGTCAGATGCACATGATTCACAATGGCAGATCAGAAGCTGTTCTCAACTACCTGCTGGTGGTGCCTTTGCATTCGGCTCACCACAGTAAATACACCAATTATCAGGGGATAACAAGAAAAACACTACTGGAACAACAACACTACAATGTTGCTTCATATTTGAATTGTTAAAAAAAAAAAGGTGAAGCTTCAATATGCGACATAATATACAACCTTCATCACCCTGGTGAATCAGCCCAAACTGTTCATATATTAATCACATAACATTTTCTGCATCTCTCAGAACATTTCCTTACAACTTTTGACTGATTCAGTTATTTACTTGAGCTTTGCATTTAAAAATGAGAATACAAGAATAATTATTTTCTTTACAATTTCAGTAACATGTAACAATGTCACATCCAAGCTACAGTTCTCATAGGGTACAGTTATTCAGACATAAAACATAAGTACTGCAGGACACAGCCTGGAATTTAAAAAAGGACAACAATTATCTACATAAAGCATTTATGGTAAGGAATTGTCAATGTATAACATCAGGCAACAACATTAATAGTTGAAGATGGTCTTTCCCTGAGTGGTGGTCAGGTCATAATGCAAAAAAAAAAAAAAGGTTCTGTAGTTCCAGGTCTGGACTGAATCAGAAGGTGGAGTTTAAGAACTCCAGCAGTTCAGCTCTGTTTTTGTCCCTCTGTTTTAAAGAAAAGAAACAAGTGGATGACAGATCTGTGCACAACTGTTAACCTGACTATGGTCCATTTGATTAACATTCTAACACTGTTTTCATTGCATATGCCTTGGGGCGGGAATTATTTAAATGAGGAATATTGTGATGTGCATGTTCCCGGAAGAAAACTCAAGACTACAATGGAGGCATTTCAGGGAGTTCAGAAACAGTGCTTACTGACATAGAGAATAGCTCCCTTTGCAGTGACTTTGTGGTTTGTAACTTTATAGACCTTCTTCATGTTCAAAAAGCAACATTACAGAAAGTTAAAAATTTTGAAAAGCATAATAGGTCCTCTTAAAGATCAAATGTTTAATCATGTTTTTCTTTCATGATCTGCACAACAACCACAAAAAACTCACCTGCTTGTCCTTCTTTGATTTTTTCACTTTCATTTTAATCTTTTTCCCTGATATCATGCTGTACTTGCCACTTTTCTTCTTTTCCTTAAGATACTGGAGATGGCAGAAAATTTGTTATATCACTTTGCAAAACTTACAGAAAAAAAACAAAAAAAAAAACTGAAAAAGTTTAACTAAATAAAAAATATTAAAGCAAAGAGACGAAATCACATTGCTAAAATATGATGCCCATATTAAGTTGTGTTAAAAAAAAAAAAGTACCTTTGAAATTTGAACAGGTCCAGAGCTGTCGTCCTGCCCTTTGTGTCCCTTTTCCTTCTTCCGCTTGCGTATCTTCTCTTTTTTTCCTTTCTTTTATAATAATAATAATAACAGATAAATAAAAAACAACATTCACTTAACAAACATACTAAAAAGAGGTAATAAACTAGCTTTCCAAAGAACAGTTCACCCATTTTTTTTTTTTTTTTTTTTTTTGGAGCTTGACAGTCCCTGGTCATTAACTGACAATGTATGTTGAGCTGCGTAAAAATGACATAAAATGCTTGCTTTTGTAACAGTATACAGGTTTGTAACAATGAGGATGTATAGATGATAATAAATGACAGAATTTTTACTTTTGTGTGAACTGTCCCTTAATACTTGCTCTTGACTGAATTACACAAATTTACATATGCAACTATACCTTTTTGCCATGTCTCTCTTTCCTTTTCTTTGAAGATTTTCTTTGCTTTTTACAAGAATCTAGCAGCGGAAGCACAAAACACATCAATTTCCTTTTAATGTAGTTTTACACCTACAAAAATTCTTCTTATAGACCATACACTTGGGAGTAAAGCAAGACTTATATTAACTGTTTGTTTGTTTTTGTTTTTTTGTTTTTTATGAGTAAATAATACAACATTTAATATAGCATTTTGAATTTAACTTGCCTGAGTTACTGGAGCTGGAGTTACTATGTGATGATGAACTGCTAGATGAAGACCGTGAAGAAGAGGATGATGATGAGGACGAGGAGGAAGATGAAGAACTGGAAGATGATGAGGATGATCTGCTTCGGCTCCTTGCCCGCTTCCGGTTCTCTCTTCCTGTTAATACATTTAAAACACTGTAGCTGTAAGCAAAATGATTCCTGCTAAATGTTTCCTTGTCTAGAGAAACTCACCGCTGCTGTGAGACCTTCTTCTGTTTTTTGCACTTGACTCACTTCTCTCCATGCTGTCCACTTTGGTAGACTGAAAAGGAATAAATAAAACACAATAATAAAACTGAAAATTCAGATCATTTCAAATGTTCAAAACACGGACTGTGAATCGCAGACTCAGAAATGCTGTCGAGTGCAGTCCTGGCTAGAATTCATACAAGTTCAGTTCACACTAGAAACTAGTCATTCTACAACCATTTACTTTACAAACAATTTACACTTTATCTATACAAAAAGCTTAGAAACCGCAGTTTGTAAACCTAAACCAGAGAATTACAGCTTTATCTGAAGGTTAAACGAGACTGTAGATTTTAATGTAAGCAGTTCAACAGTTTACCATGTTTATGTTAAACTATCCTCAAAATGCGGTCTTTCCGCCCTCAACAAAAACCAGAAAAATCAGAAGAATAGCACGATATGAATATAATCTGTGCTTAAAATAAACTAGGGTGAATATAAATGTCTCTTTTTCATTTCTGTGATCAGTGCGTGAACATCAATAAGATAAACACCACTGCGCGGCCATCTTATTTTACGTCATACAAAATAAATTATCCGGGTACTGCTTTTCGGCGCAGGCGCGTGACCCACACGAGGATAAATTTAAACCACTTATCGTTGTACGGTGTATATACAATTCATTTGATAATAAAGTTTCTCTCTATCATTATTCATTTATTCATTAAAATTATAATAATAATAAAAAAATCCAGTCTTTTTTTCCAGTTTTTCAAGCGGCACGAAGACGACGTTATCAAGTGATAACTGTTACTTTTCTAAGCGCTGGTGAGGCTGGGCCAATTACAGGAATTATTGGTCATTAAATGACGATTTACAAACAATAACATGTATATATTGCCCTAGCTAGCAGAATTCAAATTTTGTTGGAGAATTTAATAAATGAATTAAAATAACATATTAAAACTATTATATATATTTTAGTTTACAAAAAATTTTTAAGAGGCAAAACACATCCTGACATTTAAACGCGGTTTAATGGAGGATTCGGCTTCCTGGGCCGTCATGCGCCCTATGTTCTTGACACAATGGAGAACACGTACATGGAGGGATCGGTACTACCAGACAAGATGCTACCAGCTTTTACATCTGTTTTATTGAAATGTTACAAGACAGTTTCTTCTGGTAAGATACGCATGTTGGCATGTTGGCATGTTGATAAGATGGCATGTTGTAATGTTATTCTTAAGAAAGCATTTTGCCACACAAGCTTGACAACAGAAACTCTTTGTAATCTGTCTGTTACTCAACAGTCAAACAGCTTTTTTTCTTTGTTTATATCTAAACTGTACCCTTTATAGATTATTAATATAATTAATAGTTCATTGTTTTTAATAGGCATATACAATTGAAAAATGCATTAATTGAATACAGGAGGGTATATTTCCTCTGTAATACATGTCATTTCCTACAGGGGACGCTCACGACTAAATGAAACTAAATTGTTGACTTGAACGTTCAATTGCAACACCGGCGCCCAGCAGCTGCTTTGTTTAAAAAAAAAAAAAAAAAAAAAAAGTACATTAAAGCTAAAATCCAACCTGAATGATGACAACACAGAATAAAATACTATCGCTAGTGATCATCAAATCCTTTTAACAGTTTATTTTACAGACTTTGTGTTAAAGTCTTCCACTTTTTTCACAAAACCTTTGCTCTCTAGAAACCCAGTCAGTTTGGGTTAAAATTCTTTTAAGTTCAAGTATTAGCATTACAAATACTGAATTAATACCAACATATGAAATTAAATTAAGGACATGCATCAGAAAAATTGGGAATGTTGGACAATATAACAGAATAACAGCTTGACAGAAACTGTTTTTGCAGCGTTGTCTTATATTAATGTCTGTTAAAGCAAGACTATGTAAACAAACAACTAAAAAAAAACACAGCCACTGTGTCCAAAAGTGGCAATTATGGGATAACAGACACAGCAATGAATCATGTTCTATTAGATCATTATGTTTGTAGCGTGATACAGAGGATTAAAACGTGTTTCAGACCTAGTGGAGTAATTTACTATCACTATATTACTCCACTAGGTCTGCCTATAGGTATACGTTTTAATCCCCTGGATCAAACATGATGATCTTAATTTTATTAATTATTAATTTACTATTAATAGTAAATATGTGAAGTTGCATAAAATGGGTTAAAGTAGGCTCAATAAAGTAGGCTTACTACGTTACCTCAGATGTGTAATGGTTGGATTCCATAACTGATCACATAAAACATATATACGTTAAGACAATACAACATTTACTGTTGATGTCATAAAATTTACTGAGTTTGAGAAATTTTCTATTGTTTCTATTTCTGATTTGGCTGTGAGATTTGCCGTTTTTGGGTGCGTAAGATGTGATTGATTCTATTGTCCAGTTGGCATTTTCACCCCAAAATGGCTGCCGCGCTACCGAAGCGCCTCCTCGTGGCTGTTACCCAAAAAGAGTTTAGTCTCTTGGGTTATAGACCTTAGCCGTTTCTCAATATGCATTCTTGTCTGTACTTTTGTTCTTGTGGACTTGTGAAACGTCATCGGTCGCTGCCCAAGTACTGCTCCAATTCAAAGTTCACATAGCCAAGTACAGTTCAAATCCCAGGATGTGTTCTTGTCGTTCTTTTATTCTTGTTCATTTATCGAGGATGCATCGAGAAGTGACTTGTGCGGACTTGAGACAGCCAGGTATCCCAGAATGCATCTCACACTAACCAGCAAGCGTCAATAGTAAAGGAGAAAACCCGCATAATTTAAACATATTACTGTTATGTCATAATATGTAGTTTTAAGATTTTTTCAGGCGAGAATGTACTGGTTTAAAGCTCAAATTTGTGGTTTATTGATAAAGATAGCGCCTTTCTGAAAATTTGATCTGATGTTGTCGGAGTTGTGAGATCCAGGCGATCACCGGGCGCTCAGCGCTCACGTACCCCGCAGAGAGCAGCCTCGGCTAGTCCTTCTGACGTTTGCCACTGGCTCTGCTGTCTCTGTAGCGGTTAAACATAATATAATTTGTCTTTTGTATATCTAACGGGCGATCTTTGCTCTCATAAATCTATAATTTGTTCCGTGGCAAATCGTTTTTGCTGAGGGCAAAGTGACGTTTCATAACTTTATTTAGGCTATTTAATAACTTTACCATTGTAGCCTACTAATTTTGTACATTTCACTGAATTGTTTGCTTTATTTCTTATTGTATATTCTTATACCTTTTATAATGGCTATTACTGATTATTAAAACTGACACGTTTTGATCTATGACATAAAACACACCAGTTATAACCCGCTTGTGATTTTTTTTAAACCTTTATTGTGTCTTAAAAATGCTGGTTGCTAACAAGTTGCTAAAAGGGACTACTTCCTTTGGCGGGGACGTTAGACGTCATCATGACAAACAGGACATTTGGACAGCATTTCTCATAAAAAAGTGAATAAGTATTTATACAAAGCGCAGATCATAATCAGCGAGCATGTATTTAAATAAAGTCTGAGGAAGATTGGTGGTGGTGATGTTGATCCGCAACCATGGTGTGCTGTAGTCAAGTCAAGTGACCTTTATTTATATAGCACTTTTTACAATGCAGATTGTGTCAAAGCAACTTTACAGTGATAACTGGTATATAATTTTGGCTGCACAGCAGCTCTTAAAAAAAATGGTGTCATTATCCATCTTAAGTAAATTCAGTATTGATTCATTCCAGTGTAAGAATCAATAGTTATTAATTTAGTTAATTTATCTATATCAGCACTGGAGTAAACAGTGATGTCATCATTCAGTTCAGTTCGCAATGGTGTCAATGCAGGCAGATCAAAACATTGTTGAATATCAAATGTCAAGTGTCCCCAACTAAGCAAGCCAAAGGCGACAGCGGCAAGGAACCCAAACTCCAACAGGTGACATCAGGTGGCAAACAGGTGTTAAAATGGACAAAAAAAAACCTTGGGAGAAACCAGGCTTAGTCGGGGGGCCAGTTCTCCTCTGGCAAACAGCGAACAGTGCTTAATGATAGCTGCCTGAATCATAATAAGTCTGATGGGATCGCAACAGTCAAAGTATTTATTCCAGTTCCATCTAGTTGAGGATCGTATTCATCATGCCGGTATGGACGGTTTGTTAAGGAACTGAGCCACTGGCTGTCGTGTCGATGGGGCCTTCACAGTGGATAATCTAGTTGACTCAATCTCTGCTGACACTTCAGGGCTGCGTTGTGGTCGTGTCAAGGGGCAGGTCCTCGATCTCGCATGGCTACGGCCCAGATCCGGCTGACTATGGTAAACCTCGGGATAAACAGAGAGACTAATATAAGCGTAGATGCCATTCTTCTTCTGATGTAACAAGTACATCTGGTGTTATAGGAAGTGTTCCCGGTTCTGGCTGACCTAATTTATGCAGCCTAACAATCCTTTAACGGATTTGAAAACATAAGTTTATAATGTGTTATGTGTATGCCAGGTTAAATAGATGCTATTTTAGTCTAGACTTAAATTGACAGAGTGTGTCTGCTTCCCGAACAATGCTAGGAAGATTGTTCCAGAGTTTAGGTGCCAAATAGGAGAAGGATCTACCACCTGCGGTTGATTTTGATATTGTAGGTATTATCAGCTGGCCTGAATTTTGAGATTGCAATAGACGTGAAGGACTATAATGCTTTAAGAGCTCGCTCAGGTACTGGGGAGCTAACCCATTTAGTGCTTTGTAGATAATTAGCAAGATTTTAAATTCTATACAATGTTTAACCAATGTGAAGCCAATGCAGTGTTGACAGAACTGGGCTAATATGGTCATACTTCCTAGTTCTAGTAAGATCTCTAGCTGCTGCATTTTGTACGAGCTGTAGTTTATTTATCAAGTGAGCAGGGCAACCACCTAGTAGAGCGTTACAGTAATCAAGCCTTGAGGTCATGAACACATGAACTAACTGTTCTGCATTTGTCATTGAGAACATATGTCGTAGTTTAGATATATTTTTAAGATGGAAGAATGCGGTTTTACAGATGCTAGAAACATGGCTTTCAAATAAAAGATTGGTATCAAAGAGCACACCCAGGTTCCTAACTGACGACGAAGACTTAACAGAGCAGCAATCAAGTGTTAGACAGTATTCTAGGTTATTACGTTAAGTAAAAAAAGTTTTTGGTCCAAAAATTAGAATCTCTGTTTTTTTCTGAATTTAGTAGTAGGAAATTACTGGTCATCCAATTTTTTATATCAGCTATGCATTCCGTTAATTTTGTGAATTGGTAAGTTTCGTCAGGGCGCGAAGAAATATAGAGCTGAGTATCATCAGTGTAACAGTGAAAACTAACGCCATGTTTCCTAATGATATCTCCCAAGGGTAGCATGTACAGAGTGAAAAGCAACGGTCCCTTTTCACATTTCCAGGTTTCTCAGAAGCGGAAGTCGTCATAGTTGGGTAACATTTTATAACAGTGAATGAGAGAATACATTAAATATATTTTTTGTGCTCTCATTTGCTCAAATAGCAAAAGAAAAACTCAACAACAGTGTTTTCACAACTTTCAAAAAGAGGGAAAAAATAGAGAGAGATTGATAATGGCAGTCAGAAGAGAGAAAGGTGTCAACTTTACCGTCACTCCCATAGCCACTGTATCAGAAACACCCTCACAGCAGTGTTAACTAGTTTTTTGTAATTTGATGCAAAGGTATTATGATACTAAGTATAGTGTTATAAATACACATTAAAAAAAAAAAAAAAAAAAAATTAAAACGTTTAAGATTTACAATGCTGATGACTGTTAACCACAGTCTGTGAAAAGGGTCTATTGCAATGTGTAAGCTTTTTTCAGGATACAATAGTTTTAAATACTTAATATATCACTGCATAAAGGGTTGTTACTGATCACAAAAATAAGCAACAATAATTGTTGCAAGAAAGTTGAAGGATCTATCTCTTTCGGATGTTGAGTGCTGTTGATTAAGTATTTTGGTACGCCAACTCGGAAGTTAGCCTCACCCTGGCTCTCTGGACAAAAAGGTTTTGGCCCACAAAAATATGTCATCCTAAAAAATGCAGTGAAAATGTAAAATCTCTGTTATCATACTTACATCACACATAAGCAGCTTTAAATATTTAATAACAGATATGCTGATTTTATAAATGACAGTAAAAGTTTATTACATTCACAGACTTTTCAAATACAATTAATTGATGAGGTTTGGTAGTGAGGCATGTGGGAACACATACATTCAAAGACAAAAATTGAATCAGTAAGTCAGCTTGCACAGAGTTTTTTTTCCATATTCCATATTTTTTCCATATATTTCCATATAGTTTTTTCTTTATCATTAAAAACATGGCATTTGGAAGTCTTACTGAGTGCAAGCATTGACTATCCGATCACGTCTGCTTATTTGTACTGCTAGCTGAAAGTTTAAGCAACATAAAAGAGCTTTTGTAATGGTCTTGGATGACATAATAGTTTTACAATAATCCTGACAAAAAGATGAAATTTTAAAGATATAATGTACAGTGGCCCTAAAATGTATTTGGACACTACACTGCAGACAAATGATGCTAGAACTTTTCCTCAGAATTAACTTCACATTTCTTAGTCATGTATGCCATTAATTTTAATCAGTTGGTCCAAGTGTCCTTTAGTCCTTTGGATACTTTCTTCACAACCAGAAAGTGTCTAAAATTGTTGTCCATTTTATAAGTGTAAATCTTGTTTCATATTTTTGAACCTAAAAAACTGGAAAAGTATGCTTGGTTATCTTTGTTTTAAATACATGCCGCTTTATTTGATATTTTATGATGTTTTATATAAAATTTTAAAAGGGACTTTTTTCTGTGAGTTTTTAAATACTTTTTGGGGCCACTGTTTGCCTGAGTTCATATTAAATGATTAGAAATTGTGTGGAAAATATAAAAGTCAACAATATATTTGTTAGTTTTTCAGGATACAATAGTTTTAAATACTTCTTATATCATTGCATAAAGGATTGTTACTGATCACAATAATAAGCAATTATAATTGCTGAGAGAAAGTTAAAGGATCTCTCTTTAGATGATTTGCATGATTGTAAAAAAAATAATAATAATTTGTCAAAATACAAATCTAGTGAAGATAACAATTGGGTCTATAGAAAGAAGAAAAAAAAAACTTATTCAAAGCAAAATGAACTACTTTGATCAAAGGCACTTAAGGAAGAAGTCTCACATTGGCTCAGATTTTTTGGCATGTTACAGTGAGCAACTAGTCAGTCAGTGTCAGCTAAGTGCAGTTCAGCAGATGACAATAATAACTGACCCGTACTTTGAGTTAACTCAGTAACTTTTTGGTAATATACTTTTAGCCATATTACATTTCATTATATAATGCCTATTCTTAGAAGGTTTTAGAGACCATTATCAGTGTAATAATATGAATTCCATGTTTTTAAATTTTAGCTACATGATTTTAGAAAAGCACCCGTCACAAAAGAATACATAACATCTCTTCGAGCTTATGGTGAGTTCTCTGTTAAAGATTTTAGTAGGTGATGTAGATGCTGATGGTTGGAAAGCTCCTGAGGTGCTTTTTGGACCGGGTCTCCTGTTTTGTGAAGTTGGTTTGAAGCAGAGCTTTAAGCCTCTGCTTTGTTCGGGGAATAATCGCCATGAGCCAAACGCTCTTCGGTTTCTTCCTCTTCCTCAGGTACCTGCATATCAAAAGAATCCACAATTACCAAACATATAAGCTATAAAGCATTTTCATTAACGTAAAAAAAAGTTGTGACAGTGTATTATCACTCTTTTGTTTTAACGTACCTCCCAGAAGATTGAGTCATCGAAGCAGTTTTGGTCAGGTGGCTGTCCCCAAAATGGAATCTTCATAATCAGACCTGCAGGAGGTAATAAAAAATGTTTATTATAGGTTTTTTTTTTATTTTTTTATATAAGGTAATGTTCAGTGGCTCATTGACAAATAAGTGTGTCCAAAAATGCATATGCCAAGTTCTTAGAAATGTACTCTTTGAATTCATGTTGGTTTTGATCTGAATAAAATTAATTACATCTGAATAAAAATAAATACATAAATACAATGTCGTGCTTTTATTAGTACCTACCTGTGATCAACCCACCCACCAAAGCAAACCCCAGAGAAGATGCCAAACCCGCTGCCTGATAAGCTGCTGAAACACTGGGATAAACAAACACATAGATATTAAAACCATTTGTTGCCATACTGATAATAACAAAAATCTAAAAACAAAATGTAAAGAGCTGGCAGCTACTTCTCTTTCTTATTCAGCGCTGCCGCCACAATGCCGGCAAGACCCCCTAGAATGCCCGGCATGCCGTGAAGGTTATGCACGCCACAGGTGTCTTGGATTCCGAGTTTGGAGGCGAGTATGGGCTGAGGAGAAAAAAAAGTTTGATTAATATGCGACTGGTTTATGATATAGGCTATTAGAGAATCTGGGATGTGAAAGAAAATCATACAGTGAGGAACTTAAAGCCAACGGTGGAGATAATGCCTGCAGTGATTCCGATCAGCATTGCTCCGAATGGTTGGATGTCCATGTCGGCGCAGGTACCAACGGCAACTCCTCCAGCCAGTGTGGCATTTTGGATGTGAACCTATGCAACAAAATACAACAGGCTAAGTCATAAGGCTCATAGGCTGCTAAATGTGAGATCTGGTAAAATAACAAGAGACTGGTATGACCCACCATGTCAAGTTTCCCCTTCTTCTCCACCAGACTGGAGGTAGCGTAGGCAGCGAGAGCACAAGCAGCCAGTGAGAAATATGTGTTGATAACAGCTCTTAGCTGAGCATCACCAGGACTAGCAATAGCAGAATTAAAGCTGGGCCAAAACATCCACAGGTAGACTGTGCCTACAGACACAGAAAGAGTGGAATGGTGAATGTGCCTACAGGCACAATGCTTGATGAATTACATCAAAGACTATAGAATAACACAAGACACGTCACTCGTATCGTTTTGAATGGGAGAAAGTGCAACGCGCAATATGGTGGAGTAAGTCCCACCCTAAATAAGAGCCAATCACCATTTGGTAAAATCATCGCGACACTGCATCGGCTGTTAGAAGCTCCGGTTCCTATAGAAACAGTAAGACGCGCGCCTCCGAAATGAGTCGCGAGACGCGCATTTAGGACTGCGCATGCGCATTAGCTTGATGTAGCCTGAATAATACAGTTTTTTGTCATGATTCAAGCGTTTAGAAACAAAATTTCAGATTTCATTGGTGATTTCAAATATGAAATTTAATCGAATGCTTGGCAAACAGCTTTGAAGAATTTGATGTTTACCCATTCAGAGAGATAGGAGCTGAATTTGAATGCCCAAGAGGCGTTTCAAAGATGGCCGCTGAGTGAAATGACTTGTCTTAAAGGGACTTTGATTACATTTATATTATCTCCTTTCTAAGCACATTTTAGTGTTGGTATGCTTACCAAATCGCAAATGCAAAACATTCCATGGAGACTGTCCTGCACTTTAATTTGATTTGACACAAGTATGTTGTCAGCTACAGAAGTACAGTCCATTCAATATAAATGGCACCACCAATATTTTGTACAGACATATTTTTTCAGTGTTTTTTCATCTGAAACAACAAAACCAAGGTACACGGTACAACACTCTAAACAGACAGTCTATCCCTCACAACCTCATTTTCATTCATGTTCAGTTAAATATGGCATCTACCAATGGCCAGATGCCTTGAATGTAAAAACAAAATTACTAAAAATATTTCTTGCATATGCAAACATTAAATGTATCAAGCTCTAGGAGATATTTGTGGGCAAAGAAGTCCCATGTAAGTTGACTTGGTTAGTTACTCTGATTAGAAAGTGGACTAAGCTGTTTTATAGCTGGCTCGAAGGTCTACACATACCGATCATTGCAAACAAGTCTGAGTGATAGACTGATCCATCATTGTCATGGCCGTTCTGAAGACCAGGGCGATAAAGAACACGAGCAACAGCTAATCCAAAGTAAGCCCCAAAAGCATGGATGGTCATGGAGGCACCAACATCAGAAACCTGTTAAGAAACAAGACTTAGTGCTCAATTAAGATAAATCTGGTATAGTACTGTGCAAAAGCCTTAGGCCACCATTAGATGTTGTTTTAGCAATGGTATAATGACCATATATAATTATTTATCAGTCTCTTTATTAGGATATAACCAGAAAAGACAGGAAATTGTGTATGCAGTATTAAAAAACAGAAAAAACCCAGGGGAAAAAAAGGCTTCTATAGGCTAAAGTGTCAAGTATTTAGTGACCTCCCTTTACACTTGAGCAATAGCAGGAACCTGGCTCTCTTAAACCTAAATGAAATGGAAAAGGACTGTAAGACCAAGCAAACATTCGAAATCTGATGAGAAGTTTCTCAGATTTTCTTCTTTGGGAAAATGGAAGAAGTCCAGGAGGTCACACTAAATACTGATTTTTGCTTAAAGAAGCCAATTTGTTCTTTTTTTTTTTTTTTTTTTTTACATTTTGTGTAAATATTTCCTATATTTTTTGTTTGTATCGTAATAAAGACTAAAAAATAAATATGGATGCTCCTTAAAACTTTGCTAAAACAACAGCTGGTGGTGGACTAAGACTTTTGCACAGCACTGTGTGTGTGTGTGTGTGTATATATATATATATATATATATATATATATATATCCCACTGATTTTCTTTATTCCCAGGTAATCCAGGCACTATTTCTTTTTCAAGACTAAAAGGGTGTTTATGATACTGTGTGTTTTAGTTGTTATTGGAACACAGGGTGTGTTCATCAAGTTTATCCTGCCAAATTTAGGAAGGAGATAGAAAATAGCCTTTTTCCTTCATCTTTGACCCACCTTCCTTTTATAATAAAATCACTTTGCAGGAACTCAGGCAGCATGAACCTTTCATGAGGCTCTGCTAACAATATTAAGGAAACTCAACCAAATTAAAAGTAGTACTAAAATTATTTATCTAATGCTATTTCATGCATTCTGACTTATTTATACTGTTAAAGAGTTGGATTCTCATGCTAAACATGGCCAAAGTTTCAAAACACGAGTTGGACATATGACGGAGTATTTTTGTGCCAAAAATACTCTTCCAATTCCTCAAAAACTTCGCACTTTTTTTTTTCGAGTACGCCCCTTTTTTATGTAATAAAGGGTGGAATTCCTTGTACGGGCACTTCTCCCGGAAGAGCGCACGCGCACATATCGACCAGAGCGAGAGAGCAAGAGCACGCCCATCAACGTGCTTCGTTCGGCTTTATGGTAGTCGTCGGCAGCGCTGCACAAGACAGATTTGTCACTTTGTTTTTAGACTAAATTAATAATGTCACCAAAGAAGTGTGTTTTTGGTTGTGAGGGAAAGATAACCTTGCTTCCCAAAGAACCCAGCATTAAGCTGAGCTGAGAGTTTTGTCCTCACGCATTACAATGATGCGCTCTTGATATTTGTCATTAAAATAACCATAGAAACTGTCTTAAATTAACTATCAAAATAAGGATAAAGTTGTGTCTGATAGTTGCAATCACTTTTTTATTGGTTAAAATGAATGGAGAATATCTTGTTTTTCTGTGGCTGCTCGAGCCCTCAGGAACGGCGCTTATGGTTTTATAAACAAGGCCCAGTTCTACACTGGATTTACAGATCGTTTGATACTGAAAGATGGAGCAATCACAGCGATAATGATCCCGGTCATGAGGTCAAATGTCTGTTTTGTTGGCAATAGGCACCTAAGTGCATATAATGTAAACAACAGGAACGTAGTGAATTCATAAATTCATTATTCATCATTCACTATACGCTATATTTATTATAGTGATTCAGAAGTTATCCATAGATAATGCGATGGTGTATTGTGTGTGTTTAAATACATTTGTTTAGCTGACCATTGATAGCTTGCAGACGGTCGTTACGCAAAAGCTGCACATGCTTGTCACTCTTTAGCTCCGCTCACACGGCACGCCTCCAGGAGCTCGGCTGTTTTTGGAAAGACTCTTTTGTATCTTTTATGATAAACCTAAAGACTTTTTCGGAGATATGAAAGATGCACTACTACTCTATAGGTACTCAAGATTAACATGAGATTGGAAGAAACTGTGTGTGATACCCCCCCTTTAAACCCTTGTCTAAGCCCTTGATCTGGTGCAAATAAAGTTAGTGGCCAAACAAGAATGAAAGAGGCTTCACATTGATTCTACCAGAATACTAAAATGATGAATTAAGTAAATGAACGTATTAGCCTTTACAAACCTCAAGTAGTTCCACAACCAAATGCTCATTGATGCAGAAGACGGTGATCTCCAACAAGGTCATGATGAGAAGCTGGACAGGGCTGGTTTTCCCCAATACCGCTCCAAACGAGATCAGAACCGTTGCTGTACTGAAGTCAGCATTAATCATGCTGCAGAGAAGGAATTGTGGGACAGATGCAGAGTTTTACTCATGGACATATGTAGTCAGATATCTTTTTTTTTTTTTTTACCTTAATTAAAATTAAAGTTAAATTGAGTTAAATGTAACTGAACATCTAGTATTTAACTATTTTGTTAGATAATGAAATAATGATCAGCTATATTAAGTCAATCACCCAAGATCCCACCATCACCAAAAGGTTAAGTTTACCGCTCAATGGTGACTTGTATTTTTCCATCATGCATATGCCACATGTTCTGGAGGAGAAGACCCCACTGCAAGCCAAAGGCAGCCAGCAACAGGTTGATGCCCACACTGCTAAATCCATATCTCTTTAGGAAGGTCATCAAGAAACCAAAGCCAATGAAGATCATCACATGTACATCCTGAAACACTGGACACATGCATAAAAGGTTGATGAGAAACAGCTGTTTCTCCACATCTAAAGCCTGAAGTTATTCACAGCATTCTATAACAACATTTACTCCATCTATAGTTTGAACAGGTCAGCAATGAAAGGGAGCCCTGATACATTATGTTTATGTTATGTTTACAACTTAAATGTCTCTTTGTTCATCACACAAAGCTATTTTATGACTTAGAAAATGTAGCGTACAGATCATATGAAAAAAAAAAAGTATGATACTTTTGCTATATTTGTCCTTTGGCTTGAGAGAACTGCATGAAGATTTGTGTTCCAAAAAGTAAAATAAAATTCAACATGAGGGCGCGTAAGTGACAAATTACAGAATTTTCTTTTCAAGTTGGCCTGTTTCTAAAGCGCAAGGCTCTTTACAGAGAATGCATAACATATTAGCAGTAAAGTTATTCTTGAATCTTGATGAATAATTGCACTTCAAGAGTCTTTACAGAGCAACACAATTCTGCTCCGCATAAAAAAAAAGCCAGTTTTAGAGTAAACCTTGCAAATTTGCAATGCTCATGTTCATCAACCACAACCATATCATGGTACAAAGGTCTTGTGTGCTATAAATGACAGGTTAAGAAGGTGCCCTTAGTGACCCTGTTGGCGTGTGTAATTTTATTCACTTCACATGACTCTAATGAGTGTTAAAATATACTTATTCCAAGATTACATTCAAAGCAATCCAGTCTTTTCAGTGCCCTAACTGGCTGCAACACGACAAGCCATAAGTAGTTTTCGAAGTAGCTTTCTATGTTGCAGAACACGGTGAATGGGCTCTGCACATACGCTGAAGTTTTGTTCAGAATACATATCGCACATGTAAATGAATATGTGACTTAGATTGCAAAGTTAATGGTAGATATAAACAGATATTTAGAATCTGAAACTGGACTAGATTCATTAGGGCCCGAGCACCGATGGTGTGAGGACCCTATTGTAATTGCTCAGTCAATTCTTCTTCTTCTTCTCCGAAATGAATCGCATTTTTGAGGGTCTAAACATGCTCGAAAACTCATGAACTTTGCATACGTATCAGAAGTGCTGAAAATATGGGTCTAATATGGGTTTTAGAATTAGGTGTGGCAAAATGGCTCGATAGCGGCACTGTTACAGTCACATGGACTTTCTGTTAGTGTTTTCATCTGTCACATGTTCCTTTATTCTAGTTTCCCGCCACAATCTGTCACCATGGACACTATCACATTCATGTCAGCTGTTCCTCGTTTGAGTTCAATCATCTGTGTATTTAAGTTCCTGTTTCTGTTGATCATGTGGTCGGGTATTGCTTATGTTTGGATGTTATTGTTTGTTTCTCCTGTGTTCCTGTATGCTCCTTTGGATTCTCTAGTAAAGTTTGACTCTGGATATTACATTCCTCTTCGTGCGTGTGTCTACACACCTAATACTGTAACAGGCACCTACATTTCACATACAAGTATGAAATTTGGTAGACAGATGTAACAGCCCAATACCTACAAAAAAGTCTCTGTGTGCAAAATCTGTAAACACAACAAGAAGTGATATATTTTCGAATTTTCTCTGTAAAATGTTTGCAGTTTTTGCTATTTCCAGACGTTGTACTTTAACGAACTCCTCCTAGAGCTTTAATCCGATCAACATCATATTTGGTCAGTCTAATCTAAAGGCCTTTGCGACGTTAAATTGCAAAGATCTAGAGTTTTCACTGAAGGGCGTGTCCGTGGCGGCCTGACAAATTTTGATGTTTTGCCATGAAACAGGAAGTTGTTGTAACTCAGGCATACAATGTCCTGCTCCAATCTGCTCCAAACTTCACATGTTTGATAATAGTCCTGGCCTGAAGACATCTACATGGCAATATTCAGTTGATAATTGAATTGCTATGATGTATATTATATTGCTGCATTTCGAATTAAAATACTTTCCCCTTCTGTGGTGGACTGGCCATCCATCCAGGGTGTTTTCCTGTTGAGATGTGGATGATGTAATTAGTTAATTCATTAGCAGCAAACTGATTGTGAAGCAGGGAAATGCTAAGAGTAAAAAGATACGCAAACATTGTATGAAATCACAATACTGGAATGTACACATTGATTGTCTTAACAACACATAGCAGCATCAACACAGCTGGCTTTTGCCCATCTCTCCTGCAGAAAGGGAAATGAGTTCTGGGCTTTCCAACTCAGGAAGCTGTACAGTCAACATCCAGAACACCTGATTCATCAGCAAGGCGCGTGTTTTAGACTACACAATACAAACTTTATCATTGTGCCTGCTGATAATAATCAGACACATTAATGATTGTCAGGAAGTTTAAAAGGGTCTCGCTGTCAGTCCCAAGAGAGTCAAGTGGAACTACGAAGCATGAACCTCCAAGGTGCGGCACCAGACTTTGAATAGACAAACATTACTTCAGGCTTCCTTGGAATGCCTCTGAAACCCTCCACCCATTCAATAATCCACACAAAATCTAAACTTGCCAGTGGACAAACCCAAATAGTCATCAATCATAGTGCTCATGGTCTGACATCTGCTAGACTCATCAAGATAGCTGATGACCCCTGTAAGTACTACCAACTAAGCTTAGTGTTGAGGCACTTTGATCAGAACTCAAACAGAACTTTTATTTGCTAGCTGCATATTTTTATAGCTTGCTGTATATTTTTATTGCTTACTGTCTTTATAAACAATCATATTCATATCCTCATTTTATAACATACACCGAATAAAGAACTATACGATGATACAGTAAAAAAAAAAAACAGACTAAACAGGAAAACTTCAGATAAATATGCAATGATTAAAAACAAGCAAAGTTCAGTCTTATCTACGCAAGCCATCCAAAAACAAACAAACAAGAGAATGTGATCTATTACTGCATGAACTCAATTCTCAGTGGTCAAACTGTGAAGTTTCACTGAAAACATCTCAACAAAGGATCCCACAAAATTTGATAGGATCTAGTTTTGTTATATAATCACAACCCTTCCCATTCCTACAGTACTTCCAATCCAGTTGTGGTATCACAGTTGTTATTTACTCTTTCTTCAACAAATTGTTCACTTTATTGTCACTAGTCTTTGATGTTTGTTGAGCAATAAAATGCTCCCCCCAAAAAAAATATTCAAGTGGGCCTCTGACACCGCTGAAACAGAGGCTATCTACCCTTATCAGCTGTAGTACAACCCGAATTTTCCTCTGATCTTTCTGTTGATGGAGTTGGCTAAAGGACATTTCACTGGCTATTACATGTATGCAAACTTTGGAAGAGCATCATAGTGGAATTCAGATAATCTTGCCGGGTGAGTAATGGTGCACAATCCATTTTTTCCCAGCTGTTGGCTCTTACAACAAACAGAACCACTTTCCCAGTGAAAGTTTTCATACTTCCCACATGCAACAGATTTGCTGATAAAATCTCAAAGATTCCCATTTTCCTAATGGGTGGAAAATTTCCTCTCTCTGTGAATGTTCAGTGACTTAATTACATTCTGTCAGCACTAATTTAAAGCGCGGTGACATAACTTAGCTGTGTCTGTTTTCTTTAAAGTGCCCTTTATTTTATTTTCTTTGAAGCTTTTCTCATTAATTTCTGGAATGCTTTGCATGCATGTACAAAAGTGACAGATGACCTTAGTTTTCCCAGTCTATAAACACAAATACTTTTTATTTTACTTTCATTCTTTTATGTCTTCTTCTAATTGTTTTTAAAGGTCATCGGGTTAATTGGGTGGAAAAGAATTGGTTACACTTTATTTTACAGTGCCGTAGTTACATTGTAATTACTCAAATAAGTACTGAGTACTATTAATTAACTACATGTACTTAATATAGAGTTACGGTTATGGTTTGGTTGAGGGTTAGTTACTTGTAATTATACATAATTTACTGTTATTACTATAGTACGTACATGTAGTAACATGTAACTACGGCACTGTAAAATAAAGTGTTACCAAAGAATTTGAATACTTTGACAACTAACAAGCTAAAATGATTTCAAAAAGGGACTTTATTGTCAGCTACATAAAAGACCACAAAAATAAGACTCTATTCAGTATATATATATATATATATATATATTCAATTCAAAATTGCAGACTCATTACTGCCTCTGAGCACATCTCTTACAACTCAAAGGCAGAAGAGTTATTATTAAGGGTAAATATATTTTGTTGAATCTGGACATTTTAACACAATTAAACTTGTTTCTTGGAGAAGATTGTTGTTTATAGGATAAAGGGAGACTGTACTCCAAAAAAAAGGGAAGTGACAAACGACCTATATTGGTTGGAGAACATGTTGGATAAAGGGAGCTGGAATAGTAGTGTCTCTTTGAGGGACTGTGACAACCACAAAGAACAACAAACTACAACTGTAATTAACAAACAGATGACTGTTTTTGTCAAAAAAAAAAAAAACAAATGCAACAAATGACATTAACATTAAAGTTCAATGTACTTATAACTTCAAGAAAAGTATTCAAGTTACATATTTTGAAGGGTTGAATGGAAACTATGAGGACACATGTGCCAATAAAACTAATCTTGCATGTTCATACTCTCCACACCCCAGAGCTGGTTTCAGACCAAACCATGTCCAAGCAAGCAACCACAAGTGCAATTTAAAGATAAAAGGAAATAGGGGTATTTTACAGCCAATGCATGTCATCTCTGCAAATGAGCACAGCATGCAGAGAAAATTAAAGGAATGCAAACTGAAGTTTGAAACATCTATAAGGAAATGTAGTCTATCCATCTGCACTGAAGGAATAATTAATTATAACACTTGTTAACATTAGTTAATGTATTAAGTAACATGAATTAACCATGAGCAATACATTTGTTACGGTATTTGTTAATCTTTATTAATGTTAGTTAATAAAAATACAGCAGATCATTGTTTGTTTGTTAGTTCACAGTGCATTAACTAATGTTAACAAATACAACTCTTGATTTTAATAATATTTTAGTAAATGTTGAAATTAACATGAACAAACATTAATAAATGCTGTAGAAGTGCACGTTATTATTAGTTCCTGTTAACTAATGTTCACTAATGTTCACTAATGAACCTTATTGTAAAGTGTTAACAATTAATTTTATAGTGGAACAAATTCTCTTGACCAGTGGTTCTCAGCTGGTGGGTCGCAAAATAAACAGGCTTATCAACTTTTTTTGAGGCCAGGGGAGAATGTTTCCCATATCTTTAGTTGTTGATATTAAATTATGTATGTCCAATCAAACTCAACAGTATTTTGTTTCAAATTCATCTGTCGTTCTGTAAAATCTACACAAATGCCATCATGAATATGCCCTTAACACTGAAAACCAACAACAAAACTCTGCAAGGTATAAAATATGACCCAGACTATGTTACAGAAACAAACTCTACAGTATTTTGGTTCAAATGTATTTGTCATTTTGTAGAATCTACACAAATGCAATCACTGACATGCCTGTAACATTGAAAACCATCAACAAAGCTATTGGTTTCCAATGTGCAAATATCAAAGGCATGAAACCATCAAAATTCAATGCAATTAGATCCAAACTGGTCAGTTTTCCTATTCAGCCAACAGCATGTCTTGTTAATAATTTTATATGTAGTTAAACTGATCATGTTCATAGTAATATAAAAAAATGTAAATGCTTGTTTTGTACATTAAATAATTTTGTACTCTATTGAGATCTGGCTCCTGAATCAGAACCAATGGAAAATCTTGCTTAAGGACACGGATAAAAAATGAAAACTGAACTTTATCTTCCTCTCCTCTTTGTCTTTCTCCTGAGAGTGCAGGAGCCCATGGCATTGACTCTTCTCCAGAGGGAGTATTTTTAGGGACTTGCGTGCTGAATGAACATTAGTGAAATATTGCCTCCAAAGCTTTCGCAGAAATAAACCCTTCAGTCAGTGAACACTTATGAGTGAGAAGATCCATGAAACTCAATAGCAAAGTTGACAGCTTCAAAGATGATAAATTCATTTGCAAAGTTTTATTCAACTTTTATTATGCCTTTGGTCAGACAATAACTGTCAAGTTAACAACATTTCTGCAATAATCACTTCCAATTTCCAACTATATTTTCCTGATCTGACCCTTAAAAAATGCATTTGCTGGAGTAACCTAATGTTTTCTGGTTGAGTTGGTAAAATAACATTCCAATAAAATTTTAGACTTGAAAACCAATCAATTTAGATCTGATATATGCACACACATATACACACATATATATAAATCTAACAGATACTTACTGGGATAGAGGGTCATTGGACCACCTGAATGAGTTTTATTCTCTTTTGCATCATGACTCCTTTTATGAGCATCATCGGTGTCATAAACCACAAAGAGAGCATACAAGACAATGGTCACGGCTTCCAGTATCAATGCCAAAATAGGGAACTTGAGCCTCATGTTGGTGGCGTACGCTGGCATGCTTTAACACCTTCTCTGCCTCTGTTGGGTAGTTCTCCCTCTTGTTTAGACCTCTCTCACTCTCCACGCTGTCTGTGGCTTGTGGGGGGAGTGCAGAAAGTGGCATGTGGTTTTGAATTGGCTGCAGGTTTTAGGAAGACCAATGGAAAGAGAGACAATTAAGGTGGGGACGGTCACACCGCCTGTTGCACTGTACTTGTGGAGATGAGTTTCCTCTCTCCTCCTGCTTATGTAAATTAAGAACTGTGTTGTAAATGCTCAAAACATAAATAAGCATATATGGCTGTTTAGAAGACCATAAATATGGGAACTATGCAAGTTTTACAACACTTTAATTATTGTTTGGATTACATGGTAATTTGATGTTTTACCACATGTCTGGTTACACATTTGAATTTTAAATGCTTCATAGGTTTACCCTTTAAAAAAACATGATGAGTTAAAATGATGAATTTATTGTTATTTTATTATTTACATCCTTGCTGTCACGTATGTTGCTGCAATCGGGGAAGCCACTCTGGCTCTTTTTCATCATAAATGATGAAATGCAATAAATGCTGTCATGTTCTCTTGTGTTCAGCATCATGTGAGACAAATCTGGGAGGTCATTATACCAAATCATTCTGATGACAGACTTTGGCTCATGCATTTCAGAATGACGAAACCAACATTTGAGATGCTGTGCAATGAAATCGGCTTGCTGATTAGTACAGTTATATCCAGCCAACAATGAGTTCTCATGAGTTTTCAAGGGATTTATTCAGTAAATGTGTTTCTATCATAGTTTATGTGCATGTTTTCTTGTCGCATACAAAATGTATCTGCCTCAGTTGAGCACATAAGTGTTTAATGTGCAGTTTAGAATTTTATGTGCATTTTGGTGTTTCCATTTAGCACTTTTTATGTGATAACCCAAAACGTGCATAAAAATATGTGGATGGAAACGTAGCTACTGACAATTTTTCTCTAATTTTCTTTTATATTGCCTTGGATTTGTGTATTTTGGTTCCTCTTTTATGCTGAACACACCCTTAAGTTTGTGAGATGAGTAGTAGAGCGTGGAGCAAGCAAGTGTTGTTGGTAATCTCATTTGGTTCTCACTTCCTAAATAAAGAAATGCATTTTTTGTACACCACACTGTAACTGGTAAAAACAGCCTGTGGAGCAAAAAACTCTTAAATGCCTATAACACTTTCATGAGAATAAAGTAAAAACTCAGCTTGCTGTAAAATATTGTTGTAATATTGTTTGACAACTGATGATAACAGAAAATTTTGCCTGGTGGATAAAATGGATAAAAAATTCCCACAAAATAATGTTGCTTTCAAGTGCACCTGGGAAATACATATCTCCAAATCTGGCATTCATTATTGCAACTTATTGCTCTGTGAAATACTTGATTCTGATTGGTCAATCGCGCCATCCAGCAGTATGTAATTCCCCTATAACAACCGCTAAAAACAGATAACACAGGCTCATCTGGGTTACTTAAGTCTGCAGCGTTATACGCTTGCTAGGAACGGTTTTTCCTCGTGAAAGTTTTGCGTTTGGTGAGCTAATAAAATATTAAAACTCAGTCAAATCAATATGTTATGTCTTCCAGTATCCTGGACTCGCTCTCTCGTTTCATACAAAAACGCAGCTGCTGCCATTTCGCAACTATTGTTTTGTTCACTGTAAAGGATTATAAGATAACACACAGGTACGATTTAAATCAGCTTCATCTCAGATCAATTTCTGTTATCTCCATAATTATTTATGTGGTGAAATACCGTGTAATATGTGATATGACTGTACCATATCTCTTAAATGTCCATCTAGTTTGCCGCTTGCTAGCAACTGCTCTCTCCACGGAAGCTTTGTATTTAAAGAGATAATAAAATATTTCGACTTTCATGTTTAATTATTTACTTATGTGAGAAGTAGCCATGTATTAAGTGGGGTTGTGTACATCCAGCCGCTTGTTATCACAGAATAAACCCCTTCAGGCTGACCCTGTCGGGGTTTATTCTGTGTTACAACCGGCTGGATGTACATTATCCCTTACATGTCACACACAGGTCAGAAAATAACTACATCTGAATTCAAAATTATGGAAAATATTAATTTCCTATCACTTATTTAAATGTTATAACAACTAAATATGAAGCATAAAGTTGAGTGAAAGTTGAAGTCGGGATGACTTTTCTTCCCTATTGTGACGAGTGAAATTGCTTCTTGAACAAGAAAAAATATATAATGGGACTTGATTTTGTCAACTGGGAATTGAGTGGATGGTGGAATGGTTGTGGTTTGCAATTGGTTGATTTCATGTGAGTGACAACTTGTCCCGCCCTCGCGCCAGTCAACAAGTCATGATACTGATATTAATTTAATCAATAATAAGTCTTCTAAAGCTTGTAATGATGTATCAGTGATCATTTTTGTGGGATTTATGTGGATGTACAACCTTATCATTTTATGGCTTTTTAAGAGAAACAGGTGCCCTTAGAAGAATTTTTAAAGACCAAATGCATATATTAGATCATGATGTGATCAGTTTCTGAAAGAAAACTGTGCATATCTTGGCCCGATGCATGGCATCTGATGGGATGATGGCAGCTATGAACCTGTACAGATTATTGGTCACTGAATCATTAACCAGTAGCCTTTTTCAAATGATTTTCCAGTCATTCCCAGAACTCCCCTCATGCAAAGGTCTCAAGGTTTCCTGACCTCTTTAGTAAATCACAACTCTAGCTCCCGTGTCGACTTTTATATACCACAGCAGTCCGCAGGCATCTCACAATCTTGACTTAATTAATACACATTCCTCCCTATAGAATTCCGATGAAGTTGTGCTCATACTTTGCATGAAGATGAAGATTAGATACTCAGGATTACTGTATGCTATAACATGAAGCTTCGGGTTTTAATATAAATAAAAAAAGGCTTGTCATCATCTTTGATGTTTGATTCATCAATGGTCTACATTTGACTGGTAAAAGAGTTCCGACTTTAGATGAGAAAAGTCAGGGCTGTAACAGCAGATTAGTTGGGTGTATGTGACATAACCCAGCACTGGTTCACTGTGTGGGAATGGTATGTCTATATGAGTGCCTCTCCTATATCACACATAATGCATCTCCTAGTAGACTGGACCGCCTCTGATTTATTGTATCCTTTCTGGAGGAATGCACACAGAAAAGAGAGAGAGATACAATTTAAACATTCCCGTGTGACAAATTACTCAGAAACAACAGAGTAAACATGAGGTGGACTTGGTAAACTTCCTAAAGACAACTCAAAAATTTGGCTCAGTGCCAAAAAGCTGAAGAATGGGAGAGATCCAACAACTGAGGGGTTACGATTCTGCCTGACACACACACACACACACACACACACACACACACACAGAGACAAAAAACAGTGGCAAAAATCTGTTTTGTTTTCTTTTTAAATACTATCTAATCTTTGGTGTATGTATAGGTGGTCTGTCTGATCGATTGTTGTCACAGAACAAATACACTAGACATGTTTTGCAGTGTCCCTTTAAAGGTGCAGTGTGTATATTTTAGCTGCATCTAGCGGTGAGGTTGCGGACTGTAACCAACGACAGCTCACCTCCATTTCTAAGCAAAATAGAGAAGCTACGTTGGCTGTCTGGCCGACACAAGTGAAAGATGTCGTGGTCTGAGACAGCAGAGAGTATGTTAGCCAGTCAAGCGATGAGGTTTCTTCTTACTTCCAGGGCTCGACATTAACACCTGCCAACACGCCAAATGCGGGTAGATTTCAGCTGTGGCGGGTAAGACAGCCACTCCCACTAGCCACTTTGGCGGGTTGAATATAATTTCAGCCTATAGCCAAATGAAAGGTAGCCAAGCTCGTCGTATCATAAAATTACAATTCAATCACACAGGCGGGATAGGTGGAATCGCGCTGAATGACACACAACAGAAGCGCTCTCACTCGCGCGCGCGATCAGTTCTTCTTGCGCCTGAATAGTCAAATACACGCACACACAGATGTCAAAATGCCCATTGTGTGGAGTAGGCTATCGCGTAAATACAGCCGGTTATGGCTGTGGACGTAAAAAAGGTTGGTAAAAACTGGATATGTCCATGCATTCAGCAGCCCAATTAAATACCTGTCTGTCATTAATGTTAATCAAAAAACAAAAGATGTTAAATAAATGTATACATGTTAAATAAACCTACTGTATCTGAAAAAAGATTTTTTTAAATGTACTATTTGCAATTTGCTTCTTTGTTCTTTTTATATAGCCTAACAAAAATAACATATAAAATTTCTCATATTATGCTTATATTGCCCACCCCTTGCCCACCTGTATATACCAGCTGATATACAATGTAGTCTTGATTTGCAAAATTGACTGGCAAGATTGTGGCCAGTGAAAATGCTGAGTGGCTAGTAACTTTGGAAAACCACTTGCCACAGTGGCTGGTGAGCAAAAAAGTTAATGTCAAGCCCTGCTTACTTTTAACAAAGAACGGTCACTGTTTCTAATAAACCAGACGACTACTACTACTACTACTACTACTACTTCTTCATGCGTATTCAATGTAGTGCCGATGCAAGCTGCTTCTAAAAACACGAACGATTTAAAAGAACAACAACATAGAGATGAAACATGCTCTGTAAAGTGTTTGTTCATTTAGGGGTGCTGTAAAAACATGCCTGCACAAAATGGCGACTTCACATGGAGGGGGGACCCGCGGTGTATGTAGATATAAATGGCTCATTCTAAGGTAATAAAAACACAACGGTTCATTATGTAAGGTCTTTATACACCACTGAAAACATAGTTATGTATATTATATTGCATTTCTGTCAATAGATCCTCCGAAATTTTACACATGGCACCTTTAAAGGAATATTTTACCCAAAAATTAAAATTCAGTTTTTCCTGTTGCTTATTAGTTTCCATAGTTTCTAATTAATCACACACCTGTTTCTGTTCAGGTTATTAGCTCTCCCTTGTATTTAAGACCTTAGTTTCCTCAGTTCATTGTTCTGTGCCATCTATGTTGTACTTAGTGTGTTATTTTGGCTATCTCCTGCATGTTCCCTTTTGGATTTTGCTCATTAAAGACAGTTTGTGTTATTTCTACATGGTTTCTACAAAATAAAACTGGAAACTCAGGATATGATGCCATTTATAGGCGACTCCCGTACACGTCCTGTACCCTTAGTTAAAATCACGATTTTCTCATGATTTACAAATAGTTGGAAACATTTGGGATATTGTAAGTACTCAACTAAACAAAATATATATAACACTGGCCTAGTGGTTTTTGGATATTTTACTGCAAAAATCTTGTAGCTTTAAATCTTTTTGTGTATCAATCTGTCAATAGATTTAAAGTATTTTCTCCTGATTTCTGACAAGTGTTTTGAAAAGCAGAATGAGACAGGAATAAAGTATCTTATTTAAAATATATATTATAATTGATCACAACAATTAGCATTTTTTATTTATTTTTAATTTAATATTATGCTATTTTTAAACTATTTCTAAACTTTTTTCTTTTCTTTGGCAGACAAATCAATATGAGGGTGAGAAAATGATGGCAGAATTTTCATTTTCAACTATTTTTTGATAAAAGGAGCAGGTTTGTGGAGACAGCAAATATCTATCACTGTAAAGTGATCCCTTAAAGGATTGAGAGATTTATATTTCTAGATAAATCTTTTGCATTCATCACTCTTAGAATATACTCTCGCCGGTCAGAACTTCAGAATGTGTATTGCATATTTATCATTACATGAAAAAAACAAGCTCATCCTAAAGCTCATATGTTCTGTGTTTGAGGCTAGGGGTGTAAGCAAATCTGTCTGACCTGCTCTCAAAGACAGCAGCTGTCCACCGATTCATCACCCCAAGGAGCCCACAGCTGCTCGACTGCATCAATACATACGCCGGCCCAGGTCTGTCAGCAGGAGCCCTGGGCCTCTACAAAGATGCTAGGTGTTATAGTTATAGTGTTAATGTTATAGTCAGTTATAGTTACAACTATTTTCTGGAATGCTGAAGGCCCGGTGACGATTTAAAATGTCCCATTCAACACCACTGATAGTTTCCAGAAGAGCTAATGTTAGAAGATTTTACTGATGTGGATTGGAATTCCAGTTTTTGTACATTTGAAAGTTTAATTATGGTTTAAACAAAAGTGATTATTGTTTTTGTACATGGTCCTACATCGACATGTGTGCTTCTTCATTGTTTGAAACATGATCTGACATTAACCTCATGACTTGCGACTTTGTGCCTCCCAGGCATGTCCTGATTTTGCAGGAGTTAGATGCGTTCCTGGGTCAACATATTTTGTTGATCCTGGAACAACATTCCTGTCTGAAAATATAATCCTAACCATATCCCTATTCTAACCCTACAAGTTATCCCTAAAATCAGAGGGAAATGATAAACACTGATGTAGAAGCACATAAACCTGGTTGTAAGCCTAAACTTGACATAAACTTTAAAACTTGTCACTCCGATCTGATTGGTTGATTGGAATGTTGTTCTAGGATCAACAAGATTTTCTTGAAATCGTGACTTTTTCTCAAAATTATGACTTTAAATTTCACAGTTCCATCTGGGTCTACTCATGATGTCTGCCACCAGAATATAACTATGTTAATATAATATTTGCCATAGTTACAAACTCTTGACCAATCAGACATAGTTGGACAGTGAATGTTGGGGTCTTTATAGCAACTTCAGAGCTGACAACAGACCCTGTTGTGGTACCTCTGTCAGATTTGGAGGGTTGTAGATGCCAATAGCACCCCTTCCCAAATCCACCACACCCTCATTTCCTGTGGTAAGGGGCTGTGGGAAATCTTGTGCTGTCTGATAAGGCGGCCAGAAGGGAAACCCAGACAGGCAAGTAATCAGTGTGTTGGATGTTGGTAATCAAGAACAATCACAAGTCCGCATCTTGTTTGTTTAGCATCAGCGTCCCATACTGTACCTAGGCATAACGTGATGCTTACAGAAATATTACAATAGAAAGTTATACTTTGTTTGTCCAAAATTAGGCTAGTATTTGTACCATTAACTGTCAATCTGCCATTGATAACTTTGTCACCTTGTCTTATGTTTCTGGTTGACTCCCTGCTGACAATATTAAGCACACAGAGATGAACAAAACAGCTTGAACTTCCACTGGCTGCCTGCAAACAACTACTTTGACCCTCCATCAAACACTGTAGTTGTAGCTGAGGCCAAGAAGAGTTTGGTTTGTGATGTCGATATGTCGACAAGACGCAGGTTTCCATGCTGCGGAAGCAAATTCACATTGCATGCACTTCCGAAGGATGAGAACTCGAGTTTGAATTGATACAGTAAAACTGACATCATTGTCACTGTTTGTATCGCTGTGTTTACAAGTGCTGTGGAAACTCTGGAGCTGAAATTCTGATATGGTGATGGCCATTTTGTTTCCAACATACGCTGTAAGCGGTAGACCAATCAAAAAAGGATAGGCCATCTGACCAATCAGAGCACAGTAGACCAATCACAAAAGTGTAGCATGGCCACATAAGGGGATGCCATATTGTTGACTAATAACAGTATATGTTCTGTTATTTATTTTAACTGCTTTCCCGGTGTTCTGTATTTCGCCCTAATATATGTGTATTTGACCTTGATTCCTGTACTCGCAAGATTTTACATGTGACCTTGCATCACGTGAGGTCCCGTCACCCAAACAGGAAATGTACTGTGTGTTTTGCCATAAGGAACCGGCATACCGGTGTTCGGGAGAGCATGCTCTCATTCACGAGAAACTCACCTGATTGATTGTGGGTTACTTTTTTGCTGGCTGGTTTTTGGAGCACTTTGTTGAGTAAATCCGTTGGGTTTACTGGCTGGATTACACAGGAAGTGTCCTCGTAAACCATGTTTACGTTGTAATACCCATGTCATTATACACATTTGTGTCCTCATAAACCATGTATACAAGAACACACACACAAACACTTGTTGGTGTTTGTTATTGCTCCTATTTATGGTTGACTTTAGAAACAGGACATTTGTTCCTGTTATTTGTTTATACTCTACTAAATATTTAAGTGGAGTGTTATATAGTGGTGGCCCGTATGGGGACATCACCTTTTAGCACTGACGATGTACTGGGAACAACCGGAGGGTTAGGCACATTAGGTAGTGGAGTATCGTATGTAGCACTGACTGTCTTATAGGGGTCGCACACCGGAAGCAAAGCTCAGTGCCACGCCATGTCTTTAAAATTCGAAGGCATTGTTTTCTATGAGCATACGCACACCAGCGGCGACATTCGGCGCCTGTCCGTGGCGCCCAGCTATGACTCAGGAAGTTGTTCAAAATCCACCCGCGCCACAGAGCGCCATTTACATTGTTTTACATTTAATTTATATTATATGTCTCTCAAATCGTCGTTAATGTACATACTGACTTCACCCTGTGCTGCAAGATACATTAGTTTTACATTCTTAGTTCAACAGCTTGAAAAAAAGTCTAAAAATATTGGAAAAAAATGTATAATAAACATAGTTTTTTCTTTCATTTTGTGCTATTTTTCCATGTACACTAACCTCAGTGCGAAATATTAAATCATGAACAATTAGGGCCATCTGACCAATAAGAGCAGAGTAGGCTCTCGGAAAGGAGATCTTTTATGAACTGTTTAAGTCAGACACTGTGAGAAAAGAGGTGATGCTGCCATGTATGTTATCAGAAAATTAAAGTGTTTTTTGACCTTGAATGCATTTTAGGAGACCTCCAAAACAAAATTAGGGTCACTTTAATACATTCTTTATTTCTGATAAACTGCATGCTTATATTACAATGGTTCTTTGCATGTTATTGCCTGCTGGAATGTATAAGAATGCATGAATCAGTATCTGTTTTTAAAATAGCTTAAAGCACCTGAGATCATTTGTGAGTGTCTGACAGCAGGAGGGTCTGGATTTAGTGCTGTGTTTGTGAGAGTTCTGTGGTATGTGCAACAGGCGGACAGAAGGACGGCCTGTGAGTGCAACTGCCTGACTTACACGCAACGCTTCAGCTGATGAAAGGAAGTCACGACTTGAAGAGTCCATTGCAATGGGGTATATTTTCTTTTTCAAATAAGCAAGGGGCACAGCCAATTTTTCTAATGGAACATGAAATGAATCAAAAATGCCAATGCAAACGCTCAAAAGCAACGCAATTGTAATTTACTTTTCAATTATTAGAGAGAAACTAATCATGTATAAATTCAAAATACTAAAAGTGATTTTAAAAAGACATCCTATTTAAAGTAACAAGAAAAACAGAAAAAAATTCTTACTAATTACGTTCTGCCCATTTCCTGGTTTATCTGCTGGATTTCCTCCTTTCTGGTGAAATTGCAGGACTTTTGTCTGTGTATACCAAATGGCACTAAAATAAGCACACTGGTTATTAGTACATTAATTCTTGATTATTTAAATTAATTTTTTTTAAGCTGAAAGAACTTGGCACCAGATCTAACACAAAAGCAATGTCCTAGCCATATTCAATTGCTTATATCCGAGTTCTTTTCTTCAGATAGTAAAGCTTTAGATAGTATCTTTAAATTCTTTTTCCTCAATTATGCAGATAACAAAAGTAGAAGTTGGTCTCAGTCTATTGCCAACATGAAATGTATGATAATCTTTAAGCTTTTAACAGCTCTTTTAACATATTCCATTTCTTTAAAACATTCGTACATAAATGTTTTTGAGCAAGACATTCACTGCACTCAATTGTCCAAGAAAATTGCAGTGAAACAGTGATTTGTTATGCCTCTTGAAAAACCACCAGTTTACTTTAATGGACACTAGACCTGGGTATGGGGCTTTAGAGAAGTCCACACAGTCTACAATGTTAGTTTCCTTAAACTGGACTTAATTGAAGTGGCCCCATCCACCCTTTCCTCTAGCGCTTTAATCAACCTGCCATTATCAGGATGCTTTTGAAAACCAGAATAATTGGCTCCAACCTGCCGAACAAACAAAAGAAAAAAAGGAAAACAGGATGCATGTACAGGAAGTCAAACATTAGTGATACATTGAAAGTTGTAAATAAATGATTGAAAATAGAATTATATTTAAAATATGAATGCATATACTTTTATAAATAATTTCAATTAAATGTACTATTTTGCTAAAACAGTACAGAAATTAAGTAAAATAATGCAGTAAACTGCCAGTATTAAAAAAAAAAAACTAAAAAAAATAATACAATGAAGTGCACAGAGTAAAATTAGAAATTAAATACTCTATACAACTAATTTGTCAATCAATAAATGGGGTGTAAAGTGCACTGTCACTGACAGTGAATTTTAAAATTATTCTTATTACTAAATTTGTGACAACTGTCTGCCAGGTGGCAAAACCCTTATAGTGGATATAAACAGCTGGCAGTAATTGTTAGTAGTGAGGCTGAACAGTGTAGATAAAAACACTGCAAACTACATGTGTGTGACCAGCATGTGACCTTTCTACATAAAGATTATGGATGACTCCTTGTGAAATACCATAATGGTAAACAGATCCTGGTGGATGGAGAGAAGGAATGTCGACGCACACTATTGACGTGTGAAATCTGGAAAATGTCTGTGTCAAATTATAGTTCAATTCGGAGAGGCAGATGTAAAGACCCTAGAGCATCAGATTTATGAGGCACATATCAAAGAAGACTAAGTCATTCAATAGTGGGTGTAAGCATAGAAAACAAAAGTCTATATGTATGTATACCATAAAGAAGCTTAAATATCCCTGCATGGGTGAATAAATGACTTAATATATAATAATCATAATATTCATCAAGATGGATCATGTTTCTCGAATTCAGCAGTGTGGAACACACACTACTGCCCAAACGTTTGAAATAAGTTTTGTTGTTGTTGCTGCTGTTGTTTTTTAAAAAAGACTTTTATGTTCACCAAGGCTGCATTTATTTGAAAAAATCGTGAACTGGTTAAGCTTTTTCCGTAACTTGAATAGGGAAGGCATAGGACGTAACGTAAGCTTTTTGAACTGCAAGAGTTTTACACTTTCTTCATACGCTGAATACGGAAGGTGGTCTGGCGGAAGCTAGATATTTTACTTCATAACTTGTTAAATATGAAATTTTTTTTTTCTTTGCTTCAGAAGGCCTTTATTAACCCCCTAGTGCCGTGTGGAGTACACATTTATGATGGATGGATGTGGATGGAAGCACTTTCTTTAGCTCATTCGTTGGTCCTGCTTACTGCCATTATAAAGCTCTGATTGTGTTCATCAGAAAGAAGAAAGTCATATACACCTGGGTGGGTGAGTAAAGCTTGGGATAATTTTAATTTGAAAGTGAACTAATCCTTTAAGCAGTAAATTAGCCTATTAGAATGATTTCTGAAGGATCATGTGACACTGAAGCCTGGAGTAATGATGCTAAAAATTCAGCTTTGCCATCGGAGGAATAATTACATTTTAAAGATTTTAAAATAGAAAACAGGTCTTTTAAATTGTATAATATTTCACAATACTATTATTATTATTATTATTATTATTTTTCTTTTTTTTTCTTTTTTTTGTGTGTGTGTCCAGACTGGATGGTTTACCTTTAAATTGGACTGATTTTGATTAAATTGTGTGGGATAAAATTCCTTTGGGCAACTGAACAAAATCTGATCTGGGTTGCATTGATTTGTATGTGTAAAAAAATAAAATGCATGTAATGAAAATGTCTGGCCATACTTTATCATTCAATAAAATGTAGTCATAACATAAACATTCACTCAGTATTTCACTCTGGTAAGGGAATATTAAATGCTGATTGATTAATATTCATTCTAGTAAGCCAGCTGATTATGACTGATAAATTATACTAATCTATATTCAAATTCAGCAAGAGACTTCACTGCAGACATGTGTCGTGCCACAAAAAGTTCTCATCTGAAGAATAACTGCAAGAATGTTTTTGTTTGTGATAAGAAGCACTGAATGGCACAGCCAGTGTTATCACAGAGGCCAAGCACTTATACCCATCTCTTTACCCTCCCTCTTGCCGTTTCAGCCACGCTATCTTTCCGAGTGTGCAAAAACACTCCAGACTTCTGTGGTTTATTCAGTAATGACTCTCAACTCATTTTACCCAGTTCAACCCTTTGAGTGATTGTATAAACCGCCTGTTGCAGGATTATGAATCTTGTTTCCACTCATGTGTACAAATGTTTACTTTCAAATGAAAAAAATAAACTTTAAATTAACATTATATATATATATATATATATATATATATATAGATCGATAATTTCATTTATGCACAGATTAATGTTGCATATACATTATACACAGATAGCTGCCTCACTAGGGTTTGAGATCAGAGTATTATTTAAACATTAAGATAAATTATATCTTCAGCGTGATAAATAGCAGATGTTTAATGTCAGAGGTCTTAAGGAAGGATTATTTTCCTGAATTCCATGGCAGCGACAAAGGAGTGGCCAGTAAGACAAACTCCTGCTGCTGTGTAGGAGAAAACATAATGATGGTGCTGAAAACTTGACCGCATGCACTGTCTGTAAACAACATGAACAAAATATATAGAAACTAATATATATGTGAGAAGTTATAGATCTTATGCTCCAGAGAAACAAGAACAGCCATTTTATAATTGTCTTTAAACTTCAGTTTTTGCGGTAGCTCTTTATACTTCTGTGGCATCACTGTCGAAGAGTAATCAGCTGGTAAAGTGGATTTACTTATTAGAGTTAATGAAAGTTATCATGAGCATTGTAATGTTTGAAGCGGATGTCATAACAAATGTCAGTAGACCAGGAAGGTTTTAAAACGAGCAGTTCATTCATATATTCGTAAGATCTTACCTTCATGCTGTTGGAAATGAAGAGGGGCTGGGGCAAGACTACATAGGGTCTCTGCTACTGATAGTAAAATGTATACCTATACCTGCTTACCTCTTGTTTTATTTTAAATATTCACATTCTTCGTGGTATCGTTTGCAGGGAAGAGAAACTAGTTTATTGTATTGGATGATATATTTGATGTTTTCACTGTAGTTTTGCAGAATTCCATTTGCAATGTATCTGTTTACCATGAAAACACTATCACACGCTGGGCGTTCGCTGCTGCTTCAGCCGTCACATGGTAGAGATGTCCAAATAATTTTTTTAATATATTTATTTCAACACAAGACAACCAAAATCAAATCCCTATAATCTTGTGAACAGCTTTGTAGTGGCTGTGTGCAAGTTCTGCTAATTCACTAAACTGCAAGAGTCATCCTTGTAAAAGTAGCAAAAAAAAGTGCTTCCTTTTGTTTTTACAAGTAGAAAAGAGAAAAAAGTATTACATTCCAGTTTCTCCCCTGTACATTGATGTTACTATGGCAATTCTCGATGCAGCAAGAATGAACTACAAGGGCAACATTTTTAACAATCATGACAAGAAAATCAAAACACTGCCTTAAACTTGCTAGCAGAAATGCAGCGTGATTCTCCTAATATGGAGTTTAAACAAAACAGTTAACCAGAACTCAACAGGGTGTGACGTCAGTGTCACATTTATATATCAATCTTGTCTGTAGTGTGCTATTTTTCTAAAAACAATTTATTGCTTAACTGTTAACTGTGACAAAAAACAAAACAGAACAAAAAAAAAGTAAAAAGAAAAAAACAATATTTGATTTTAAATGGGAATGAAAGCAAGGCTGTGAGGGATGGACATACATCTCTTCAGTGGGTTCTACTGTTATTTAATGCATTTTTGGATTGTTATGCTGATGAAACTACAGACAACATCAGGTGTGGAAAATTATAAGTGATCTAGGAGCTTTGCACAAAGGATGTCATTAAAAACACGGCAAGTCTATATGCCTCACAGGCTCGCTTTCATACCTGTCATGGTGCTGCTTAAATAATCTATTCATCGTTTTCACATGACTTCACACACTTCACCTGGAGGGCAAAACAACACTTTCCTCCATTTTTACCAGGTTTGTACAAAGTAGGCTACTAATAAAGTAAAAGACAGTAATATTAAAAGAACAAATTCTGTAATGACTGTATTGATAATGCATACTATAGGCTACACAGGCAAGAAGATGAACCCAGAATATAAACTGAACACACGGTTTCTCATTAAGTGTTTTTAGAAAACCATTATAAAGAAAACACAACTATTTAACACATTGCGCTTATATGCGCTCATTCCGCCTGTATAGATATAGTATTAATCTGAATTTGATATTTTAATGTTTCTGTTTTAGTACATTAGGCACTGTGTTTTTAACATTAAGGTTTTAGAACGTCTCGTCTCGTGTTTTTAGTGACTGAAATACTGCAGCAGGTATACTGGATATGGATCACGGATGCCAAAAACTTGCATTTTATTCACTTATTTTTGTTTTTCATCTTTTGAGATGGAAAATTGACAGGCCTGTAATGCAGTTCTATGATGTTTTGCCACGTGTCACGTGACTGAAAACTATGACTGGGTAGGCCTACTTCTTCACAAAAACGTTTAAGTCTAAGTGTGAATTAGTCGATCATATTGTAATTTTCTGGAATTCAGGGTCTATGTTGGCCTCCATTCAATCATTCACTGCAATAATCACATACAGTAATCTGTTATAATAACAAAGAAGAGATTTGTAATACAGCTCAATCAATTAATTGAAGATCTGACTAATTTCATGTGGATTTGTTCAAATCTGAACAAATTACAGACTTTGGGTGAACTTGGCTGGGAAACGAAACAAACAAACAAACAAACAAACAAAAAATACATAAATCACAGAAAACTAAAATCATTAACTCTCTTATAGCTGTGAGCCCGAATTCATGTTGTGCAGGTGGGAAAAAAAACTTTTACATAAGCCTACTGTAAATATATAGCCTATGTTGTACGCTACTGTAGGCCTATCTGTTTCCTGGCAGTGGCAGTGGTATTTTATGCTGTTCTTGGAAAGATAGCGCTCACGCACAGTTCATTCTCCTCTTCCAAACTTGCACTTAAAGCTGTGCAAATTATATAATGCCATCTAGTGGAGACAGTGCAATAGCTCTGTGAGTAATAGGTTATACAGGAAGCCATTTATTTCCACAATAAACACTTGTTTGTGTGTGAATAGTGACGCAGCAGAAGCTAATTTAAAGTTAATCAGTGCAATGCGATCACTCTAGACACTTTTGGTGCTATGAACCTTAAGAAAATAAACTCTTCTAAAATATTTTGAAAAATCACACTATACTTTAATTTGTCTATTATGTCCTACATTTGCATCACAAGAATTCTGTCACTTTTGTTTTTATTGAACCAAATATTGAACCATATTTAAAACAAATTTCCACCATTCAAATGATGTTTTGTGTTTATTAGCATTCTGTGATGGAACGGATAGTGATGGAATTAGGCTGACACATTTAAAACGCCTTATAACATACAATGTTTAAAGCATACAATGTTTAACATTTCAGAAAATATTTGCACCGGGTCATCAGACTCTTCATAGTCTTCAGCATCAAGACATCCAGTATCACTGCATGTGTGGAGTTGAATACAATAAAAGATCTGATTTTGCCAGCAGCTTGTTTTTTTTGTTTTGTTTTGTTTTTCTTTCAGGTGGTTGTTTGAATGCAAATATGATTTTAAACACCTGCTATAATCTGGTGTGAATGGGATATGTGCTGTTTTGCAAGGACTTTTACAGAATGGAAATCCTGAGGAAATAACATTGATCTCTGCCAAGAAAGTCAAGGTCTGGCTGGTTTTGTATGGTCCAAATAACCCCTGCTGGTTGATACCATAACTACACCATTCTTGGGGCAAAAACAGTGCTTAAGACCATATGAAAGTAGCCATGCATTCTGACATTTATTTTATTTTTTTGCAAGCAACATTCTCATCTACACAACATTTATATTACAGTTCTACCAGAAAGACTCGGGAGGCAAATTAATGTAACAATGATATTTATTAACAATCAGCAAGCAAAATATTGTAAGAAAGTTCTTTGGTGTAGGCCCCGTCCGTAGCTCACATCCTAAAGGGTTGCAGACTCTGCATTTCCTGCCTGAAGATGAAGGCAGGGGCGTAGCTGACCCCCTGGGAGGTATGGACAGGGACCATCCTGGTGGCCAAGTATAAGATAATTATTGGTTAGATCTAAACTAATAGGTGACGTAACATTGAATCTTCCTGGCAGAACTTACGCTAGAGCTTTCATTTCATGTCAGATTTTGTTACTGAAGGATGTTATTTAATTGCGAATTCAGCATGCAGTTTGAGATTTCAGGATTCCTCCATTCAAATAGATAGGACTTGGTCTTGGATACCAGAAATAGCTGCCCGGAGGCGTTGCAAATATGACCACCATTTGAAAAAAACAAAACTTTTCTTGAAAGGGACTTTGAAACGAGTCCATGGTTTTTTTCCTATCTGTAATAAAACAAAAAAAGGAAATAGAATTTTCGCAAAACGTCAAACTTTCTTGCATGCCACAACTATCAATTATGTCCCCATCCCAAATGGCACCCTAAACACTTGGGATGTCCCTTATATTTGGCCTAATTGATTTGTCCCATATGTGACCTCCCTTGTCCCACTTATTGACTGCTACACTGATCTAACAGCCACTTTAATGTATTTCGGGGAAAGTGGAGGAACTGACGTATTGTAAATCCAACAGATACAATTAGCCTTTTTCACATTTCCGGGTTTTTGGCTTCCGGAAAGACCCACGTCGGGCAAAAGTTTTTCTGGTAACAGTGATAGATAGCCGAGCCTAAGCACCAGTTCTGGAATCAAAGTCTTTTTACGAATTAAATGTCAAAAATGTTTGAACAGTCTTGGTGATTTATTGGTGAGACTACAGAGCCCTCATTAAGAGCTACATTTATAAACTAAGTCTGTAATATGCACAGCATTACAAACCTGTAGTAGTATTCTTGCTGTTGGAAAATTAATGCAAAAAGACAGTTGTGTACAGTGTGGTTTTGGAAATTAATTATGTCTCAGTTTAATCATTTAAACTTTAATCAATCAGTCAGGATTAGTTATAACATGCTTGAATGTGGGATGTAATGTTATGAGATTAATACATGCTATATATTTTTAAAACAAACTCATAACAATATTATGTATCTCTCACGACTTTATATCCCGCATTGAAGCATATATTGGTTTTTTTAATGAATAAACTATATAAAGTTTGTCATATGATACGAGTAGGGGAATTGCAGAATGAGTAGCTGCGTTGACTGTATGACAGCTGGTGAAATAAAAACCGCCAGCCAGTAAATTCGAGCAATGGTCTGAGTGGCCGTATAAGCTACAAAAATCATTTCTACAACAGCAACTTGGAAAACAGACTGGCCCTGGGGCCAGCTGTATACCAGTGCATCCATGCTGAGAGTCCCCTTGGTCAGGGAGTAAAACAACTGGCAGTCAGCAGACTCCTGGGAGGCTTACCTGTGCATCCCCGAATCGGGGCCAAATCAGCTGGACCAACTGGGGGTGGAGTCTCCACTCCCCTGGGAGCGTGAGCTGTCGTGAGAGTGCGTCTGCTGCACAAATGAGCTCACCCGGGATGTAAATGGAGCAACCTGAGCCGCAGCTGACTCCAGAGGAGATGGTGGGCGAGTTGCGACATACGACGGGAGTGTAGACCACCCTGATGGTTGATGTATGCTATGGTTGATGTATGCTACGGTTGATGTGTTGTCCGTCCAAACCAGTACATGCTTGTCATGCAGCAACAGTCTAAACCAGAGCAGGACCAGGAGTACTGTAAGCAACTCGAGGCAACTGATATGCCACTGCAGTTGGGGTCCCGTCCAGGGGCCCGAAATTGCATGCCCATTGCATATGGCACCCCAGCCGGTGGTGGAGGCATCTGTTGTGACAACAACATGCCTGGACACTAGTACTAGGGGCACCCCGGCCCGTAGAAAAACAAGGTCTGACCATGGGATGAATTTACAACGACAACTTGGTGTGATGACCACACGGAGTGTGCTGTGATGCAACAATCCGAGCGGCGTGACTGCAGCTGCGGATGCCATATGCCCCAGGAGCCACTGAAATTGCTTCAGTAGAACCATTGTTTTCCGCTTGAACGTATTCAGGCAGTTCAACACCGACTGCGCGCGCTCGTTGGTGAGGTGCGCTGTCATGTTGACCAAGTCCAACTCCACACCAAGAAAAGAGATGCTCTGCACGGGGGAGAGATTGCTCTTTTCCCAGTTGACCCGAAGCGCCAACTGGCATAGGTGCCTGAGCACCAGGTCCCCGTGTTCGCACAACTGATCTCGGGACTGGGCCAGGATGAGCCAGTCGTCGAGATAGTTGAGAATGCGAATGGCCACTTCCCTAAGCGCGGCAAGGGCACCCTCCTGGACCTTGTACTGGTATGCTCGACCCTCGAACGCCAAGAGGAGAAATGGTCTGTGTCAAAGGAGAATCAAGACATGAAAGTACATGTCCTTCAGGTCGATTGCTGCAAATCCTGGGCACGAACAACATCGAAAGCTCAGCCGAACAGCTGATCATAGTTGTATAGGTTTTTCCATAAATACATCTAGTAGTAAAGCTAATGCAAAGGCTAGAAATCAATTAATCCTTTGCTGATACTTCCTCATCATCGTGGAGAGCGCAGTTCATGGTTGCATAGCAATGACAGACGCAACGGGAGTGCAAGAGCTTTGGAGAGGACGAGAAGGGGCCGTTCACATATCGTTTCTTTTGCATGCGCAATATAGCAACTGTGTTGGCCCAGATCCGGCCCACATCTGGCACATGTGGAATGATGATCTGGCCCACACACTGCATGGAATGACAGCCCTTTTGTGGGACACTTCTGTTTGCCAGATCTGGGCCACGAACAGGTCATAGCAATGCCACATGTCAGCCAAAGAGCAAAGGAGCAAGAGCAAAGGAATACACCAGAACTGGACCTATCTGAGCCATAAAATGTGTATATTAAGTATAGAGTCATCTCAGCCTTAATAAGCCTGTTATCAGGCAGAATGACTGTAGGAAAGAAGAGAACAGAAAAAAAGAATGAGCAGAAACACAAGAACTACAACTGACTTCAGCCACAGCCTTAGATGAAATCAACTGAAGATAAGACATTAAATCTCTGAAGATCTGATTAAACAACTCCACAAACAGCATTACCAGCTTCACTCATTACTAACCATTTTGGCTTTATTTTTGTTTGATGTTCACAGTTCTTTCTGAGTATTAACAGTGGTTTAACTCTAACGTGTTTCATTTGAAGTCACCACAATGGTAATTGGTGTTTCCATTAGTTGGGCTTTTTTGTCTACCATGACGCACACACAACAATCAGCACATGGATCTCAACAATGGTGACAATCAACAAAATATTCAGATAATCAGATCAACTCTAGACATCACAAAAAAAAACAAAAAAACAAACAAAAAAAACACTACTAAATGTCACAAAAACAACAGCAAAAAATAAAAGCAAACTTTTAAAGTTAAACAATAATAGGAAAAGTGCGCTGCGGTGCTACGGGTAGTAATCAGCTGGATTGGGTACACCGGTGCACAGGTGTGCCCTGTCTAGAAAAACATCTTGGCATGCTTTCATGGCGTCGCTTTCTCCTTGCGCTGATCCCTGGCCTGGGTAGAAGCATAAACTGGCGCTGCCGCATGCTTTGAGAGGCTTCGTAGCCTAAATTTGTGTGACTGAAGAACTAAAATAAATTTGTTTGTGAAAACGCCGCTCTCGCTCCCTCCTCCTTTCTTGTTCCTCCCTACAAAGGGTGTAACAATTGTCACCATTGTTGAGATTCATATGCTGATTGTTGATGTCTGTGTGTGTCATAATAGATTAATTTTTAGTGCCCATGTTTGTTAAAATCTTCTAACTGATTGCTTCAGGATCTCATGCTGTAGTAATGAAGGGTTTGTAGTGTAAACGTATCGATGGCACAACACAGTTGTTAGATTCAAACGACATCAGGCTATTGCATGATGACTACAAAACCATCAACACACAACCATCATCACCTGATGTCATTTCACTTTAGCTTCCTTTGCTACTGCAAATGTAAACATACTTTCACAGCCAGAAAAAACAAGAGTTAAGAGGCCAAATAATGGAAACACTAATCTCCTCTATGGTGACTTTAAATGAAATACATTAGAGTTATAACTCTGTTAATTCTCAATAACTTTTGTAGACATTTAAAAAAAAAAAAAAGTGTCAAACTGGTTAGTAATAAGTGAAGCTGGTAATACTGTTTTGTGGAGTTGTTTAATCATCCTGTGTTGAGATACTGAGAGATTTAATGTCTTTTGTCTTTAGCTAATGTCATCTAAGGCTGTGGCTGAAGTCAGTTGTAGTTCTTGTGTTTCTGCTCGTCTCATTTTCTGCTGTTTTCTTTCCTCCAGTGATTCTGCTTGATAACAGGCTTATTAAGGCTGAGATTATTCTATATTTATACACAGATTTTGTGGCTCAGATAAGGTCCAGTTTAGGTTTTTTCTTTGCTCTTGGCTGACATGTGACATTGCTATGGCCTGCTTGTGGCCAAGATCTGGCAAACAGATCAAACATTATCATCATTCCACATGTGCCAGATGTGGGCCGGATCTGGGCTGACAACGTTGCTATCTGGGTATTTTTATGTTAAGCGATTCTAAAGGTCTTCTGTAAGTGGAAAATGCTAAACGTGTAAGCGTGTTGCCTTCATATTTGGCCTGACCTGCTTGTCTAAAGTTTATTGGTGGTTCAATATCACTGTCTTAATGCATTAAGTGATTTCTTTATAACAGTATTTTATTTTCTAGGAAAATGCTTAACATAGGCTAATTAAATGCATTTATAGTGTGGGCTCATCTGCTTGTCTGTACATAGCATATGCTTTTTTTTATATAAGGTGTGTATTGAATTTGCTCCTCCAATATCACTGTCTTTGTTGTACATAAAGCTACATTAAGCATTTTTCATGTTAAGCCAGAATGTCCCACTTAGCCTACAGCATTCTCATGAGGGGTCCGATACTACCGCGTGAGTGAGAATAGGTTGAAAATCAAGTCAAGTAATAATAATAATTTAAAAAATAATAAGAATAATAATAAGGCACCTTTCAAAACACTCAAGGACACTGTACAGTTGAATGATAGTCATAAAACAAATCAAGACAATACAACAAAAACAGCTATTTAACATACAATATTTAAAACTGATCAGAGAAAGCTAATTTAAATAGGTAAGTTTTAAGACATGATTTAAAAGTAGCCAGATAATCACTTTCTTGTAAAGATTGTGGAAGAGAATTCCAGAGACGAGGAACAGCACAGCTGAACGCCCTAGACCCCATAGTGACTAAACGAACAGAGGGTACAACAAGAGAAACAGATGAAGAAGATCGAAGTGTATGCTTCGGAGTGTAGATATGAAGCAATTTGGAGAGATATGAGGGTGCAAGATTGTGAAAAGCTTTGAAAGTGAGAAGTAGAATCTTGTACTCTACCCAATATTTAACAGGAAGCCAATGTAGATGATAGAGGACAGGAGAGATATGCTCAATGAAGAGGTTCTAGTAATTATACGGGCAGCTTAGTTCTGGACCAAATGAAGTTTATGAAGGAGTTTGTGAGGTAACCCAAATATAAGAGGTTTACAATAATCAATGTGTGAAGTGACTAGAGCATGTACAAGAATAGCTGTGAGAAATGGATGGAGACAGCTGATGTTCTGTAGGTGTAAATATGCAGACCGAGTAATATTGTTCACGTCTTTCAAAAGAAAGTACTATCAAGGACGACACCCAGACTCTTAAACTGGGAAGATGTAGAGATTATAGAATTATCAATGGAAAGTGAAAAGCTATTGGATTTTGACTAATTGGATTTAGTGCCAACAAGAAGAACCTCTGTTTTATCAGTATTCAACTTGAGAAAATTGTGCAAAAACCAGGATTTAAATCTCTTCTAAACAATCAGAGAGAGAAAGACAGAAGAGTAGAATTTGGCTTGGATGAGAAGTAGAGCTGGGTGTCGTCTGCATAGCAATGAAAACTAATGCCATATTTCCTGAAAATATAACCAAGGGGTAATAAGTAAATGGTAAATAAAAGAAGGCCCAGAAGAGAGCCTTGAGGAACACCAATGGTAACAGATGAAGAGTATGACCTGAAATTTAAGCTGGACAAATTGAGTGCATCCGGAAAGATAAGATCTGAACCAGGTGAGAGGAACACCAGTGATACCTATAGAGAGTAATCTATCTAAAAGAACTTGATGGGAAATAGTATCAAAGGCCACACTTAAATCAAGTAAGATAAGTATGGTTTAGAGTCCAGAATCAGCTGCCATCAGCAGATCATTAACGACTTTTACCATGGCAGTCTCTGTACTATGCAATGGCCGAAAACCAGACTAGAATTTTTCAAACAAGCCATTTTTTAAGAGGTAAGCATGAACCTGAGATGCAACAACCTTTTCCAAGATTTTTGAAAGAAAAGGTAGATTTTGGGCAAAAGTTATTAGGATCAGCACCCGGTTTCTTGAGTCTTGGAGTTATAACAGCAACATTAAAAGATGAAGGAACTCCTCCAGAAGTTAGAGAAGAATGTATAATATTGGTTACTATACCAGATAAAGTGGATAAGCAGGCTTTAACCAAGTGAGTAGGAAGTGGATCTAACTGACAGGTGGAAGACTTGTGTCTTATCCGACAATCTATTTCATCAACAGTCAGAAGTTCAAAACTATAAAATGAAGAAACAAGTGAGTCATGGTAAAGCAGAAACGACAGATCATATGCCTTGTTATTTTGAAGAGTCAATTGTTGATGGATATTGTCAATTTTAGTTATAAAAAAGGTCATAAATTTGTTACACAAATCACTGGAGTATAGGTGGGAAGGAAGGGTATCAGGAGGCCGTAAGATGTTATTTACTGTGGTAAACTAAAATCTAGGGTTCCCTTCATCTGACCTAATTATAGTAGAATAGTAATCAGATTTAGCAGTCAAAGGAGCATTCTTGTAAGAGAGCATGTGATCTGCATACATATCTTTATGAACAGTAAGTCCAGTTTTAATGCATAGACGTTCCAAGTGACGCCCCTTAGTTTTATGTTGCCTCAGTTTAGGTGTAAACCAAGATGCAGAATGAAAAAAATATACAGTCCGAGTTTTTAGAGTTGCAAGCGTATCAAACACACTATGCAGTCCCTCATTATAATAGGAAACCAAGTCATCTGGAGTAGAAAAGACATCTCATGAAGAAATGAATTAAGTCCATCAGAAAGAGCCGATAGATCAATGTTCTTAACATTCTGAAATGAGATGAAACAATCCATGTTGATTTTTTCTACCATTAAGTTAACAATGAATGATATTAACTTGATCTGATATGGGCAAGTCCGATGCAAGACAGTTAGAAGGGGTTACACCAGAGCAGCAAATAAGGTCAAGAATGTGACCTTTACAGTGGGTTGAGAAAAAAATAAAAAATAAATAAATAAACAAATTGTTGTATTCCAAGACTATCAAGACATGATATAAAATCTCTGGTGAGAATGTTATTGACATTATACATGTATATATTAAAATTGCCCAATATAACAACATTGTGAGATGCGGAACACAGTAAAGTTAAAAATACAGAAAAATAATTAAAAAAAATTTGTATTGCTCCTGGGTGGACGAAAAACAGTAGCTACAACAGTAGGAACAGGCTCATTAATTTGTAAAACAGTGGACTCAAATGATTCATACAAAGGCACAGTTATGGGAGAGACTTTCCACTTCTCATAAAGTATCACAAGCCCACCTCCTCGGCCAGAGGCACGGGGTTGACAGGCGTAAACAAAGCCGGAAGGAACCGTTTGATTAAGCTGTGAGAAATCATGAGGTTGTTGCCATGTTTCAGTCAAACAGAGGAAATCAAACTTGTTATCATGAATGTTGAATAAACCAAAAGTTAGCCAGGACAACTAGTACCAAATCTGGTATGAATGATCTATGTTGGCTAACACACTGTGGTCAACAGTCCATCTTGATTTCTTTGATGGATGCGAGGTGGATGACCAAAACGATCGTATTGGACCAGTGTCATCATAGATATAATTCCGTTGTGACCCGCGATGGATGTATTTCTGCCGAGGATAGTATATAATATCCTGGTTTATAATTAATATAAGGGTCAGCGGTGGTTTAGTGACACAAAAACGCAATGAGAAAAGTTCCACCACAGTATATTGAAGTATGGATGTCACCGGATGGTGGATGAAATAAAGTATAATCCACATGAGAAGTTGGCTGATCCACATTGTTGCAAACAAACTCCGGGATAGCTCCTTGAGAAGGGAGCAACGTCAGAGGCAGTGATCCAAAGCGTTGAACCAGTCAGATATAAATTTAGTTACTTAATAGTTGATGTTTTCTATTTGGGTAAAACGGTCCTCAGGTCCTTTTAGTTATAATGACCAGGAAAACTACAACTACTAGTACAACTACTACAACTACTAGTACAACTACTACAACTACTAGTACAACTACTACAACAAGTATTGAGCAACCCATACATCAACTATCGGTTTAACTATGTTAGCCAGAACCGAATTGAATCCACAGAAGGGAAGGCTACCCAACCATACCAAGGACTGACACCACAAAATGACAGAGAGTGGAGATTCATCATGCCAGATATCGACAAGGATGTGGATAGGAATGGAGAGGACTTGTAGCCGATCAGTGTGACAGGATCGCGATCATACCAAAATATCAGTCGTCCAAAACTTAAGTGAAGAAAGTAATCCAGAAAATAATCCAGATCTGTTGAATTCCAGTAGGAAATGTCCAAAAAAAAAAAAAAACATTAGCAAACAATTAAACAAACAGACAGGCACCAGCGTAAAGCGGTAGCAGAAGCGCGCCATCGTTCTCACACCGGAAGATGCGTCCTGACTCATACTGCATCCAGCCACCTGGGGTATTATCATGTTTCAGAGACATGGTTCTCGAAACTGTTTCGGTTTTATTTTGAAAAAAAGAGTGAACGAATGATACACAGGTTTTTAATTTTGGTTTATAAAAGTAAATTTTTTATTTTGTGCACATGAAAATTGTTTATTCGGTTTTAATTTAAGTTTTGGTATTCAATATAGCATTTTAAAAATGCTATATTGAAGCGGCTCGTCATCCGATCCCCCGAACAAGACCCGGTCGCTTGCGACGGCAGAGGGGCGCTGGTCTGTATGGGAGAACGAGACGGGGGAAACCTCTCTTTGTGGAGTTTTGACAACATTGTCTTGCTTCCTTTGAAATTGCAGTGAAAAAGTCTAAGGTTTCTTGAGTCTTGTTTTGTTTTTATTCCACTATATTGATTCTATCAGCTAAATTCAGTTAGATTAGATCGATTACACTAGCTATTCACTTGAAACAGCATGCTTTTTCTGGTTTAGCCAATATTTCCCCAAATACTGTGCTTTTTCATCCATCTTTTGAACTTTCTGTACAGTGCCTTTTTTCCCCAAAACAAGTCAAAACCAATTAAATGGTGACAAATTACACTTTATTGGGTTAAAATGGTTTACTAAACTTGAGACGACATCTTGTGAACAAAGCATCTACATTAAGTAATTGCAATGTGGCAGTCACAGACATTTATTTGTGTGTAATGATTTTTTAAGTTTCACAAGGCAGACATGATTTATCACAGAACATGCCCACAGGTTCACATCATCTGCATCAGTTTTGAGTTCAGTGTTACACCAAGTGGTGTTCAAAACCAGAAGTCTCCTTGTGTTGATGCCTTCAGAATTAGTGCATTTCCTGAGATAAATAGGAAAACTAAATGCAATTACATGTTCATATCAACAGAATGGGGCCTATAGACACATGTTGTGGGGCTTCCTCTGAAAAGCTTGAACTTCTGCGAACTGTAGAAGAGTGTGAATAGTCAGAGATGAGAAACTGTATATTAACTTGACTGAATTTAGATCATTACCTCGATTTGAGCTGCTCCTGATCGAATTCTGAGTTGCCACACACTGTTTGTTACAATGTCCATCAGCAGTGTTTCCAACATGACAAATGACAACGTCACAGTGGACAAATACCTATTTTGAACATAAATGGTACAGGGTCATCAGTTTAATCCATGTTAAATATAAAAAGAACAATGCAAAAATTAGTCTTTTCAGAAATGGTTTGCATTTTTAATACAAATTCTGAAAATTTTTCAGCTTACCCGTCTGGCCACAGCAGCACCCTCAATTTTAGAGCTCCCATCCTCTGTGAGAGTAAATGTTTTAACCTCAAATCTCTTGAAGTGATCTGGGACGTCAACTCGATCATCTTCAATTACAGGATGAAAGACGGTCTGTTCAGGGTCTTTATTATTCGGACATCTGATTAGAGATGAAGAGTTAGAGCCCTCTTGAAGAAGTGTTCAACAAACACATACAATGCTTCAAACATACCCATCAACTATTAAATCCCATTTAGGTTTGGAATCTCTGTCCTTGGTGAGTGTTGCCCAACAGTTTTCCAGGCGTACTGCTAACCTGGAGTCCCTGGAGTGATCCATACCCACCTCAAAATACAGAGGCTGTTTCAGAAACTTTAAAACTGGATAGTCACCATCATGATAGAAAAGTCTGTAGACCATATCTTGGAGGGAAACAAAACAAAAACAAAACCATCTCTCATACACTGCTCAAAAATAATTGAAGGAACACTTTGAAAACACATCAGATCTCAATGGGAGGGAAAATATGCTGGATATCTATACTGATATGGACTGGGTAATGTGGAATGAAAGGATGCCACATCGTTTGATGGAAATAAAATCATCAACCTACAGAGGACTGAATTCAAAGACACCTTGAAAATCAGTGGAAAAAACCCCCCAAAACAAAACAAAAAAAAAAAAAAAAAAGTGGATGCAGCAGGCTAGTCCATTTTGCTGAAATTTCATTGCAACCACTCAGAATGGTACGCAGTAGTTTGTATGGCCCCCACGTGCTTGTATGCACGCCTGACAACATTGGGACATGCTCCTAGAGATGACGGATTGTGTCCTAGGGTATTTTCTACCAGATCTGGACCAGGGCATCACTGAGCTCCTGGACATCACTGAGCTCTGAGGTGCTGGCGGCAATGGATGGACCGAAACAATGTCCCAGAGGTGTTCTATTGGATTTAGGTCAGGCGAGTGTGGGGGCCATTCAATGGTATCAATTCCTTCATCCTCCAGGAACTGCCTGCATACTCGCGCCACATGAGGTCGGGCATTGCTGTGCACCAGGAGGAACCCAGGACCCACTGCACCAGCGTAGGGTCTGACAATGGGTCCAAGGATTTTATCCCGATACCTAATGGGCAGTCAGGGTGCCATTGTCTAGCCTGTAGAGGTCTGTGCATCCCTCTATGGATATGCCTCCCCAGACAATCACTGACTCACCAACAAACCGGTCATGCCGAACGATGTTAGAGGCAGCATAACATCTCCACGGCAGTGTTGTAGTACTCAAGACTTGTACTCAGTCTTGGACATATCGTAACGGTCTTGGTCTTGTCATGGACTCGTGTGCATATTGACTTGGAATGAACTCGTACTCAAACGTATTAGGAATCTGACTCATTCCCGAGACCACTCGAGTCCCATTCAAAATATTTCAAAATATGACTATTACTGTATGTTAATGTTTGGGGGCAAATAGCAATGATAATATTGTGGTCAATAAAACAAAATGCATTTGAATTATAATTAACATGACAATGTATACAATAGTAACGAAACGCTCAAAAGTTGGAAAATTCCTATTATTTTTACATCTGTCGTTGCTACGGGTTGTGTGCGTGTGACCAATTTTCCACAGTCCGTTCGAAACCTAGGCTCTCAAACCATATATGGTTCTGAGTGCCTATGGCTCGGAGTAGGGAAAAAAAAAAAAAAAAAAAAAATTAACTTTTCCCCATCAATAATCAAAGCTAATATGTCGATTTAATTAAAAATCTATATATTATATATTTTAAAATATTACATTAATCACCAATGCCGGTTTGTCATGTATAACACCCCAACCAATCGTGATCTGGCACAATAAGTTTAAATTACATTGGACAACGTGAAGTGGAAATTACATGGACAGGTGAGCGATTTTTGTGACTACATAGCCAAAAGTCGCATTAATAGTAAGTAGTGTTCAATTCATTTAGTGTTGCTACACGGTTTACTATTTGATGAAACTATCATAGTCAATAAAGTCAAAGTGCCACCTACAGGCCTATTATGTAAAGTGTAGGCTGGCGAAATGGTGACGTGAAAGGACTTCATTAGATTACCATTTTTGATAATTATTAGCTTATGTGGCCTTATGAAAAAACTCTTATGCTCATCAAGCCTGCATTTATCTAATCAAAGACAGCAATATATTTTAAAAATATTAATTATTTTAAATTGTTTCTATTTGAATACTTTAAAATATAATTTATTTCTGTGATCAAAGCTGAATTTTCAGCATCATTACTCCAGTCTTCAGTGTCACATGATCCTTCAGCAATCATTCTAATATGCTGATTAATTTTCAAAGTTAGAAAGTGGAAACAGTTGTGTTGCTTAATATTTTATAACATGCTGTGATCCTTTTTTTCAGTCAATTTAATCTTTGATAAAAAAAAATTAAAAAGTTAAACAGCATTTATTCAAAATAGAAATCTTTTATAACAAATTACCTTTACACCACCTATGTGGCCTTTTTACCCTTAACCAATAATAATTTTTAAACCAATATCACCAAGTAAATAAAATACAGTGTACATGCCATATATTTGATGAGTATGGTGCCAATTTTATTGTTTCCACCAAACATTTACATACTCTTGAAGATTTCTTTAGGTCTTGTCTCAGACCCAACCTTACGTGAACTTGAACTTGTCTTGGACTCCAACCTTTCTGGTCTCGTTCTTGACTCGTAGTCGAGACCAGCTCATTCGAATTCGAGTCCAACACTGCTCCATGGCTTCTCCAGACTTTCACGTTTGTCACCTGCTCAGGGTGAACCTGCTCTCGTCTGTGAAAAGCACAGTGGCAGACCTGCCAATTCTGGTGTTCAATGGTAAATGCCAATCGAGCTGCACTGTGCCGGGCAGTGAGCACAGGGCCCACTAGAGGACGCTGGGCCCTCAGGCCACCCTCATGAAGTCTGTTTCTGATTGTTTGTTCAGATACATTCACACGAGTGGCCTGGTGGAGGTCATTTTGTAGGGTTCTGGCAGTGCTCATCCCATTCCTCCTTGCACAAAGGAGCAGATACCGGTCCTGCTGATGGGTTAAGGACCTTCTACGGCCCTGTCCAGCTCTCCTAGAGTAACTGCCCATCTCCTGGAATCTCCATACTCTTGAGACTGTGCTGGGAGACACAGCAAATCTTCTGGCAATGGTATTGATGTGCCTGGAGGAGTTGGACTGCCTGTGCAACCTCTGTAGGGTTCAGTTATCGCCTCATGCTACCAGTAGTGACATGGACCCTAGCCAAATGTAAAACTAGTGAAAAACCATCAGAAAAGAGTAGGGAAAAACATGTAAGTGGCCTCCACCTGTAAAACCATTCCTGTTTTGGGGGTCGCCTCATTGTTGCCCATCTAGTGCACCTGTTGTTAATTTCATTAACAGCAAAGCAGCTGAAACTGATTAAAGTGTTCCTTTAATTTTTTTGAGCAGTTTTAGTCTACATGAAATCATATTGGATCCCATTAACTTTATGCATTCCTGGTCTTATAGTAAATGACTCAATTGCATGTCATTTCAAAAAAACTTTAATCAAGATGTAATACAATTCCTAAATAGCAAGTTATTTGCAAAACTGCATGCGGTTTGATTCAGTTTTGATTTGTAACATTCATTTATGATCCAGTCAGTTCCCATTGGATTCACTGAAGTCCCATTCTACACTCATTTAATACCATTTTACTTGTATAAAAATATAAAAATATGAGTTAATATGAAAAATATAACTCTGTGGAAACCACTAGCAAAAACAAATGGAGTAGTTTACATACCCTGAGAGAGCCTCAGGGAAACAGTAAGTTCACCCTTTCCAACATCTGCCTCCGGCTCTTCAAGGTGTGAGACAGCGTGGAAGATCATGCTTTGGGTAGCATTTGCGATATAAATGCAGGACACAGAGAACCTGTTTGAGATGAGCAGTTTCAGGGAAAAAAAAAAAAAAAAAAGTAGTAACACTTCATTAATATTTCCGTGATTGTTGTACTTCATACCTTATTTTGAATGCTACCTATCCACAATCTGATTCTGACTTGTGATAAAGCCTAATTCATAATCACACCGCGTTCATTCCTTGGACAGAGGTGAACTGGCCCCCCGACTGAGCCTGGTTTCTCCAAAGGTTTTTTTTTTTCTTTTCTTTTTTTCCTCTTTTCTCCATGCTGTCACCTGTTAGAGTTTGGGTTCTGCCACTGTCGCCTCTAGCTTGCTTATTCAGGGACACAATATTCAGCAATATTACAGATTTGACTACACTCACACTATTGGGTGAGAACTGAACTGAGATGGACTAACAATTTTCCCTGCAGAGCTGCTTTATAGCTGAACTGAACTCATTTCATCATTTATGAACTTTACACCGTTATTGAACTGAAATGAATGAACACTGAACTGATTTAAACTGAATGACTTTAGTCTTTTCAGAGCTGCTTTACAGCAGAATTGAACTGTTTGCATCATTGTTTCAAAGCAGCTTTACTGTGATAAACAAGCAATCTGTATTGAATAAAGCACTATATAACTAAAAGGCGATTTGACTATACAATTGCTCCATGTATACCTGGAATTGTGGTAGAAGTCTCTTAAACAACTAAACTTACGCTGTTACTTTAATATAGCAAACTGCAAAATGAGGTGAACTCAACCCTTTAAATGGGGGGGACCCTAACATTAAGGTTGCAAATGTTCATAATTAACATCTACCAAGCACTTTATAGGCCCATTAAATGTTAAGCGAATTTCCTAATTCTGCATGGATAAAAATCCATCAGCAAAAGGATAAACACTACCTACCTTGCTTGTTTGTTTGAAGGGGCAAAGCTCACTAAGGCATGAACTATAAAACTTTCACCGAAAAACTAAATCACGTAGTTTCTTTTCTTTTGAAAAGCCCTATATAAAATAATCAAGTGCTTCCCCCACCCCACCCCCCCAAAAAAAAACTAAAGCTAACCTGTATTCTGGCTCAGGCCGTAATTCAGAGATCTGAGGCAAAAGTTCATCTCTCTTCCAGGTGACTTCATTCTCATATTTGATGGTATCCCCAACAAACTAAAACAAGAATTAGAAAATCATCTTGTTGCATAACAGCAGTAGTAAGAATGCCTGACAGGAATGCTGACATCGTACCTTTCTTGTGGTTCCACAAGTGGTGACATCAAAGCGAAAATAAGCAAAGTGGTCTTCATTGTAGTAGGGTTTGCAGGCTGGGTCTTTTAGAGAGAGTTCACCGAGAACCAGGCGTGTTACAGATTCCAATTTGGGAAGCACCACAGTGACCGTTCCATTAGAAAAACACTCTGGCAAAACAAAAAAGACAAATTGTAAAATAGCAACAAGAAATAATTAGGGCAGTGATGCCAAATATGAACCAACCTGACATTTTTACAAAAAAGGTGCAGGAAAGGGAGAAATCTTTGACACGCCAGTCATTTAAAGCATCATAAATTTCCACATCAATTCTTCCAATGACTCCAGTCAACTGTACGGACTTGAAAAATAGAAGGTATGAAATCAGTCAGGAATTAAGACTGTGGTATAGTCGATGGCCCATAATTATTAGAAAATTTCTAATTTTGTGTTCCACAGAGAGGGAAGAAAAAAAAAAAAAAATGATGGGTTAGAAGCTACATGAGGCTTTAGTCAAATAGTTTTAGTTATCATATTTGGACAAATTATCCATTTAAATACATGTTTGCCACTTATGACTGGTAAACTGTGCTATGAAAACAACACTAATTATCAGTGCAACCCAGGAAATCTGAAGAATACCTCTATAGCCACAAGTGGGGCTAGGAATGGCACAACAATTTTGAAATGGGTTTCATTTGAATGGTGTTCATACTGCTGTAAAACTTCGTCATTAATCTCCACTTGTCCAAGTCGGATCTTTAATTGGGATCTTGGGGTGCCTCCATACTGAACAAAAATGTTGAAGATGTCCTGATTGCATCTTCCCCCTGCATTTGGATGGACTGCAGAAAAAAAAAAAAAAAAAAAAAAAAAAAGGACACCAAGTCAAATATCAGTGCAACCACCAGTTATGCAAAATTCTGCTCTTGGAGATGTGCTTTCCTGCAGAGAGTACTGCAGTTCAAATGACTATCCATTATCATTCTCAAAGGCAGAGTGATCTGCATACTGACATTTTTGCTCATGGCCACTTTTGTTTTGGACAATTTATTTTGATCCTAATCACCAGAGTCATAAATGCTGTGTGAATAATAACTCTTGAAATGCGATACTAACGGTGCGTTCCAAATGGGATATATCGCCCTCCGAAGGGCACTTCGGAGTGTAAACAATCATGGCCGCCATGTTGAAGGGTCGCTGAAGTGCTCAAAACTGGCCACTTCAAAGGGCCCTTCAGATGGATTTCAAAGGGTAGAACTGATGGACACTTTGGGCCCCCGTGATCACAGTGAAGTTGTTTGGCGTCACAGAATGGATACAAGAGGCTCGGACGTCGAATTAACCTATAAAATGTATAGTAATTTTTTATACTACTGTAATATTTATACAAGTTAGATTTGGTGCATTATTATGGTTAAAACGACATTGTACTTCAACCAAAATACTTTACAGCTACCTTTATCAGTCCATTTACCCCTACACCCTTCATCCCATCGAAGCTCTCACTCCAGAGGATAAACCTTTTGAAGGGATTAGGGCATAGGGATGGAACGCAGGGAATGATATTCTTAACATATTGATGAAACCAAAATACGGCGCACAGTCTCAAGCCCTTCACTAGCAACTAGCCACTATTCATCCATAAGGCATTATTATATACTACCTGGATTGTGCCAACCAGCCAAACTTGACCCCTTAGCACAAAGGCAGATCTCTAGGAGCAAGACTTGGCACTTTTCTTGCAGCCAATATAAAAGTTCTTACATCAGTCTAAAGGTCTTACCAGTGTCATTTAAAGAAACTTCTAGTACTGTGGAGTATGAAAATGATGCCTGTTCAGGCAAGATGACAAAACCAAAGACAAGAGGAAGAGAGTAGGTTCTTCTATCAGGGTGAAGAGTCTGCATTATAGATAAAACCATGTTAAGACAGGGCAAATACAAGCGGGGAAAACAGATCCATAAACCAGCAGCGAACTGCATACCTTTACTTGGACATGAGGTTCAGAGAAGGGAACCTGAAGAGTAAAGGCTTTAGTGCCATTGGGGAAGCTTTGCTCTTGCAGGATAATGCCTTTAATAATGACCTCAGAGACCGTGAGCAATTCAGAGCCAAAAGTGATATTCAGCAGCTTCACATCAGGTAGGAAGTAACCCAGCAATACATCAAATGTCTTCTTCTTGGGTTGAGTGTCTGATCACATAAAAACAATTATCGTGAAGAAAAAAACCCCCCCAAAAACATTCTGCTCTAAATTCAACACTCACAGTCTGTGATTTGGGGGGGGCATGGTGTCAAAGGGGTTGTGATGGGGAATAAGACCTTATATGTGGTCTTATCTAGACCCTCCATCCACAGTAGCTCAAGCATGAGTTCTATGGTGTAACTGATATGGTGCTGGTTCTCAAGTGCATGACTCTGTAATAAATAAAAAAAATTTTTTAAAAAAAGAGTGGTGTTAATCAATATATTCAAGTTAAATGCATAAAGGAAAATTTAGGTTGCAGAAAACCCAACCTTGTAATAACCACCAGGAGCCCCAATAGGAATTTCAACAACTACATGGGACTCTGTGAACATCATGCCGAAGTTACGGCTACTCATCTCTTCAGGCGTAAGCCTTCTACCATTAATGCCCATGTGCACCTCCAGGATTTCAACTTCTGAGGACACCAGAGGAGTTATGCGAAGAGGAAAGTGCCAATAAATCATCTGACCCACAACAGAAGCTCCATCTGAAGTTAAATCAGAGTACAGGATATAATTATTACACAGAGTCATGGGACATCAAAGTGGCAAAATAACAGTTGCTGTGAATGAAGTCTCACTGGTTGGACAGGCAGCTGCAGACTCTACTATAGCCAACATCCAGCGGTCTCTGAACAAGACCACTGATTTGAACACAATCATATCAACATCTTCAACCTGACAAGGAAAGATACTTCAGACACTATAGAGAAATTAATGTGTCATATCCACTGGTACAGGAAACATTCCATACATGTTGGACAAAGGTTTCAGCCATGTTGTATGGGCTTCGTAAGACCAGCCTTGTTGGAGAACTGTAAACACTGTAGCCCATCTCTTGGAGGGTCTCTTTATCAAAAGCCTTCTCTTCAGGGGTGTAGAGCAAGATCTTCCAGAGTTGCAAGTTAGGTATAACTGTGGGCTGTTACAAAAGGGTAATGTAAGATTCTGTATTTAAGATAATCATGAAATTAATTATGTACAGAAAATAAATAACTACTTACCATTTGATGAAATCACAGTGTGAGTGGTGTTTATACATGCAAAACTCACAACCAAAATATTGTACCAGCAATGCCAGTACATTGCTATGCATTTACCAAAGTCTTTTTAGTGCATTGTTGTGCAGTAGAGTTTTTAAAATTGTTGGTAGACCAAATTAAGTTCCCAGTCCCAAGTCTCTATGATATTCTATTACCTACTGAGAGGACTCCTTCAGTACTAGTCTATTGCTGCGTCCATAATCGCATACTGTCTGAGGTACTACATTTGATAAGGAACTTCCTGATCAAATAAAAAGTATGTTCAATGTAGTATGTGCATGTGTGTAGTATAAGTGCAATCTAGACATGCAAGGACATCTGCCATGTTGGCATTGCTTACAATAGTAACAGCACATCTTAAAAATACGAAATTATAGACATCACTCATGTAGTGTAAGTGGTGCAGGACAACACCATTTGTACCCAAAGTATGAACAATTGTAAAGGTGATGCTTACTGGAGAGAGAGAAAAAAAAGAAGTTTACATACCCACTCTTTCACTGGTGCCTTCTTGATTTCTGGTATTGCATTCCTTACAGATACCTGACAACATAGACATGCACAGGCTGGTAGCAATAACACTACATTTCCTTTGGCACATTAGAACACTAGTTGTGAAATGATTCTCTAATTGGTTTAAAAATAGAGCATTTAAAGATTTTCTGTGGAGATCTAGACATAGCAGGTAACAAACCCTTTTAATGAGTTACGACTGCAGCTCAATGCAATCAGTAACAGTCTTGTCTTATTTGAGACCTGTTGCATTCAAGCTAGTTGAACTAACTAACTTTGAGTAGGTTTAAAGTTGGCAAAATCATACAAATCCAACCTGGTTTAGATCAGGGGTCTCATTTAGAAAATGTTGCACAGAAACAGTCCTAAATTTGTTCTTACGATCATTTCTTAGATGTGCGTATGTGTGATCCATAGAATGAACGTACACACAGAAAACGAGCGTACGCCTCTTTCAGATGTGAAACCTATAAATCGCAAATGATTGTGAACTGAATGGTTTAAGTTCTCTGCGTTGTAAACGACACCTAATTAATATCATATAAGAGATCACCAGTCATCATCCAAATCCTTTAATTTAGAATGACGAGCTGCAAGAATAGCTTCATTTCCAAAAACCTGCAGTAATGTGACAAGGAAAAGTGTGTATGTCTGCTCAGACCCTGACGTGGCTCTACGCACTTTTCCAGGTCAAAGACCGTTTTTATAAATATGAACATTGAGAATCAAATCTGTGCGTATGCACACTTTATAAATGAGGCCCCAGGTTTTTAGCGAGCTCACAACATTCGGTATAAGTGTTCTGTCAACTCAGGTTCTTTTCTTTTCTATTAACTCTGAAGCTTGTGCACCTGAAAGTGGCACGTGCAGAAAGCAGCCAATCACATGGAACGTAGAGGCCCGGTTTCACAGACAGGGCTTAGATGAAGCCAGGATTAGGCCTTAGTTCAACTAGGGTATTTAAGTAGCTTTTAAAAATGTACCCTAAAGAAATAAAAAAAAAAAAGAATAAATAAAAATAAAGCATTACTGGTGTACATCTTGAGACGAAAAATAAATAAATAACACTGGCATATTTTAAGATATTAAGAAATTTGGCAGATTCTTGATGTGATCACGAGCAGCAGCACAGAGTTTGTTCGGTGCTAATTTGACGTAATATTTGATGTTTTTTAGATTTACGTAGCAAATGAGAATCGCTAAAATTGTTGAATATATTTTGAGACAAATGTCTTGAAGATTTTCAGTTCCGCTCAAGGTAATTAAAGCAAAATTTTTTTCAACATTGTATTTGGGGTAAAAAGCACCTCTGCTGTTCAGGCGAAAGGAACAATAATTAACATGATGAACAGCTGGCTGACGCTTCCATTTGTTGACAAGACATGGTTAGATTCAGATGGTAAATATCATACATTAAGTTGGCTGTCCACCTTAGAGAAAAATCACCATATTTATAACAAAACCATATGCAATATGATATTTGTTGTTACTACTGTAAATCTATATTAAATTATGGGATCTCAATCAATACTTTCAGAATCTTTCTAAAAATAATTGTTTCTGAGAAACAAAGTGAGAAACATGATAACTGAAGTCATTGTAAACTTTTGAGGTTTTTGTAAAGTATTGGATAGTAATAACTCAATAGTTACTACATGATTCTAAAGGAACTACTACTTATTTGGATCAGTATTCTAAAGTGAAGTTCGTGGTAACCCACTAGTAATTACTTAAGTGTTACCAAATTCATCAGAAGAAATTACTGTACAAAAACCTTAAGTTTACAATGACTTCAGTAGTTACTAGAGAGTTATCATGTTTTTCCACTTTAGAATACTGATCCAAATAATTAGTAATTCCTTCTTAAGTATTTAGTAATACTTCAGTCATTACTAGTGTGTTACCATGATCTTTACCTTAGAATTAATTATACATTATGCATGTTAATGTTAATTATGAACCTGTATATACTAGTTCTTAGTAGTTATCTGGGAGGAAAGATAATCAGTAACTTCTGTTTTTTCAAATAGTGAACTACCACCTTCAACTGAGCACTATTACTTACTAATTCATTAATCAGAGTTTCTTGTTAGTTAATAGTAGTTACTAGAGTGTTAATAATGCATTGCTCATTTGTTCCTGTGTAGTTATTCATTAATGAAGGATCAGTATTCTAAAGTGTTAACCTAATTTTGCTAAAGTGATTGTTCTGAACAAATATTACATTATTAAACATTTTAATAATGTTAATAATGTTTATCCCTTGTGTGGGGTAAAATGCCCCCTTTGCCACCTCATACACTTATACGGTTTTTAAACAAAAACTCGTTTTAGGTTTTATTTTCACAAAAATCTGTTGCTCCATAAATGTTCTATTATATTATTCTATATTATATTATACTGTATATATATATTCGTTAAAAGTCGATAGATGACGTCATATGGCAATTAGAATATTCATTATGTCATTAAGTTGCATTCTCATTCTGCTAAGTGTCAGATTTGTTTGCTTCTCTGCTACTACTCTTTGTGCTCACATAATGTATTTTAATGCAGCCAAAATCCCAATAAATCTATTTATTTTTCTTTTTGTTGTCAAACAATGTGAAATAGTGACTGAATAGTGGCCCATTAAGACTACATGCAGGGCTCGACATTAAGCCTTGTCATATGCTTGTCCTACAGAGAAGTAAAAATCGGGCATTCACTTGTCCGAGTAAAAAAGTTGCTTGTCTGGGAAAAAAAATTGGATTTTTGTGTGGTGTAAATATAAATTTATTCTGAAGCAATATTCTTTCATTCAGAATATTGCAGCTTTGACATAATTAAATTTGCATGTGTTATTTACCCTGACATTTTTTTTAACCTTTATAAAGTTGCTTAACTGTATCATGCGTTATAAATAAAAAAAACTCATTTTCAACTTTTACCACAGTATTTAACAGAGTTTCTTGTGTGTGCTGCGCTCATTTGTTTCGATTTCTCCTGATACCGTCAATACATTATATAACCTATTATTATCCACCATCAATTACCACTTGCACTAAATGTAATAAATGAACAGAGCAGACAGAGGTGCGCCTGCGGCAGGAAAGCAAGATCTCGGGCTTGTGCGGCAGTACTGGAGTCTCTACTTGGCAAAGCCACTGGAAGGCAAGCCTGCAACCTTTAGCCAAAAAAAAAAAAAAAAAAGTAACGGCTAATGCTAATGCTCCACCTCTGGCAGTACGCAGGGAAGGAGACCAGAGGCTGTTTTTTTGAACGGATGTCAATAGATGAGAGGCTTCACTATGCGGATTAAATAGCTTTTGTGGGGAAATAGCTAATCATTTAATTAATTGACAGCCTGTTTGCTAATCTTCAGCATGTTTTACACTAAACAATACTTTTGTTGGGAACTATATGTAGATTTTAGCTTGATAAAAAGAAGGCAGACTAGGCTCACTGACGGCATTACTAACAGCAAATGTGCCGCATTACTGTTTAACAGATAGAACAATAGATGTTGTGTAAAAGCCACTGGAAGGCAAGCCTGCAACCTTTAGCCAAAAAAATTTAACGGCTAATGCTAGTTTTGAATGGCAGGCACTGATGTCACTGCCATTACACAATAGGCTGAGAGGTGCCGCACGTGATTATTGCCGTTACGCTTTATCCAGTGGTAAGAGATACAGACCCTCTCATCTCCCTATAATATACAATCTCTGGTCTACTTGGGCCGCTGTCCAAAACCGCGTTATGGCAAGTTTGCACCGGCCAGAGGCCATTACCAAACTGGTTCACACCAATGTTCATATTTTGCGACAGCTAATCAGAGTTATTAATTATGAAGGCTATATTCGAAATAAACCGGTAGTATTATTTTTATTTAAAACTATCTAAAATTTTTAATGCCTTTAGGAATCAAATTGACTTTTCATGCCCCGCGGAAACCCTGTGCATAAAAAAATTTCAGTTTTTTTTGTTTAAGAAAGGTGTCTTCGGAGCGAGAGATATGGGGAGTGGCTTTTTGTATCAGATATTACTTTGCTCACTCTGCTCCAGGGCAGGTTAGCCATAAATTACTACGGCGATGAACACTGCTAAAAACCAATCCACCTTTGTGAGTCTAAAAAACAATTTTCTCAAACTAATCTCTGGGTAACAACTGAAACCAGCTTTATGCAACAGGCCTCTGGAGTCAAGAAGAGATTATATTTACTAACTTATATTTTAACCATTTGAAATAAGTGATTTATTTCAGTACAAGATATTTTAGTTGTAAACAAGATGATCCACCTCAAATTCAGCAGCTATCAATCCCATAAATTATCCAGCTACCCAAAATATTTGCTATATAAGAAAATGAAGTTACTTGCCTCCATGAAGTTTGTCTCACACAAAATCTCACGTGAAACCATGGAGTGACTGCAGGACTTGAATGCTTCATGGATTTTCTCAGATAGCATGGGGAATTCATAGAGTTTAACCTGTATGGCTACTGTAAATTCCTTGTCACCCTACAAAAATGAAAAGTAAACTTGTAGGTGTAATTAGAAATAAAAAAATATGCACCAACCTTTCTCCTTCATATTTTCCATTTAATTACATGATAAACAATAGTTCCAGAACTAGAGCTGGTTAAAGGAATGCTTAATTTATAAAGACACAAACCTTGTTCTCTGCAAAACAATTGTTTAGGGAAGCTGACACTATCGTATTTCCCCAAGGATCCGATTTCTGTGTGTAGCCACACTGAGCCGCCAGGTGAGGTGTGAGAAAGACTGTCTGTGTGTTATCTGAAACGCCCAGAGGAGGTTTGAATTGATTCCTGGTGGTATTAAACTCACTGACACACAAACAAAGGGATAATCAACTTACTGACTGCATAAACCTCTAAAGGACTTCCTACACTTAAAGAACTAGGAAGGGTAAACTGCACCCTATTTCCAAGACATTCTGCTTGAATTCCACCTGCAATCAAGAAATGGGCCCATTAAGTAATGAATTACATAAACCGATACACCAAAGATTAAACGGATTGCATGGCTTACCTGCAGAGGTATCTGCATCAACGCTTATTATAGTGACCATAAGCCATAAAGCCCTAAAAGCATTTTAAATAAATCAGCACATCTCTTGATGAATTCAAACACACTTATTTTCCATAGCCTAAAACATACCCTATTTCAAAGCATCCCATTATTTGAAATCCTTGTCAAAGTATTTTACAACCCACAACTGTGTTTTCTACACAAACGCGCGACCTCACTGGAAGGTAATTAATGAACTGTGTCTCGAGCGCGTTCCATCTGATTGCACAGTATTGCGCGCAGGTGTGTGGAACTCAAACACCTCGCACGGTCTCTCCGCCCAACTTGTTGTGAACCTACATTTTAAGGTTAACGGGGAAACGGTTGGCTCTTTGTACCCATAGTGATAATGTATTATTAATTAAGTGACCGTTTCCTTTGCGTTTTGAGCTTTTAAAGACACAAATTATTTGAAGCCGCGTGGGTAGGTGATCTTTCGTTGATTTTATATTCGCAGTAAGTGTTCTCTTGTCTCTTTTGTCAGTTTTGTCTGATGTCTTCTTGAAGTTAGGACTCACATGGAACACTGGGTCTAGATGTCAAGTTGACAAGGCTAGGCTATATCTCCGTTAAGTATAAAGGTTTTTATTAAGAACTGTTTCTCCGTAACTAAATGGTTTTGAGTAAGAAATGCTTGGTTTCTCTAGCAGTAATTTTTTTTTTTTTTTTTTTTTCAAACATGTAGGAGACAAAGTAATGCTTTTTTTTTTTTTTTTTTTTTGTGAATTCTGTGTTGCAAGAAAAATCCCAGTTTCATCTTATTTTTTGCTATAGCTGTTTGTAGTGAACGCATATAGGAAAGCGTTTTCTCAGGACATAGTAATTTGTAAGTATTTTTCTTTTTTCATGTGAATGTCATGTTTTCAGTATCTTGTCATTTTCACTCTTGCATTCTTTGCAGTTTCATAAATTGTTTTAGCTGCTGTTTAACTGCTGAAAAGATTTTAGTTGCCTTTATTTACCTTTGATATGATTTAATATTCAATAAAATTAGTAGCATAATCTCAAATCAATGTCAATAAAAATGTCAAATAGGCCTACACAGAATATTTAATAATAATAATAATAATAATTGGTGCATATGCTCATCTAGGTTATCATATGTTAAATGCAGTGTATTCTGTTGCAATGATGTCACCCTTTAAATATGCTGACCTACTGAATAAATAGGCTAAGACTAGACCATATAACACTCTGATGTCGTTAAGTTTCAGTGTATATTGTCCGTGAGGATCTGTTTTCTGCAGGTAGGTGAGTTGAAGTTAAGAAAACAACCAGTCTAAATATTCTGTTATAATAATTCTGGGGCCGTATTCACAAAACATTTTATTTTACCACTAAGGCCCCGTTCACACTAGTGCATTTTTGTTTTAAAACGGCATCTACACCTGCGTTTCCACAGCGTTTCAGAAAGTCTCTGTCTACACTACACGGCTGAAAGCGCATGTCACATGACCGTTTATGCACACTGCAATACATGCAGTATTAAAAAAAAAAAATGCAGAGTTTAACTGCACAATGGCTGCTAAAAATGACAACAAAGCCAGCAAAGATTGCAGTTCAGTCTCCGTGTTATTGTTTACACTGTAGTCAAGGATATGCAGAGCAAAAGTGGGCAGCCACGCCATCGTTTTCAAAAGTCTCCGTTTTGGTCCGTTTACACTGAAACGCGACCCCGGCGTTTTTCAAACTAAAACGGGGTCTGCAGCGTTTTTAGAAAGTCTCAGTTTTCGAGGTTCAAAAACACAGGCATTGTGTAAATGACAGGCGTAACCGTGTCAAAACGTATGTGTTTTAAAACGAAAACGCACTAGTGTAAATGGCCATTATTTTTAATAGTTTCTCCTAAATTGGCAAGTTAGGAGCTACTTTTAGCCTTAAGATGTTTTGTGAATACGGCCCCTAATATATATTGCAAACTTTTAAAGCTGCAGTCTGTAAGTTTTGCCTCTTTGTCACCATCTCTGTTTTTAAGTGCAATTGCAGTTATTTGCGGAATTATCATCTTTATGTGGGTTATGCATCGCGCTGAGGAGCCGTGCCGGATGAATCTAATGTTTTGAGGAGAATTTGTGGCTGTCAATTACCGCACTGGTGGATACTGTACTTTGGAAAGACAGATTGTAGTCTTAGAAGTAAGACTAAAATAAGAATTTTCACCGGAAAATGTCATCTGAACAAGTAACAAATCTGCCACTTTTGTTCTGACCAACCGAGGGAGAAAAAGCATTACAATAAGTCGCGCTACAAATGGTGATTTAAATCTAATGATCGCTTGGCTCATATCACATCAAACAGTGCAAATTATTATTATACTTTGTTCTCAAATTGTTAATGTTAACAACATCAACATTGTGTGACTACCTGTAGTAGTGTGAAGCGTTACCTGTAGTTTTAAATTTCTGTACAGTCTAATCTCTAATGTTAATTTGTCATGCCATACAATCTGCCATCAACATGACAAGTTTAATATTCCAGCTGCTGTGAGAAAAGGCTATAAATGATTCGCCACCTGCTGCATCCTCGCATGCAATATAGCCTACTAGCTGGGATTCCTTCTTTATGTAAACAGACATAATGACGTAAAGATTGTGTAATGACGGTAGTGTGCTCGATTTCCCGTGGAAACCTACCAGTACCACTCAGATTAGAACACATTATTACAAGCTTACTGTTGTGAATCAGACTAAGGTAAGGAGATAGTTTTGAACACTGGTTGGTTATGTACATGCTGTAATTGATTTTGGACAATTTTAACCAAAAAAAGTTACGTACTGCAGCTTTAAGATCAGTCCATATACTTAACATTTGTCATCCTTAAGTAATGTTCTCATTTGTGCAAGAAATTATTTGATTGATTGAAAATGTTACTGATGAGTAATCCATCAGTCAGAACGTCATGGCACACAAACGGCACCATTACTGAAAATGCCCCGTCAGTGATTACATTTTTAACATGCTTGCAAGCTTAAATGATAGTCCACCAAAATAAATATTATAATATAATATAATATAATAAATCTGTCACCATTTACTCACCCTCATCTTGTTCCAAACCTGTATGCATTTCTTTTTTTTGGGACACAAAGAAGATATTTTGAAGAACGTTGGAAACCAAACAACACTGTAGTCCATTGAATTCCATTGTATGGGGGAAACAAAGTACTAAAATATTCACAAAATAGCTTCTTTTTTCCACATTTTTGGGAGAAGTATGCCTTTAATGTCAACTTTATGGCAATTTTTATCAGCATTATGTGTAAAAAATGTATATTATATTAATTTTTTTTTTTTTTTCCCAACACCATGTCTTGTCAATTTGTATTTGCAAATTTGTGGCTAAACCTGTACAATATACATCTTTAGATGATTTTATTTGTAGATTTTTGTATGATCTGCTTACACCCTAGGTGAGTTATGTTAAGGGATGAATTTTCATGCTGAAAAAAATCATACAAAATTGCCAACTTGTAAAATAGTTATATTTTCCTATGGGATTAGGTTGGTTTTTCCACAATTTTCTTATTTTTTTTTTTTTTTTTTAAATCTCCTTTTTGCCTTCACTTTTTAAAAACATTTTAAACACTAGTATTTTAAATGAGCCTAGATTGTGACATACATTTTTCAAGTACCATGTATCCCATGTATTTTTCCTATAAAAATAGGAAATGTTTTATAAAATATTTTTTAGAAGAAATATGTCACACTGCAGGACTATGCAAAATCTCTTAGAAGAAAAGGTTCTATATAGACCCCCCCAAATGTATTAATTAATTTCTTTAAGGGATTAAATAGTTTTCAATGTTGTTGATGCAGCTAACATCCACATTTCTGTATTTTAATAGAAAATGCAAGTATATCATTGGGAAGACTTCCAGATTCAATGAATCAGTACCTCCATGATGTATGGACAAGTTCTCCACCATCAAGGCAGGGAGGAAGATCTCGTTAACCTCAACGTTGGAGGCATCCAGCACAAGGTGGAGCGTTGCGTTCTACTCCGGTTCCCCAACACACGTGTGGGTCAGTTAATCCAGTGCTGCAGTGATGCCGCCATCTTGGAACTCTGTGACGACTATAGCCCCGCTGAACGGGAATACTACTTCGACCGGAGCCCGCAAGTCTTTCACTGTGTTCTGAACTTCTACCGTACAGGGCACTTTCATGCTCTGGATGAACTGTGTGTGTTTTATTTCAGTCAGGAGATCGAATACTGGGGCATTTGTGAGCTGGATCTGGAAGCCTGCTGTCTGGATTGGTTCCTTGAGCGGAAGCAGAATGCATGTGACCGGTCTAGTAGTGGTGCGTCATCTGGAGAGATCTCCGTTGTGAGCAGTGACCTCTGGAGGTTTGAGGGCACCTGGTGTTCAGATTTGCGTAAGCTCATGTGGCAAACTCTTGAAGATCCCAGTCACTCCAAATGTTCCAAAGGTGTAGCTGTGGTTTCTGTCCTGGTCATTTTGGCCTCTATTGTGGCCATGTGTGTCCACAGTATGCCAGAATTCAGGCACGCAACTGACAGTCAATATTCTGTCCTAGACTCTCTGGAGCTCATCTGTATTATTTTCTTCTCAGTGGAGTTTGCCCTGCGGGTCGTAGCAGCTCCTCGTCCATTGAAGTTTTTGGCAAACCCTCTGAACATGATTGACATTGCTTCTATCTTGCCTTTCTATGTGACGCTGGCCTTTGAAAGTTTGGACAAAGACGATGGGGAGGAAAACCAAAGTCTGGTCAACATGGGGAAAGTGGTTCAGGTTCTCCGGTTAATGAGGGCCTTCAGGGTCCTAAAGCTTGCAAGACATTCAGAGGGGGTGAGAGCGTTTGGGGAAACTCTAAAGAACTGTCACTCTGAGGTGGGTCTCCTCATTCTTTTCATTACTGTTGGAATATCATTCTTCTCAACTTTTATCTACTACACTGAAAAGGAAGAAGCTTTGTCCAAACTCTCTTCCATTCCTGTTTGTTGGTGGTGGGCCATTATTTCAATGACAACAGTGGGCTATGGAGATGTATATCCACAGACAGCGGCTGGGAGAATTGTAGCTACACTTTGCATTCTCTGTGGGTTACTTGTGGTTTCTTTACCCATCACCATCATTATGAACACCTTTTCTAAGTACTTTGAGAGAAATACACCCAGGAGGTACCTTTCAGAAGCTAAACCATAGGAAAATGTCAACCAGTCCCTGTGGTTTAAAATATTTGTTTGCTTTTTGCAATCTTCAGAAACATTTATTTGGTTTACATTTCAGGAAAAGTCTTTGTTTTGTACATTATAGTATAAACACCCTATTAATCTTTACATTAAAACAATAAAGCCATCCAACATCTAAGGATTAAATACTTTGTGTCTTTTTTTTTTTTAACAACAATGCCATTTATTTGGAACTAGTAAATGAATTAGAATACCGACTACAGGCACCCACACTACAAGATAATCTGCTCAGAAGAATGTCGGGGCTACACTGATCTCAAATTGTAAATATCCAACATGCTGAATATTAATTATCAGTAATCCTGTTGTGTGGGGGGAAGCCCGAGGACAAATGCTCATGAACTCTGTAGATACCCAATCAAAAAGCCAGCTGATGGAAGATAGAAGCATAAGGGTCATTCCGTGTCAAATTTCGGAAACTTCCCCGGCTCAAATTTTTGATTTTGCTAATATTTTTTTTTTCTTGTAGCAAGACAAACATAAATAGTGATGAAAGCCAAAATATTAAATGTCACAGATGTATATTTACTGAGTAATCCACTATTTTGTAGTGGGGGGGTCAAAATGACAATTTTCACATGAGATTTGCAGCCAATTTACAGGGGTGTAAAAATGACTTTAGAATGATGGCAGCATCATTATTTTATTTATACACAGAGATTGGTAGGTCTATTAGTAAATTCATATCTTAATATCCTTCTAGATTCTCATTCTTAATAAACTTTTCTTTTTGAAATCTTCATTTTTAAGGCCCTATATAGTTCAGTCCCATAGATTATGGGGATCTCAAAGCAGCTCCATGTTCAAATTGTTGAATTTTACCCATTTGAGTGATTGAAAACCAAATGTGGTTCACTTCGCTCACATCTTATACATATTGCTTTTAAAGAGGAATGTCTGAAGAATAATGTTTAAACTAGAAATGTATCTTGTTTCCTTCTATCAAAAGAATTGCATACATCATAACTCTCTGAGAACCAAAAATCCAATGAAAATGGTTAAGTTGAGGCACATTACTCTCACACAACTCTCAAAAGTGTATTTATAAAAATCTACATTTGAATCAGTTTTAGGGAAATTTGGAAGATTTTGTTCATTTTAATAGCATCTGAAGCTACGAAAAGTTCAAATACACAGTATCGTAACTACACGTTCTGGAACTGAAGATTCCAAAAGAAAAGTTTCTTAAGAACAAGAATTTAAAATGACATTAAGATATCTTTAAAACTTCTTGAATTAATGACATGTAAACTTAAGAAAAAAATGTATTCGGTGCTCAGAGAGGTGTTATTCAGTTGTTTTGATAGAGGGAAACAAGATACATTTCAAGTTTCAGTGTTATTTGTTCTTCAAACATTCTTCTTTAAACCCAATAACTATTAGCTGTTTAAAAAGTTACCTTCATTTGGTTCTTGACCATTGAAAATGGGTAAAATTTAACAATTTGGACATGGACATTGGGGTCCCAATATCTTATATAGGGCCTTAAAAATTAAGATTCCAAAAGAAAAGTTTATTAAGAATGAGAATCTAGAAGGATATTAAAATATCTTGAATGCTTTGAGTTACAGACATGACAAGGTATGTTCTATGCAACTGAGCTGATAGAAAAAAAATTAGATACATTTCTAGTTTCAACATTTTGTTCTTTAAATATTCCTCTTTAAAAGAAAAAAAGTATCCGCTGCATGCAAAGTGACCCACATTTTGTTTTTGACCACTGAAATTGTGTAGAATTGACCAATTTCCTTATAGAGCCACATTGACAGGTCCATATCTCTGGGATTGAACCATTGAGGGCCTTTAAAATGAAGATACCAAAAAGAATGTTTAAGGACCAGAATCTAAAAGGATATTAAGATAATACTTCTCCAGTTACAGCCATGCAAACCTGAGGCAAAAAAACACAAGAAGTGCTTTTTGCCATTTTTGAACTGTCACCATTGGCATATAATGAAACGGATTACTAAAGTAAACATTTTACAAATCGATCTACCAATCTCTGTGTAAAAATAAAATAATGATGCTGCCATCTTTCTAAAGTCATTTTTACAACCCTGTAAATTGGCTCCAAGTCAAGGTTCAAATGGGGACCTGTGGTTGAGTTGACATGGAATGATCCATAACAACCTCCATGACTAATCCAAACCTTTTTCGTTTCTTTTTTTTTCTGAATTTTCTTTAAAAAGCGGTCCAAACGCTGTTATCACCATTTCTTCTTGCCCATCATCCAGGCAAGCCTTAGCATTTTATATTTGAGTCAAATGATGACACATTCAGAACAAATGAAAACAACATAAAATTCTTTCTTTTCTTCAAAAAAGTTTAATAGGAGTTCTATGTACAACAAATTATCATACTTAATATTCAATTATTCAAAGAGGCAGATTGATCAAATCTGAAATTAGGCAAAATACTGAAGCAAAACTAAAGCAGAGAAGGACCAAACCCTTCATACAATCCTCATCTGCAAAAAACCCAACATTTCATATTTAGAGATATGAATATGACTCAACTTATAAATAAAAAAGCAAATTAATTGTACAAATACCAAACTATTTGTAAAATGCCAAAACAACTAACAGCAATGAAACATCAAATCATACATTCAATTTTTGTTACGATCCGGCATGCTGTCATAGCTTTATAAAATAATCTTGATAAAGTTCAAATTAACATGGGTTAGAGCAAAAAGAAAAAAAAAATCTATTTAAATTAGGCATATATTCATTTATCAATATATGTATTTTTTTTATATATAAATAATGTATATTTGGCATTAGATTCATCCTCATTATTGATATATTTAATGATTCAAAACAAGTTTGAAGCCAAACTTTTCTCAAAACTCACTGTTATAGCCCATTTATGAGAGGTCTCACGTATTCAAACAACATTACATCAGATGTGCTGGAAAACATAAAAAAAAAAAAAAAGAAAAAAGAAAGAAAAGAAGAGAAAATCCCTCCCCTTGATGAGTTAGTTAAAACTAAGACCAAAGTACTACATTTTTTATTTTAGGGTTATGGTTAACATTTGAGAGTGAAAACTGTGAATACATAGCAAAACTGCCTGGAATCTCACCTCACACTCAGAAAAGTCATCAGAGCACCACAGACAGATCTCAACATCCTGCTTTGTCTAAGACTTTGATTATTCAGAGCATTTTAAATGGAAAGAATCACTATTTCCACATAGTCTACCAAAGCGAGGATGTCAAATTGTGTCTGTGCCATGAAATTTTAATGAAACCATTCAGGTTATTGCTGAACAGGCAGCGAAACATCTGTACTGAAGTTCTACACAGCTGAACACTCAACTGCCTACGATATTGTGATTTCTTAGCAGAGAAGCCTTGAATGACTGACAAATGAAAAGGTGGGGTGTGGTAGAGAACAGCTGGTAAAGGGTATGGTTTTATGCTTAATTTTGTAATTATAAGTAATTACATGTATCTTAAAAAGATAATGGTGCCATTTGGAAGGTGGACAGTGAGGCCTATGCACTACTAAACATATTGTTTCTGTGTGAGTGCGAGTGTATACATGTTGATTGTCCTGGTAAAACCAATCCGTGTCTATGTTAATCCAACACACCTCTATGACAAAAGCACCAGTTTTAACCTCTCAAATGTCTCAATGTATTTTTAAACAGCTGTTTACATTATTTCACATTTTCAGTAAAAGAAATAACGGCATTGTTCATAGAACAATAGACGTCTTTGCATTATGGAGGAACTGACCCTCAAAGAGGAGAATCGGAAACTAACAAAACCTATTAAAGGGCTTCCCTGCAGTACATCAGTAAACTGAAAGTGGCAGCGTAGGTTTATATATATATATATATATATATATATATATATATATATATATATATATATATATATATATATATATATATAATATGATGTAATGCATTTGCTATGCGACTTTACTGTATACATCTGTGCACACACGGGCCACAACTTTATAAAATCTTTTATTGGTGAGAAATGTCCTCCGGGGAAGTGGTAAATAAATAAACTGCGACCATGTTGAAAGGAGCAGCATTGCTGATCACCAGCATATTGTGTTTTAGATGCGGTGAGTGTCCTTTCTTAAAATGCAAATGCAGTAACTACGGCAATAGTGGAATTTATTTATTTTTTTTTATGAATTTTCTCTTTGAATCTGAGCATAAATGATCCAAATCAGAAAGATTTGAGTCTAAAAGACCGGATTTCAGTCATAACATAATTTATTTAACATATTTTGACTTTGTGGGCCAAACTAGGTCAACCAGCTTTACTAGACAGGGGTGCGTTTCCCAAAGCGAACTATGGTCGCAAGTACCAATAAAGTTCAATGGGACTTACCAATAGAGTGGGTCGTAACCAATAGAGATCAATGGGACTTACGACCATAGTTGACTAATAATGCGTTCGGGAAACGCACCCCAGATCACCTTTGTGTGGACTAGTACATTTTGCTGGTGAACAGCAAAGCTTTGCTGGTCCACCAGCTAGACCAGCATCATACCAGCTCTAATGTGTCTTTTCAACAGGGTTGCAAGGCCTATTTTGTTATTCCTCAATAAAATATATATTCACAATAATGGGTAAAACAGTTTCGGTGAATACGTTTTTTTTTTTTTATGAAATTCAAAAAGTCAGACTAGAGCTGCTGCATAGTAGAAAGGCATGACAAATAGCTCTGTTTGCCTTGAACTGATCGCAGAGAGACTCAATACTAGTAGAGAGACTCTACTAGCGATAGTGTAGTGTCCTGCCATTAATACCACACACTAAGAGGTAATGACACCATGTGCCTGCCATGTATTTATACACTATTGCACATTCTGGCAAGTCTGGTAGAGTGTGTAAGCACACGAGAGGTGGACACTGGCATTTAGTCTAATACTGTGTATTGGGTTTAGTAGAGCTGTACAATGTGAAGCCCTCATGTGTCCATCATAACAGAGGACAGATATAGAACAAAACTAAAGTTACCTGCATTTAACACTTTCTTCAGTCTTAAGGTGCGGTCACACTTCAGACACTACAATGAATATGGGCAACCGGATATGATGTCACTATTATTAATAATAAATCACAAATAACACATACATTTAAAATCAACCCAGGCTCATTGGAAATATCTGCCTGTGGCAAATATATATATATATTACATTGCTTTTTTTTTTAAAGTTTCACTACACTTTCAAAGTGAAATATCCAGTGAGTGGACCAAAGGCTTTTTTAGTTTTATCCAAAACATGATCGTGGCAATATTTTATTACATTGGTTGTACTACATACTGTTTTGCGGCAATTCGGAAATGTATGCAGAAATGAACGGCACTAAAAAGTGAATGCTCTATCGCATTTGAAAATAACGTACCACCTACACTAAACTCTGCCCTAAACCAAATCAATAGCAAACGTGAGATAAAACCACATTTGCTGAAGCCTCTATATTTTTGTTTGCTTCTACAAGTCTTTGAGCTCTTTTATTGAGTGTTGTGATTCATGTTTCACAGTACTTGGCATAGTGTTGTAGTACTCGAGACCGGTCTTGGTCTTGTAACCTGTCTTAAGACCATTTTTTTGAAGGTCTTGGTCTTGTTTTGGTCTCGGCCACATTTGATCTTGTCTTGGTCTCAGACTAAAAGGACTCAGGATTTTATTTCAACTACGGGGATATCGCTAAATTGCCGTTGCATTGTCTGATTTCTTTGTTAACATCATTCATTTGATTGGATGTAAAACTTCCTGCTTCAGATGCAATCAATAACTTATTTCTAATTTAATTTATTTTGTTACTGTTGTGTTGGGTCAGAAATCAACATGGGATTTTGTCAAAAATTTCACCAAAATGAATACAAATACCCACAAAATTCAAGATATGATTGCAAAAAAGATCTTGATATTTATATTATAACATATAATTAAGCAATATCACAAGAAAGAGGGCTATTTTCACAAATATGAGCACAATTGCAAACATGATAATGATTTTTTTTTTTTAATAAATGTTTAATAAACAAAATTTTATTTTTAAAACATTAATCTCAATATTTATGCATTTGTAATTGTACCAATTCAGATGCATCTTCTGTTCCACCTCTGCAGTGTAAAGATGAATTTTGTTGTTAGTGATTTTAATTGGCTGGTAACAGCTCTATATAGTGTCTTATTATTCTAATTGTAATTATTGATTAAAAATAAGAGATTTCTCAGGCAGTAAATGTGGATCTTTCAGATGAATTTGATGCTAGTCTGGTCTTGGTCTTGACTCGGTCTCGACTTGCTTTGGTCTTGGCCTTGTCTTGGTCTCAACCCCTCAAAGTCTTGGTCTTGACACACATTGGTCTTGGTCTCGGTTTAGGTGGTCTTGACTACAACACTACTCAAGTGCACTTCATCTCAAGTGCAATGCTGTATCAAGTGGGCTACCGAGCAAGTTTCAAGTCTCAAAAAATTGTATAGAATGTATCAGTTTACAAATCATGCATTATGGTAAAAGTGTTCTGAGGTCTTATCATATTGTGCAAGGAACCGTGCGAAAAAAAAAAAAGAAGCTGTTATTAACCAATAATCAATCTGTGCCTTTAATCATAATTTGCATGAAAAGGAAAAAAAAGTTTAGTTTTTGGTTGTACTGCATATGTATAAGTATGTATATGTACAACAATGTATAGAATTTATAGGTGTTTTTGGAGAAATGTAGGTAGAGGCACATTTTTTTCAATGAGCATATGTTGCTTAAAATGTTAAATGTTATATTCATTCTACTCTAACTTTCTATAATGTGCAGCGTTGAGGTCTGCATTCTTGGAATTGAAGACTTTTTAATATATGAAAAGTCCCCCACCTGTTCGTATGCATGTAAGTGAGTGGAACACAAAGTGTAATGTGACCACACCTTTAGACTTAAACTTTGATAATACGCTATATTAATACTAATTGCTGTCAATAATTTTTACTAAACACATCACTATCACACAGTCCTGATCAAATACAGAACCCACAATAGACCCACACGATAATCCAAGAGATGGAAATTACGTTCGAAGCAAAAAAATTTTATCAAAATGTCATCTGCTGGACAATGATCCACCAATCATGCATCTGTTTTAACATCTTTGAGCCCCTAAATGATCAGATGATCTGAAATGCATGAAAAGAAACAATACTGCAGGGTTTCGCAGTCTTTGACCATAAGCGACATTTCCTCTGCATAAGCCGTATCTCATGCAAATCATTTTAAGTCTCCAACACTGATTATAAGGCACCTATGGATGTTTCCACCTTTTATAATTACCTATATCTGCTAGATCTCTACTAAAATAAAAAGAAAGAAAAAACAGATTGTGGTGTGTATCAGGTGATGGCACTCTACAGCTATTTACATTTACACAAGCAGCGATACATCTATGCCACAACTTGTCAGCACTGCCTAAACATATGTTTCCAGTACAATATCTTTTAAAACAGGGATGGAAATTTGTGTTTGTAAAAGGGACCTAGTAATGTACTTGCGTTTGGATAAAAGATGTAAATCATTGAGAAAAACACGTCCTGTGGACTATCATATTTCAGCTGTTATCTATTCATATAAAATGTGCAAGGTGATAACTGTACCTCAATGTACGTATTTAGCAGCAGTTGGTAGCATGTCAATGTCTTTCCTCTAGGTGACTTTCCTCTAGAAGAACCTCAAGCACAAAATTTCTTTATCTTCCTTTCCCATGAGTTTAGATAACTTCTTCTCAAACTATTTGGACTAATTGGAAAGCGCCGATTGTTTCTCTGTGTATGTAGTGCTTTCAATACATTGAGACAAGAATTGAGACAGCAATACTGAGCCATGGAAAAGCACAGCATTACACACTCAACATATCTCACTTCAGCCTTATTCTTCAACAAAACTGTGTTTCTTAAAGGGAAAATTCACATTAAAATTAAAGGTCTATCATTATCATTTCATTTAACTGAATTATTTTGCTGAATGTCCTGTCTGCTTTTGTCTTTGCAGTGAGGTATGGTGACCCAGACTGTCAAGCTCTAAAAAGGACAAAAAGATACTCATGCACTATATTTATGCTCTTAAACATGAAAACGATATTGTATTTTGTATATATCTGTGTGTTTCTAACTAGTAACTTTCTAACTAGTTAACTATTTCCCAAAACCGTAGTAACATTGGTTGCATTTAACACAAAACATTTTGTTTTTTTGTACAAAAAAAGGACACTTTAAGGCCCGTTCACACCAAGAACAATAACTATAATGATAGAACAATGTTGTGTGTTAGTGTGGACGCCAATATAGTTGTTTATGTCAGTTATGTCTTCTGCAGCTTTAAATGCTCAAGCTCTTTTAAAGTCCCCCTGTGGTGAAAATCTAGTTTTTAATGTTGTTTGTATGTCTGTGTGGTGTTTTTAATATGCTTTAAGACAAACCATGTACAAATTCATAAGTCAACACCATTGCTGAGTATTTTCTATTTAAAACTGCAGTGAAAAAAAGACTCACGGTTTGAAATCACTGGTGTTTCTGACCTCTGGCGGGCTTTAGAAAAAAAAATTCATTTTAAATGTGTCATTTTGGTGATCAAAGTACTCTGCTGTACTTTTACATTTAGAACAGTTTTTAAAACTAAAACTACATCTTTATCGATATCGTTAAAGTCCCTGGTCTGAACGGACCTGTAGGCTATATATGTGGTTCTCTTCAAAAACAGCACTGATTGTTGACATGCTAAGACATATAGAATGAAATGTAAATATATTTAAATGGAATGAAGGCTATAGAATGTACTGCATGTTAGCTTGGATATTGTGCTCAAGAGTTTGATATATATTTAAGTCCACATCATGCTAACAATAAACTATGCTTCTAACTACAGGTCGAGAACTGTAGTTCCAACCACACAAGTTTGCAGTGCTTTTTGCAAACGTTTGGTTTCAGGAAACTGATAATAGTGATGGAACTTGCAACAACAAAAACATGGGAAACACTTTGGCAATTTCGAAGTTGTTATCTGATTGATTGAATTCTCCAAGATTTCCGGGAGATGTGTGTGTCGCATTCTTTAATGGTCATGATGCCAGACCCCCTTATCAGGGGAGCTCTTATCAGGATCAACTAAACGCTGGATTTAAAAAGTATGTAAAGTTCACAGAACCATCGTTGTGCCATTGTTGAAGTAAATTTGCACAATGTTCTTAAATGAATTGTACAGAGCCCCTAAAGAGTGGAAAAAAATATGGGATGGGAGGAAAAAATATATTTCAATGCTTTTGCATTCTCTTGCTAGATGTGTGTCCCTTGAGGGGCTCCGTAGAATTGCACACCAGTCTTTTATTGTGGGGACGTTGATTTCACATTTTCATACCCCTAAACATGATGCTGAACAAAACAAACTGTGATTGGTTGCTTTACATGTCAGTCAGAACAGAAGGCCTCTGGGTGGTCCTCGGCCAATGAAAGCTGCTATGGAGTCCAGACCTTCAGTCTGAAGGTCTGGCTACACGAGAGCAACAGTTGCTCTGCGCCATCTAAGCAAATGCCATTGAGAGGAATAGAAATATCTCATGCTATTTTGTCATTTTTAAATCTTGCCAGTTATTGGTCACCATCCTTTTTAAATGAGCGGCCTGAATATTCACTATTCAATGGGAAGCAAAAACCAATGGGGTTCTGATGGACATGTTGTAAAGATAAGGAGATGAGAGTAAATCGATTTTTGGTTGAACTATCCCTTTGCTTTAACCATGGTGTAAACAAATCATTACCAAATATATATTAAAAAAAAATTTCCCATACAGAGTTTACTGAATTTTTTTTAAATGAGAGCGCAAACATTTATTGACAGTTCCTTCTCTTCTTATAATTCTTCTTCATTTTATTTTCATTTATTTATTTATTTACTTACTTTTTTTTGCAAGAGCAGGGCATACATTCACAACGCTTTTTGCTTAAGATGCTGTAAGGCTGCCAGGTAAAGGAAATAGCTAAAAAGCCAAGGATTTATTTGCTGCTTTCTAACAACTTATGAATGTAAGCAGCAGTTAGGCTAAGAGGATAGACAATACAGCTAGCGATGTAGCAAACTGCCATCTCTGGGATAATTAGGCCTGGAACCGTGGGGGGAAAAAAAAAAAAAAAAACGGAATCATTTTATGCACAGTTAATATTGTGCCAGTAAAGGGAAAAATAACTGCAACCATATTTACAAGTATAAGGTACTAAATCTAATGCTGCTGTTGGTTTTTATTTAGTCTACAATTAAGGTAATAAAGAACCTCAAGCCAAATTAGAAATAAAAAAGTTGCCACCCAACCAAAGAATATTTGAATTCAACAATTCATCATAGAGACCTCTGTCTATTGCACACCCGGGTTTCTGTTCTCAAAGATGACAAGGCAAATGGGCACATCTTTGTGCAAATGCTGGACCAAAAAGTGTGATATACAAAAAACATAAATGTCTAACCTAAAATAAATGTATATCTTTTCAACAAACCAGTGACCATAAATACGATAATCCGAGATGCATTGAGACACTGTTAAACCTCCCTTTAAAAAAGTCCACAGGTGGTTTATAGTGCTGTGCAGAAAGGAGAGGAGGGGGGCTTCTACATTTTAGAGTATAAAGCAGCACCATTTACAGTAATATTATTAAAGTTTCTTTTGCACCTTTATATGTCACAGACTACCTTGAGGGTGAATGCTGAGGAAGATTGGTGTTATAAATACTTCTCTGTAAATGTTTTTGTGTAAAACCGGTGGTCAGTCAATGAAAGTCAAGCTGTTACTGTATGACTGAATGATATCAAGGCCTTTTTGGGCTGAATGAACTTTAAACCTTAGTCATCGAATAAAAGGATTTTTAAAACTCTTTTTGACAGTGCAGTTTAGTCCAGAACTAGATTAAATCTGTCAACCCTGAAGCTAAAACTAAATTGAAGTCTAGAAGCAGTACCTTCATGCAAATTCCCAAATGTGACAACATCACGAGGATCAAGATCAACATTTCCGTTGGAAATACAAATGTGGATAATTTAAGAAGTAGAACTGCTTTGTATAACATTTTAAGCAGTGGAAACTTTATCATTTTGTTTGCAAACAAATTTGTTTGCTTATTTAAATCTAAACTCCATATAAAGTCAAGTTTAAAGTCATTTTGTGTTCCTGTTTGTGGGAATGATGCTGTTGGTGAAGTGACTATGCTGTGACATTAGTTTTGTGCCAGTGCTATAGAATAAATATTCTGAAAGGAGTGTTAACTGTGCCTATGCTAAGGGCTACACTAGGCTTTGTTCAGACAGGTAGCAAAAATCTGATTTTTTTGGAATCCGATGTTTCCAAACTACAGTACACCCAAATGTGGTTTGAAATCAGATTAAAATCTCTTGGAATGCATTTGAAGAGTCAGATTACATTTCAAGTGCTTTTTTCATTATTCCAGCAGTTTCTTTCTTTTAAAATTTTTTCCTTATACATTGAACTAAGTGACATTTTATTGAGCCCCTAAGGGGACATGATGATGGGGGTAAATAGATGGAAAAAAAAAAAAAAAAACTAGATTTGAATGAATTCACAAAAATTTAGCATTTTCTTACAAATCTATTACATTCCTCTGAGAAACTTTGCATTCGCTCGCAAATATTTTGCGTTACTCACAAAACTTTTTTTTTTCTCCTGCAAAAGCATTGAAATACAGTTTCTCTTTCAAAGTGGAACTCAACACTGCATCTTGGATTGATGCTATGGGGAACGCCATCAATGTGACCGGTGTCTGAAGCATGTGTGACAAACACAGCAATTTTTTTGGCCAAACACAGCGCGCATTCGGCTCAAGGGAATAGGAGGCACTCATGACGATGCATTCATGGTAGAAAAGTCTGTTATTGTAGTCTCTCTAAACAATAAGAGAGACTAGCATACAGAATGCACTCAGCTCTCAAAGGAGCTGAATGTATTTATTGTGATGCATTCGTCATGAGAAGCTCTGCCCTGGCTTGACTCTCTATCGAGGGATAAGAGTCTAGCATTTGATAATGTGGTGTGTCTGATTCTGAGGGATTAGATGCAGAATTATATGAGGCAGGTGTTAATAAAATAATAATAATATCTGCTTTCTCCGCTGCCCCACATATTAGTTTATGAACCTTATTCCTCCTAGATTTATTGAGGTAATGGAGGAATTTGTAATAGCAATATGCAGGGATGCCCCAGTTGAAGTGCTGCTTAAGAGCTATCTCTCTCCTGTTGTTGCATCCTCTGTGAAGGCTCCCTCCTTGCCAATAGAGCTAGCGTGTTCAGCTCTGGAGGGGGCTGAATGTGCTCTCTGTTATGGGCTGTAGTGAGGGAGCTCAGCCTCACAGTCCAGTCACAGTCCATGTCTGCTGAAGTAGCAAAACAGCAGCTTTGATCGATTTGTGGCAGCGTGCTCTTCTGGAGCTTTGATATGAAAGCAACCATTGTCAATTTGGCACAGGAATGGAGCAGGTGTTTGGTTAGAAGAAAAACAGGAATCAGAAATCACTCTGAGGCTACAATCACACTGCAGGTAAATGTGGGCCAAATCATGTGACTCATATCTGTTTTCCCCATGAGTGTGAACAGTACAAACCACATGGAATCTGATCTTTTCAATTCTGATTTGTGCCTTTCATACTGTATGTGGCACTAAATCTGATACAGGTCAGATGTTTCATAATGCAACAGCAGTGTGAACAGTCATATTGGAATTCATGCGTAATTTTTACGTAACTCGAGATCAACATTCGTCATGATTCTGCACTCATGGGAGTCTATTTAAAGATTTTACATACCCAACGTTATCTAGACAGTTGCGAAAGGTAGTCAGTAGAAGGAACACAATTTTTACCGGGATACCCCGTGAAACGTGATTAGGCTAGTTTTGGACTAGTTTTGAGAAGCAATTGAATGGATTTTGTGGCAAACCTGTTTCTATCATTTTTTTGCGCATGCAGGTCAGTTCAGAACCATGATCTGTTGAAATCTTATATTGGCCACATTTAAAACAACAATGTGAAGAGCTATACAAAAAAATCTGATCTGAGCAAAAATCAGAATTGAGCATTACGGCTCGCAGTGTGAACGTAGCCATAGTGTACACTAAGCAGTGCTTGATTACTTATGCATGCTGGTGTATTTTTGGCAAGATACTTTTACCTGCCCCCTAATGTGAAGAGTGGCAGTGATCAGTGGCTGTGGGTGGAGGTTGATTGTCTCTGGAAGACATCTCGCTTCACCCTGATATCCTGAAAGTATCTTTTTCCAGGGTTGAGCTATATTCTCTCCTATCTTGGGGTCTAAGGTAGAATTATGCTCCCCTTTAAATGCTGATGCAGAGCAAAAAGAGTTATGTAGGGCAGTATAGATTCCCTCTACTTCATTTACCCCCAAGTACTGTTGGGTGTTGAAGTAGGGATGTATGCTTCCCTTTTGCATGGGTGCTTCATAGGCCTCTCTAGTATGACCCATGTTCAATATTATAGCAGGGCCTGGAAGAAGTGCCTACTGTTCTCCCCTAGTGTAATAGGTTCTATAAGTAGAGCATAAGCTTCCCTGCAGCCTTCTTGGGGTTAGAGTAGGGTGGATAAGAGCTACTGGCAAACTGTAGCCTGCCCTTTTTGTTTGGGACACATCTTCCCTTTGGATGGTCCTAAGGGTTGATGCAAGGTGAATGGAGTTATGTAGGGCCATATAGATTCCCTCTACTTTGTATACCTCCCTTCCCGACTACTGTTGGGTCTTGAAGTAGGGATATAGCTTTTGAAAGGCTCTACCATGGCCTTGATTTGACAATGCTAACAAGTAGAGGAAGTTCACCTGCAGGCATCCCTCCTTGTAATCTGTCACATACTACTGTATGGTCTGGTGCTAAAAGAAAAAGATGAAGCATTAGCTATAGCAGGGCTAAGGTAGAGTGCATTCTCCCTCTAGAAATAGTAATTTGTATTCCCTCCTCAACTATTGTTGGGTCTTAAATTAGGGTCTTTTTGCTACCTTTTGGTGGGTTTTGCAAGCATGGTGTGAGCTCTCTCTTCCAATTATTCAGGGTATTTAAGTAGAGCTGGAGCTTCCCAGTTTTCCTAGGGGTTGAGTTTCATGGCGAGAATATTTGACAACTATATTTTGCCACTCTCATATTTGCATTCCTTCGGATGAAGATTTGGATTGCATTCTCCGCCTGGAAGTAATATGTAAGATCATAGTTGAAAATATTCTCCTTTTGGCAGATACTCCCCAAGGGCTGTGTCAAAGCAAAAGAAGCTGACATAGCCTGAGCCATTCATTCCTTAGAGCTCTGCTCTTGGGGGCTCATAAGGCTAACGCCTGGCCCACAAGGGAAGGAGGAAGGTTGTAAAGGCTGCAAAATCACTTGTTATAGGAGCATAGAAGCTTGGGTATATTCTATTATTGAAAGATAGTTGCTTAAGGAGTGGTACCACTAGACCAGGGGTGGGCAAACTCCTGGAGGGCCACTGCCCTGCATAGTTTAGCTCCAACCCGATAAAACTCATCTGCCTGTAGTTTTCTAGTAATCCTGAAGATATCGAGTAGCTGGTTCAGGTGTGTTTGATTAGGGTTGGAGCTAAATTCTGCAGGGCAGTGGCCCTTAGGACTGAGTTTGCCCACCTCTGCACTAGACAGTCTATATAAGTCTTTTTGTATGCACCCCTTATTGATGCTCTGACTCCGGCTAAGTAATCCGTAGACTCAAATTATGCTATGCCCATTATGCTTGTGCATTTTCACAGCTTAATAAGACAGGCTTTCCCTCAGCATGGCGTAGTGGGTATTTGTTCCCCATAACATCAATCCAAGACGCAGTGTTGAGTTCCACTTCGAAAGGGAACATCACAGGTTACAACAGTAACCATGATTCCATGAGAAGGGGAATGGGACACTGTGTCTCGTTGCCATGCCTTGGGCATGCCAACGCGTCTCCCTTAGACAAAAGAGTTGATGATGTGTATTACAGACACCCTCTTATACTCACAGGCACTCTACTAGTTATGTCATGGACAGTCGTCAGCCAATAAAATTGGCGTGTTTGTCACATGTGCTTCAAACACCATGCATGCTAATGGTGTTCCCCACAGCATCAATCCAAGACACAGTGTCTTATTCTCTTTCTGAGGAAACCTTGATTACAGTCATAACCTGAGACGTTTTCCTCCCACATCATATTTCCAACACAAAAGTTTTGTGAGCAAATACACTTTCTTGGTAGAACGCAAAAGTTTTGCGAGTGAATGCAAAGTTTTTTGGGGAAACTCAAAAGTTTTAAGTGAACACAAAAGTTTTGCAAGAGAACACAAAGTTTTATATAACTAAATATATATATAAATATATAAAACTAATATAAATATAATCTTTTTTCCCCCATAACCATGTCTCTTTTAGAGGCTCCAGAACATTCACTATGTAGTGAATAGTAAGTGGTTTTGGACTCATTATGTGCATGAAAGCGAATATAAGAATTGTGTCCTAAAAATCGGACGTGGAAACCAAATCAAATTTGTGTGCAGTGTGAACAAAGCCTTAGTTTTGTCCTCTAAATGTACTAAAACTGAAATCCAAACTGGGTTGCAGTAGCTGCAGGTCTTGGATGGCATAGACTGCCTTGACCTTTTTGCATTGAGCTCTGTTTGAGGCATATATAAACTCACCACTATTCTCAGCTCAGAGTAGATGATGAGCAGAGGAAGAATATGTGTAACACGTGAGAATGTATACGGGTGGAGCAGTGACATGGAGCAGAATGATGTACCCTGTTGGTGAAGCGCATTGGTGAGGCGTAGCATTTGTGTGTTTCATAAACGGGTTTGGGCTTCAGGGATGTAGATCTCTATGCTGTCGGCCCGCTCTGTAGCTGAGTTCTGACGGAAAGACGCAGCCCGTTTAGCAGCCAAGAGCCTGCGGCGGGCCTCTTGCCTCTGTCTGTCCTGCAGATCTAAGGAGCGCTCACGCATAACAGCTCCGCGACCTTTAGGAGGCCTCTTTGTAACAGGAGGTGGCCATTTTCTTTCCTGTGGAAAAGAAGTAGGGTTCATTATCATTTTACAGTTTACTTGGTTTATTAGAATTATTATTATATTAATATTATTATTAGAATTAATATTAGAACTATTTAATTAATCATGGCCCCTTACCTGTATGTAAATTCTGTATAATAAGCAGATTTTCTAGCATCTGAGCAATGCAAGCTTATGTATTGATGACTGCATGTATTAGAGATGTCAAAAGTACCGACTTCGGTACCAAGTCAGTACTGAATTTTTAAAAATGTGTCGCTTTGAGCGCTGTTGAGCAGATTCGTAAACACATCTGATTGGCCATTGTGTTGCCATGCTCATCAGATGATTGACTTTTGACAACTCTAATATGTGTGTATGTATATATATATATATATATATATGTATGTATGTATTATAATGACATGTATAATTAATATATGTAATTATATGTGCACGTGTGTGTGTGTGTGTGTGTATATACACTACTGTTCAAAAGTTTGGGATCGGTAAGATTTTTAATGTTTTTAAAAGAAGTTTCGTCTGCTCACCAAGGCTGCATTTAGTTAATTAAAAATACAGTAAAAACAGTAATATTGTGAAATATTATTACAATTTAAAATAACTGTTTTCTATTTGAATATATTTTACAAAGTAATTTATTCCTGTGATGGCAAAGCTGAATTTTCAGCATCATTACTCCAGTCTTCAGTGTCACATGATCCTTCAGAAATCATTCTAATATGCATTATTATCAATGTTGAAAACATCTGTGTACTTTTTTTATTTCAGGATTCCTTGATGAATAGAAAGTTCAAAAGAACAGCATTTATCTGAAATATAAAGCTTTTGTAACATTATACACTACTGTTCAAAAGTTTGGGGTCAGTAAGAATTTTTTTTTTTTTTTTTTTTTTTAAGAAATTAAAGAAATAAATACTTTTATTCAGCAAGGATGCATTAAATCGATCAAAAGTGACAGTAAAGACATTTATAATGTTACAAAAGGCTATATTTCAAATAAACGCTGTTCTTTTGAACTTTCTATTCATCAAGGAGTCCTGAAAAAAAAAGTACACAACTATTTTCAACACTGATACATTACAAAATATTTTACACAAATATTTTGTACAATTGTACACAATAAATGTTTCTTGAGCAGCAAATCAGCATATTAGAATGATTTCTGAAGGATCATGTGACACTGAAGACTGCTTTGCCTGCTGAAAATTCAGCTTTGCCAACACAAGAATAAATGACATTTTAAAATATTTTAAATTGTAATAATATTTCACAATATTTCTGTTTTTACTGTATTTTTAATTAAATAAATGCAGCCTTGGTGAGCAGATGAAACTTCTTTTAAAAACATAAAAAATCTTACTGATCCCAAACTTTTGAACGGTAGTGTGTGTGTGTGTGTATATATATATATATAATATAGATAGATAGATAGATAGATAGATAGATAGATAGCATTCACGTACCTTCTTCTCTGGACTCTCCACTATCCTCCACTCGTTGCTCTTGATTTGCTGCAGCTCATCAAACTTGGCAGTGACATCATCGATGGAGAGCTGCAGGAGATCCCAGAACCCAGCCAGGTCCTGAGCTGTGGGGCGGGGCATTGCACTGGGGTCCTGCACAAAACCAGAAACAGACCAATTATATATCAAACACTCCTCAACAAGACAAACAACAGTTATGTTACAGTTCTGCTAAAACCACTTTCAAAATCTCAATTAACTGTTATAAATTATAATACATGAAATAAGTAGAAAGATCATAACAATGGATTTTGTTTCTTTCTTTTTTTTTTTATTCTGATAATGCTATTTTACATATTATTATACAAGTTCTTAATATATGGTTTTTAATATATGTTGCCCAATGAATGTAAATGATTTTTGCCTTTTAGGCGATAGCTGTGTGTGAGTCCATGAGCAGTCAATCTGCCCACTGTTCTTGAAGAAAATCCTCTGGGTACAGTAAGTTCTTTTGTGTCTCAGAATGCTCTGCACGTTTGAGCTCTTCCTCACAGTGGCGCAGTGATATCGAAATCCAGCTTTGCCACTCAGGACATTTGAGGGACTCATACACTATCAATTATCACAAAAGGCTATGAACAGGAGGCAGTACAGATAAGTAAACTTCTGAACAGCATAATTTGTTTCATTTGAGTTATTATTTTTTCTTGTGTTCTGTACCTTCTTTGGGGTCATACAAAATAATAATAGTAAAAACTTGTGAGAAAGGGGTGAAAACTTGTGACTCCTTGAGCAATCAATCTAAATTAGGATCCTGATCCCCATTTACGCACCACTGTGCCAATTGCCATGAATCAATAAATTATCATGAATAATCACTAGAGGTCGCTGTAGTCCAGCTTAATTTTCATCATCTCTCATTCAAACAATAAATATATGACCATGTCAGGTAAGCTTTTGACATTAACATTAATATAGCACAATAAAATGCCATATTTAAAAAATGATGGATGTGCTATGTATTATTAACTGACAGTGTTATGTATATAATCAGAAGAAATATATTTTCTGTAAAATCAATGATCGATTGAACCATTTCTCAGTTATAAACAGCGTTTGCTATATTTATTCTGGCTACATCCTCTCTTCTCTTTTTAGAATACTAAGCTAAACCGTTCAGTCTAAAACGCTCATACTAGAAAGGACAAGCTGGTCTCAGCCTGTCCCTGTGAATGTATTACTACATCCATCATTTCACAATCTCCAGAGAGAGAGAGAGAGAGAGAGAGAGAGAGAGAGAGAGAGAGAGACAGAAACAATCACTGACCACTAAACAAACCCTTTAAAGTGTCATTCAGCCCACCAACTACCAATTAATGTCAGGATCTTTTAACACATTTTGAAACAGGTTAAAGCTTTTTCAGGCTAAAATTATGTTTGGAGTTGAGACTGCAAATAATCATTGTGTAGCCTAATCCAGTCAACTATCTTAGAAAACATAATTTTGTCTTGTTCATAAGTTAAAAAAAAAAACAAACAAAAAAAAAAAACATTTACTTGATAAGAAAAATGCACAATATATTTACACCTCTTAGGACTTCTGAAATAAAATATTTTGATTTGGCAAGTTGTTTTTTTTCTTTTCTTTTTTTTTCTTTTTAGTACAGTTTACAAAAATACATTTTCAATAAGGGAAAAATAAACTTTCTTAATTTAATATTTTTTCAAATATGAAAATATGCTGAAAAGCTAAAGCAGGAAAATTATTAAACTATTTAATAAATGCATGGTAAACACTCTCACAAACACTTTTTGATGAACTGCCTGTCAAAGAGGCAAACTGAATTTTTCATGACATAACTGCATGGTTAATGCATTTTATGATGCAAAAGGAGCATTAATGTATATCCCATGGGGATCTTAGAAATGCCACATACCAGATTTTGCTGACACAACCAGTAAAACTGCTGGAATTTCTGGGACATGAGGAGGTGAGCGCTGCCCACAGCACTCCGGATCTTCCCAAGAACTGCAAGACATTATTAGATAAAAGACAACTGAGAAAAAAAATTATCAGTTATACAAATTCTGAATTGTCTTTGATAAATATATAATTTAGATCTAAGAACTGTTCAGACCAAAATGTTACAAGGTGGTGATTTCATATGAATTTGTATAAAAAAATGTAAGGATGAAGGTTCTCCCATAAACATGCGTCAGTGGGGCATAACGGCCCAGGCATAGCTACTTCATTTTCTACGTGTAGCTACACAAAAATTGGAGTGCACGTTGATGGTGTGCGCGGACGTCTTCGGTCACACCTGATGATGAAAATGATGTCACGTGGATAGTGTGCAGATCATCGTGGAACACTGACGGCAGAAGTATACTTTGGGCTAGTGGTGTCGCGATATGATATTTAAAAATAAATAAAAATAAATAAATATGGTTATTTTATTAATTAGGGGTGTCACAAAATACCGGTATTGGTGATAACTGTAATATTTCAAATGAATACTACGTGTATGATAATATGGCACATAAATTATCCAGCGCCAGTATCTGTTTAACATCCCAACATACAGTAGGTGGCAGTATTGCACCCTAATGCTGGTTGTCATCTACCATAAAACACATGTACAAGCGTGAAAGCATGTTGTCTGAAACGACAGACAAAACTCTCTACCCGCACTCCAAGAACGTTAGCTTGCAATGTTTTTTTTGGATTCCGCGAAAATTTCTTTTCAGCCCAGACTGCAGGATTTGGCCTGTGATGTACAAATGTACAACTATGACGAGAAAAACTGATATGCGTGAGGATTCTGTCATTTTTTAGGGTATCATCTTCCTGTTTTTGGTTCAATAACATGTCTTTGGTCCCTGTTGTGTTCATATATCATTCGAACCACACCAGAGCTCGTTTGGTGCGCACCAGGGTTCAGATGGCAGCGTTCACATATGTTCAAATGAAGCGCACTAACAGAGCAATCGCACCAGGGTTTGTTTTAATCGAACCAAACATGACAAGTGTGAACCTAAGACTGACGGCAGAAGGTCTGAACTCTATTGCAGCTTTCATTGGCCAAGCACCACCCAAGAGGACGTTTGACTGACATGTAAGTCCAATCACAGTTTTTGTTTCGCCTCATGTTTTGGGGCATGAAAATGTAAAGTCGATGTCCCTACAATAGGGCAATTCCAGCGTTATGGACGTGACATTTGGAGTCAAAACTTGAAATATAAACGTTCAAAGAATGCATTTAATAGCAACATCTTGAACCGTCTATTTATATATTCATAATCCCTTACTAAAGGAGTCCAAAAATTAGAAAAATGTCAGTCTATACAATCGTTTTATATTTTAGATGAGGGAAATATACATGCGTTACGGACGTGACAAAAAAGTCACTAAGTTTTGGGTGACAACATATTTTTTAAGAATTCTGTGAATTACACTGCGCAAACCAAAATTAAAACTGCCCACCGAATGAAGAAGGGCTGGCTCTCCACAGAGCATAGAATATTAATTTTATTTCATTTTTCGTGTTCGCATAAATGAGGAAAAAACAACGTTACGGACGTGACAGTTTTCCGTTATGGATGTGACCGGTCTGAAAGCGGCACAGAAGACTGCTTTAAAACTGCTTTAAAACTTTCACAGAGACCTCAAGCAAGCATTTAAACCACCAAATATTAAATCTGGGATACCAGTATGGTAAGACTGCACAATTTATCAACTTTTTACTAAACTTTATACTTTGTATTGCAAAAGGTTATGGATGTTGACAAAGCGTACGCGTTGTTCAAGAATCAATTCAGAGACCATGATTTTCCTTCTTACAGAACTGCTTGCTAAAATACATTGACAAATATCAATGTTTATCATAAAGCAGTTTAAAATCGCACGTTATCCCCACAGTCAGGTGAAACGATTGACGTACACTATTGTCAATCGCAAATGTCAGTTTTATGTTTTGTGTATGAATGATCACACGGATTTCGGCTAGTTTTCACAGTTTAAAGCGGAGTCTTGAGTCGAAATGATCAAACTTTATTTCAAGTCAAAATTATTGCAATCGTATTATTTTTTATTTTGTCAGCTTGATCGCGCGGATTGTGATCAATAGGCTATTCATATTTTAACCAACAGGTAAAAACGCGACATCCCGAGGGAAGTGTATGAGACAATGATCTTCTATAAGTTGTACTGTATCATATAGGCCTACTTTTTGATGTTCATATTTAGTTCTGTAACTGGCAAGAGGAAGAGAAGATCGGTTCATGTGCGCCTGATCCGCTTCATCTGCCGCTTACAGGCGTTGCAGTAGCTAATCCGTAGGCTATTAAAGAGCGACATCTATTGTTTAAATTTTTATTATAAAATTGACTGAATTTGAAAGTTGATCCTTTTTCATATTAAAACTAACAAAGCACAAAGAGTGTTACTATTATTGGATATGTTCTGATATACGGTAAGCCTGAAACAGATCACAGCAATATAAAGAAGCAAAGTCATATGCATAGGATTTAATATGAAGCGTCCGTAACGGTCACGTCCGTAATGCTTATTATGGTTGTTCAGAGCAAAGTAGTGAAATGAATTGTTGATCCTAATAAGCATAAACATAATTTAGCTTTGCATATAAAGTTTAAAGTTATTTGCATTTATAATTGTTATATGACATAAACTTAATCTTTAAAACTTTACGGACGTGACAGAGCACTGAAGAGTCCTGACCTCTTTATTCCAGCTCTCATAAATTCAACAGGCAGTGCTGTTATGACAAAATGAGTGTGTTTATTTCTCAGGCCTGCCTCCATCTTTCTACACAATGCTTACTGTTAAAATAAAGTTTAAAAAAGGGGGGGTCTTTGATCCCTTTTTTGAAAGCATTAAATATGGTTCGTTGAAAACTTAATTTAGGCATTGTTGCCTACCTCATATATTGTGGATAAACAAGGCAATTTTCTTATCATTTCTGTTAGAGCACATTAATACAGTATATTACAGACCTAAATGGACACTTTAAAAAGGATTTTGTTCTTTTGGTAAAACCTTTTTTTTTTTTTCATGGTAAAGATGACCTTTGCGTGGAATTGCCCAATAACAGACTGACATGCATCTAATAAATTATTAATTCAAGAACGTTGTGCAAGTTTACTGCAACAATGGATACTTTCATACTTTTGAAAATCTGCCGTTTAATTGATCCTGGTAAGAGTCACATTTGTAAACACGACAGCGTTTTTCTTCCACAAGGGGGTTTTGCGTCACAGCATTTGTTTCCAGGCGGACCATTAAAGAACACAGCACACGTTTCCAGAACAAATGACGAGAATACTTTTTGAAGCAGTGTTTTGAAATCGCCCATCACTAGATATTGTTGAATTAAGTTGTTATTTTGTTTTTTTGGCACACAAAAAGTATTCTCGTCGCTTTATAACATTAAGGTTGAACCACTGTAATCACATGAACTGTTTTAAATATGTCTTTAGTAGCTTTCTGGGCATCTGAAAGTGTTAATTATCTTACTGGCAATGCAGGCCTCACTGAGCCATCAGATTTTATCAAAAATATCTTAATTTGTGTTCCGAAGATGTGGAACGGGTGTGGAACAAAATGAGGGTGAGTAATTAATGACAGAATTTTCATTTTTGGGTGAACAACTCTTTAAGTGTGCCATATGCATCAGACATTCAGCCAACGGTCGGGCATGACGTCTGAGGCTGAGTTTTTGGAGTGCTAAACTCTCACATGTAATTTATGTTCCATTCATACTTGACACCGGAGGGCACCCTCCTGCAGAAAGTCCTCAAATGAGACTCATGAGTAATAAGTTGTAGAAAATCCCTAATATGGACAAAGATATCCAGCGATCGCTGTAGCTGTATTAAACGAAGATAGAGACATTTTGACTGATTAAACATGAAGAGAATTAACATACTATTGTGACAGTATTATGGTTTATCTGTGTTCTTCAAGGCATCTCGGTTATTTTCATACGGATGAAGTATATTTATAATGCAATGGCAATCGACATAGCCTTTATCACTGTATATAATACTATAAAATAATATAATTTCTTTTTAATCTCTATTTAGCTGATACCATTATTATTATTATTTTAAATTTTTTTCAAGATTTCTATAGATATCGTGAATTCTTTTGATGAAGATAACCGTGTAGTGAAAAATCTGATATCGTGACAGCCCTACTTCAGGCTTAAGGAGATTATTCAAAAACATACAAATGAGATTGTTCAATCTCACACGAATTAGCTACTAATTCACCAAAACATAAAATAGTTATGAACTGCCATAAGATTGTGTTGTTTTAGACACTCACTCTCCTCCGATAAGTCATGCTCCTCCGCCTCACGTTCCATATCTTTGCACCATCCCTCCAAACGTTTGGTCTCGCTGTGCAGAAGCTGCATGAACCAGCTGCCATCACGGCGGAGCGGCGACACACGGCCAGATTCGGCTGCTTCATGAGTGGGTTCCACCAGCCAGGGTTCGGGCTGCGGGCTGGGTGGCCCGCTGGAGGGCCGGTAGTCCTCACGGTAGCTGAAGAGGCCCTGTGTGCGTACAGTCCGAACCACATTGTATTGTGTGGGCGTACTGGGTTCAGAATGCCGCTGAAATCCTCCAAACTGCAGACTCTTGTCTTCAGTCGAAGGAAACCCCTCCAGCTCCAAATCGGCCTGTACTGCCGTTGTCACACTGTTAGACCGTTTAAAGCGCCCAAGCCTGAAAGTGCACATAAGAATGACAATATTGGGAGCAGTTTATGTAGACTACTTACACCCAGAAAAGTGCAATCAATATTTATTTACCTATTCATTATTTCATTATTATTTATTCATTTTTTGAGCTACTGATCTAAAAAGGCTTAATTCAGAATAACCTTTAGTTTTGAGGATCAAATGTCCTGTTTATGACTGATCAGTAGACTTACCTCTTCTCATCCTCTACCTGGATACCCACGGACTGATACTGCGGGAGACCTTTACTATCTGTCTCAGAATCTGTGGCTGCTTCCACCTGAAGAATGAATAAGCAAAGGAAGAGATAAAAAAGGAGCACAGACTGAATGAGAATATATATAACAAATGCTATTGAGTATCTGAGGTAAACCAGAGAAGAACAGAATATAGCTGCAAGCTGCAATTACAGGGCCAAGCACATTATTAAGATCATGTACACTGCACTAAGCACGATCCAAGCACTTTGGTTTTATGGTTTTAAGGCAATTTTTTGCAAAGATTGCATATTTAACCATAACAAGTTTTGACAAGTAATTCTGTCCCTGCAAACTCTTATGGTATCTCCATGTGTTCCTATGTTGTGTTCCAATTTGATATGCCAAAGCATTGTCAAGATACAGCCTCACTTCCTATTTGATGTCCCCATCATCAACCATCAAAACCAACCATTAGCTGGAGATTTCTCAGGTAACATCAGGGCATGATCACAAGTACACATTTTTCTTTTCAATAGAGTGCAATGGAATGTTTAAAAGTTTTTTCAACTAATGTTTTTTTTTTTTTAATTATTGAAGAAAATAAGCTCTGTGACTAAGTTTATGATTTTTACGTTTTGTTCAACAAGATAATGTTAACAGCTTTTATGAATTTTGACAACTAAATACAATCACCAAAAATCAAAGCTAAACGTAGGTTAACAAACTACACCACAGTCGCATTATCTCAACATCACTATCACTGAGCTTCCAAAAACCCATTTAGACTTTATTTAAAAAACATTTTCCCTCTAAGTTTGAGTTTGAATAGTTTGCAAGAGCGTGTATGAACACAATGAGGCTGTAAATGTGGACTAGTTGAGTAGATAAGTTTTCCTGTTTGCTGTGATGACATTTAATGTCCCAGAACACCTCTACTGTAGATGTTAGCAACGACCTTTTCAAGAAACACAAAAGCTTTAAAAAACACAATATTTCATGTATTTAACCAAAAACCTAGTAAAAATGTCCATTGATTTTGGGACAATAGAACCAAAAGTGCTAATTCATTTCCAGGTATTATGCTCATTCTTGCCAGCACTCTATATCCAAACCACTGGTAAAATACAGCACTTTACGACAAAATTCAAAATGGCTGACAAGTAATATGGCCAACGTTTGAACACCTTGGAGTATCATTCTCTGTATCATTCACAAGGTTCTGAACTATACTCCAGATAATTCTTCAGCAAAATTATATTTTATTGTGACTTCTTGACAAGTAAGCCTCTGGATATGGTGACTGAAGTTTAGTTTCAGTACCCCAAAGCAATAACCTGTCAAAACATAGACTTACTTTCTGGTTGGCATTCTCACCAAAGCTGCGCCGAAATCGAATACTTCTCTACTATATAGTACGTGAAAAACAGTATGCAAACAGAGTAGTATGTCCGAATTCATAGTATTCGAAAAACAGTAGGCGAAAAGTACCCGGATGACTTAATACCGGTGAAATTCTGAAGTGTGCATACGATGGACACTTTACTATCCCATGAGGCCATGGAAGAGGATTTATGAATGCCGCTGAAGGGACGTAATTGCCGCTGGTGCCATGTGACAGTAACAGCATGGCAGATGTAGTACAGGTGCTGGTCATATAATTAGAATATCATCAAAAAGTTGATTTATTTCACTAATTCCATTCAAAAAGTGAAACTTGTATATTATATTCATTCATTACACACAGACTGATATATTTCAAATGTTTATTTCTTTTAATTTTGATGATTATAACTGACAACTAAGGAAAATCCCAAATTCAGTATCTCAGAAAATTAGAATATTACTTAAGACCAATACAAAGAAAGGATTTTTAGAAATCTTGGCCAACTGAAAAGCATGAACATGAAAAGTATGAGCATGTACAGCACTCAATACTTAGTTGGAGCTCCTTTTGCCTGAATTACTGCAGCAATGTGGCGTGGCATGGAGTCGATCAGTCTGTGGCACTGCTCAGGTGTTATAAGAGCCCAGGTTGCTCTGATAGTGGCCTTCAGCTCTTCTGCATTGTTGGGTCTGGCATATCGCATCTTCCTCTTCACAATACCCCATAGATTTTCTATGGGGTTAAGGTCAGGAAAGTTTGCTTTACACTGGACCTCAAGCAACGTGGATTGTGTGCCTCTCCTCTCTTCCTCCAGACTCTGGGACCCTGATTTCCAAAGGAAATGCAAAATTTACTTTCATCAGAGAACATAACTTTGGACCACTCAGCAGCAGTCCAGTCCTTTTTGTCTTTAGCTCAGGCGAGACGCTTCTGACGCTGTCTGTTGTTCAAGAGTGGCTTGACACAAGGAATGCGACAGCTGAACCGATGTCTTGCATACGTCTGTGCGTAGTGGTTCTTGAAGCACTGACTCCAGCTGCAGTCCACTCTTTGTGAATCTCCCCCACATTTTTGAATGGGTTTTGTTTCACAATCCTCTCCAGGGTGCGGTTATCCCTATTGCTTGTACACTTTTTTTCTACCACATCTTTTCCTTCCCTTTGCCTCTCTATTAATGTGCTTGGACACAGAGCCAGCCTCTTTTGCAATGACCTTTTGTGTCTTGCCCTCCTTGTGCAAGGTGTCAGTGGTCGTCTTTTGGACAACTGTCAAGTCAGCAGTCTTCCCCATGATTGTGTAGCCTACAGAACTAGACTGAGAGACCATTTAAAGGCCTTTGCAGGTGTTTTGAGTTAATTAGCTGATTAGAGTGTAGCACCAGGTGTCTTCAATATTGAACCTTTTCACAATATTCTAATTTTCTGAGATACTGAATTTGGGATTTTCCTTAGTTGTCAGTTATAATCATCAAAATTAAAATAAATAAACATTTGAAATATATCAGTCTGTGTGTAATGAATGAATATAATATACAAGTTTCACTTTAGTGAATTAGTGAAATAAACCAACTTTTTGATGATATTCTAATTATATGACCAGCACCTGTATGTCTGAATTCATTCATACTACACACATTTGTACTACATACTTTTTCAATGGTCGTGAAGTAAATTGAAATTGAAATGTAGTACCTACTCAACAGTACGCAATTTCGGACGCAGCCCAAAAGTTTTGGTAAATCAAAAATCTTTTAAAACTTTTGATCAGTGTGGTCTCAAGATTATTGGTTTCAATTTTGAAAAATATCAAAAGAAGGCTATAGGTGAAGTTTCAAAAATTCAAAAGGTTGGAAAATCTATTTGGATGGAAATTGAAACCGATTGTATGACTGATGGCATAAACCAAGGATTCTAAAAATTCTAAGCCTAATTGTTTTAAGAAGGTCAATATGCTGTTATAGCATTTTAGACTCCAAACTTTCTATGATATAGACCTAATTTAAGATGTTCCTCTTTAAGTGTTGTAAAATATGTTTAGGGACTGCCATAGACTCCCACCCAGTCAGAATGATAATAACAAAACTAACAGATACAACCGTTTCACACCTTCAGTGAGTAATAATGAAAGTGTCAAGGTAATACTTACAAAACATAATACAATACTGCTATATACAATATCCTGTGATCCATGAACACATTAGCACAGACCCAGAAGAGAAAACAACAGCTTAGAGGCACACATATGAGACTTCCCTTAAAGAGCTGTCATTTCGCAGATAATTTATCTCAAGAAATTTATAGTACACTTACTGTAAGGACAGCCCCTAAAGCAGCCTGCTCAAGAGCCCAATGGAGACAGGGGATTCTAGTAACCAGCCACAGTTCATTAATGTTCACAGTACTATCCTAGACTGCAACCAGTCACTGAAGACATGGTTTATTGTTTAGTATAAGTCTTTCATATTTTCTATTTTCACCTTCCTTTGATTCTATTTCATTATAGCTTATTATTAGTTCTGGTTGTGACATATAGTTTCCTCAACATCCAGAGTAACGAATCCCTCTGAATTGCACCATGAATACACAGAGATGTATTTTAAACAAGTTCAAAGTCTTCTGGAGGTTTATGACTTATTGATGCATTTTCTGTTTTGTGCTACAGCTAGTGGTGAAAACATAGAGAAGTCTTTACTCTTATGGCTATAATCATCTAAACTCAAAAATGCACATAATTATCCAATTCGTTCTCAGTCTAAGGCGTCCAGTACTGCAACTGTTTGGAATATGTTTATAGTTTAATACTTTTATCTGCCTGTCAAATGTTTTTGTTGAGAAATGGTCAGGTTTAGGAAAAGGGGGTTGTGTTAGACACACAATATATATATATATATATATATATATATATACAGTTGAGCTCAAAAGTTTACATACCCCTTGCAGAATAAATTTTAACAAAATAAGAAGGATCATGAAAATTGCATGTTATCTTTTATTTAGTACTGTCCTTAATAAACTATTTCACATAACAGCTGTTTACATAAAGTCCACAAGACAAAAAAAATAGCTGAATTTATAAAAATGACCCCGTTCAAAAGTTTACATCCCCTTGATTCTTAATACTGTGTGTGTTTACCTGGATGATCCACGACTATTTTTTTGTTTTGTGATGGTTGTTCATGAGTCCCTTGTTTGTCCTGAGCAGTTAAACTGAACTCTGTTCTTCAGAAAAATCCTCCAGATCCTGCAGATTCTTCAGTTTTCCAGCATCTTTGGCATATCTGAACCCTTTCCAGCAGTGACTGTATGATTCTGAGATCCATCTTTTCACACTGAGGACAACTGAGGGACTCAGACACAACTATTAAACAAGGTTCAAACATTCGCTGATGCTCCAGACGCATTAAGAGTCTGGGATGTAAACTTTTTGAATTGGATGAACAGAATAAATTGTACTTTTTTTTGTCTTCTTGGAAACATGTAAGTATCTTTTGTAGCTTCCAAAGGGCAGAACTAAATAAAATGTTCTTTAAACAAAATAAAAAAAACTTGCACATCTACTTCTTGTTCAAAAGTTTTCACCCCTGACTCTTAATGCATTGTGTTTCCTTCTGGAGCATCAGTAAATGTCTGCAGCTTTTTTAATAGTTGTGTCCCTCAGTTGTCCTCAGTGTGAAAAGATGGATCCCAAAATCATACAGTCACTGCTGGAAAGGGTTCAAATATGCAGAAGATGTTGGAAAACTGAAGAATCTGCAGGACCTGAAGGATTTTTCTGAAGAACAGAGCTCAGTTTAAATGCTCAGGACAAACAAGGGACTCATCAACAACCATCACACAACAAAACAAAAAAACAAAAAAACAGTCGTGGATCATCCAGGTAAACACACACAGTATTAAGAATCAAGCGTATGTAAACTTTTGAACGGGGTCATTTTTATAAATTCAGCTATTTTTTTGTCTTGTGGACTTTATGTAAACAACTGTTATGTAAAATAGTTTAATAAGGACAGTACTAAATGAAAAATAACATGCAATTTTCATGATCCTTCTTATTTTGTTAAAATGATTAACATTTTTGCAGATTCTGCAAGGGGTATGTAAACTTTTGAGCTCAACTGTGTGTGTGTATATATATATATATATATATATATATATATATATATATATATATATATATATATATATATATATATACACACTACCAGTCAAAAGTTTGGAAACGGTAAGATTTTTAATGTTTTTATAAGAAGTTTTGTCTGCTCACCAAGGCTGCATTTATTTAATTAAAAATACAGTAAAAACAGAAATATTGTGAAATATTATTACAATTTAAAATAACCGTTTTCTGTTTGAATATATTTTATAAAGTAATTTATTTCTGTGATGCAAAGCTGAATTTTCAGCATCATTACTCCATATTTATATGGAGTAATTACTCCTTATTTATTTTTTTTTTTTCAGGATTCTTTGATGAATAGAAAGTTCAAAAGAACAGCATTTATTTGAAATATAATCTTTTGTAACATTATAAATGTCTTTACTGTCACTTTTGATCGATTTAATGCATCCTTGCTGAATAAAAGTATTAATTTCTTTAAAAAAAAAAAAAAATTTTAAAATAAAAACATTAAAAATCGTACCGTTTCCAAACTTTTGACTGGTAGTGTGTGTGTGTGTGTGTATATATATGATATATAATATGTGTGTTTATACATAAAGGGATAGTTCACACTTCAAATGTTATTTTTAATGTGATGACCAAAAACATTATTTTTTTCATCCTTCTAAGATTCTTCCCATTTGTAAAACCATAAATATTTGATAAAAAGCACTTTTATTTAAAAATAAAAAAGACATTAATTACCACTGTAACCAGCAGATGGCGGCAGAGGAGCATTTATTTGCGTGTATATCAGCCATTTCCCCTAATAGTTTTTTACTCCGTTTTACTTTTGAATAAATATTAAAACATTATAAAATCACCAGTGGTGGACGAAGTACACAAATCAAGAACTTGAGTAAAAGTACAGATAGGTATCATAAAATATTACTCAAGTGAAAGTATTTAGTGCTCCTTTTCAATTTTACTTAAGTGAAAGTACTTGATTTTTAATGTACTTAAGTAAAAAAGTACTGATTGAATGTTTATTTCGTAATTTTATATAATTTTATTTAATTTTATATTATATATTTTATATAATCCTATTGCTCAAAATAATTATGAATGATTATAAATTGTCAAATAGCCAGCACTGTGGATGGAAGATTAGTGGATGCAGATACATAATATGTAATGTGTGTTGAAAACAATATAAAAACAGACAAAACATATAGGGCTAAATACATAACATTTTAAAAAATTGCTGCAACAGCGGGGAAGATGAACATGCATGCGTTATTTTAATTTTCTGTTAGAAAAATGGGTTTGAATGAATGATTTAATGACTCACTCATAACTACTTCACTTGTTTCATTACTGGACGAATCAATGTTTTTAACAAATCTTTTGAAAGAATCATTAAATGTCAAATACATTTTAACAGTCACTTTGGCGCCTCCTAGTCGCGTAACAATGTAATCGATACAACCGTTATTTGAAGCGGCAAGTTAGTTTTAAAATGTGATTTGATCTGTTTAAATCGAGATCGCGATCTGTAGACACTGGTGTGGACGTGTCCGCATTAAAGCACTTCGGTGGGCTTAAACAGATCGCCTTTTACAGCAGATTTAGTTAAAAAAAAACAACTGACCTAAATATGATTTTCAGTTACAATAATTCATCCTAAAATTCAACATTAGTAGGCTGACTTACTTTTCACCATTAGTCGTGCGCGCACTCGAGGATCCCCCAGTTCTTGGATAATTTTCAGTCAGAGGTGTAAATTAATTCACTGGAGAGTCGCTCTGAACGGATCATCGAATCAGTGAGTTGTTGACTCGAGAACAGCTGCAATACGATCAGTCCAATTCGCGAATGAATTGTTGATGTGATTTATGAACCGATTTATCAGGATGATTGAAAAGAATCAGTTCGTGCACTAATCGGACACCGCTTTTGCGTCTCTGAGCATGTGACGATTTCTGCATTTTAAAATAAGAAGTAATGCTATGTTTTATGAAATGTAGTGGAGTAAAAAGTACGATCTTTTGCTTTGGAATGTAGTGAAGTAAAAGTAAAATTTGCTCAAAATAAAAATATTTGAGTAAAGTACAGATACTTGAAAAATGTACTTAGGTACAGTAACGAAGTCAAAAATACTTACTGTCCACCACTGAAAATCACTATGTTTAAAAATACATTTAGTCAAGGTTAAGTATGAAAACACATGGACAAGTGTAATGTTGTCGGATTTATAATCACACTTTATAATCACAGAAGCTGTCAGTCATTGCCCCACAAGCTCAATGATTTTGGCACACTTGTGAAAACTTTTTATTCAATGAATCTAACTACAATAAATAATTAAGTGCACAATAAATATTTAATTTACAGTGTGTTGAACCTTTTTTCACACAAAAGTGTGAAGACTGTCAGCTGAATTGAATTTTGCCGAGGAGGAACACTAAGAACACCTAACATTTTTGTTTTGGTCGTCTTACATTTGAATAACTAAATTAATGCTGGGCCTGACTATTTAAGTGACTATATTCTGATTATAAACTAAGTAATAAGGGGCTTTTTCCCGTTCCCACTGAATAGTTCTAGGAGCTAGCCACTAGGATAGTTCCCTGGGAACTAATTTCTGCCCCCGACCATGTTCCTGGTAGCATTCGCATCGGGAATAGGAACTCTGTTGCGGCTGACAGCGCAATCCTTAAGTATTTACAAACGCTAAAAACAGGTGGATGGAGGATGCCATGATCGGAGCTGTGTTTGTTGTGTGTTGTGGGTTTCGTGATAACGGAGATGAAATGTAAACGCATAATTTAGAAGAGCAAAAATTGGGGCTAAGAGACGAAATCTCTTATGACAACTTTCAGTATCAAGGTGGAGAAAAAAACACAACCCTGCAGACAACAGGTAAATGCTGCTATCGCTGTTTTCCATGTTCGTGAAGAAAATTTGCACAGCTTTTTAAAAATGCCGGGTGCCGGTGTTTGACATGTGTTTGACCAGTCAACATACACTCACGTCACTGATAGTTCAGGGCTGGTTTAGACCCTACTCTGAAGTAGGAGCTAATTTAGTTCCCACAAAAGGAGTTCCTAGAACTAAATTCGTTCCTAGTTCCTGCAGTGCGAACACGGCAAAATCTGGGTACTTCAGCCAATAGCTCTAGGGACTATGAAAAGGTTCCTCCGGTGCAAAAGCCCCTATACACTACTGATGCTGTTAAAGCTACCTCAGGACATTGAATTTACCGACACTCCAACAAGTGACATTTCACCTGAAGTATTCCAGCCAACAAAGACTCCTCATATATGCATATAGTCAATTGATGACAAATTTTAATTTTTGGGTGAACTAAACCTTTAAATATATAAATGTAAAACAAATTCTCAAACTGAAAATCATACCCCAAACAGACAATGGAACTGAGCTGGACAATGACATCACTTTTTGCAGAACTGCTTTATAGATGAAATGAACTAATTTAGTAATTGATGACCTTTAAAACTGAATCAATACTGAACTGACTTCAGCCGAACAACAGCTGAAATGCATCATTATTCTGTTATCACTGTAAAGCTGCTTTGAAACAATCTGTATAAAGCGCTATATACTGTACATAGAGGTAACTTGACTTGACATAGACAACGTAGAATGGGTTGAATTTTCTGGTGGTTCACCAGATCTAGAATCAAATTTAGAGCCTTGTTTGTATTAGTTATGTGAGCAGTGAAAATCTTAATGGACGGGTGGTTTGAGTTCCGTATTTAGCTAAATAAGTCATTCCAGCCTTCATGGATTTGGTTGTTAATGATGCATAGCTTAAGAGGTGTAATATTTTCTTCATCTCCACAGCTGCGTGCTGTGTTTGGCTGTTGGTCATGTGTAGGAATAAGCCCACAGAGAGAAGCATCATCATTAATCTTTGTTGTTCAGGGTCAATCTGCGGTCTCATCTTCTCTGCCACAGAATCTGGCTATATGAGGAGTCTTTGTGTGCACTTTCTGGGTGGGTGAGTCACAGTCTGAATGCTGTTGGCTATTTTTGGATTTGAGGCGAGACACAAAGCCACTGGATTTACAAAGAGGCAGTGACCAACTGAGTCGATTTTTATGACAATAACCTAAAACCTTGAGTGAGGTTTACCTGTATCCCAATGGAAGAGCGCGGAGTCTTGAGGTATTCCTCTGCTTTGGACACCAGGATGGCCTTATCACAGGTTTGAACAGAGCTGTAGCTCCCTGCAGATGTGAGGCGCTTGGAAGCGGTCTCCATTGCTAGGGTCACTGCTTTAGCGCTGTCCAGACTGTCGGTGGAGTTGTAGATAACCCGGCCAAGACTGTCCTGTGACCAAAGTCCTCCGCGTGGCAGCCGACCTTCATGGTATGCGTCTTGCGTAGACTCTGTGCTGCTTTGGGCTGTTACGGAAATCAGCGGCTTAGTGGTGGAACGAGGAGGAACAGGTGGAGGAGTCTTCTTGTAGCCAGGTGTATATGTTACTGCCGCTATAAGGGAACAGATGAACAATACGTTAGACTTGAGGGTGTGGTAGATGTTTAATTTTAACCATTTTAAAGATACTCTCTGGGTTCGGGCCAAAATTCCAAGCTCGGAGCCCTCCCCTCGGACAGCACTCCAAATATGCACAACTTTGACTGTATAATTATATATTAAAATGTGAACTTGTGAAATGGAAGTTAGGGTCGAGATTATAGCCTCATTAAGGTTAGTGTTGGTGGTGTGGTAGGATTGGACATTTTTTTAGGGTGAAACTTATAGCTGTAGTGAAGTTAGGGTAAGTGGTGGGGACGAGTTAAGCAAGTGTGAGCTCTTCCCTATACCTTCCGGTCTGAGAATGCTGGCCTGACACAGCTGGCACTGCTGTCACATATGGCACTAGGATTCTGCAGTTGGACACATCTTGTTTGCTAAGCTGAACGGCCAATCAGAGTAATCTGTCTCACAGCCTGCCAGACTGCGTTTTAGCATGCTCAAACTGCCAAAAGGCCACTGACAATCCTATGTCTAACTAGTGGTAACGGTGTATAACACATCGCAAAACCTGAGCTGACAGATGCTCAGTGACGTTGCCCTGTGACCAATGGTCAACTTGGTGTTGTGGCCTTAAAACTACAAGTTATTTGCAGAGGAAGGTTGTTTTAGTAATTACATGAGTTGTACTTTGGCTCCGGTATTCTGTGTGGATGAATCTGATGGCTTGAGGCGCACTGCTGTGCTCATGGATACAGATGATTATTGTATATATCAGTGAGAATGTCAGTAACAACATCAAAACTCTCTTAATAATGAAAGATGGATATCTCTGAAATCATGTCTTATAAGCAAGTAAGTAGCTTATATGTCGTTGTTGTTTTGACTTAAAATAAATTGTTTTTAAAATAACTTTACAAAATTTTGCAACACTCACATTAGGCATAGCTATTGCTATCAGGGCTCTGAACCGAAACGAAAACCGGAAACGAACGAAATTTTGACCGGAACGTAACCAGAAACGGAACAGAACAGAAACGCTCATTTAAATGGCCATTAATAGCGTTATTTTATCGTTCTGTTTAATATTTTGTATTTTGTATCTGTTTAATATATGTTATATTTGATAGTCAACCAATCACAAATTCAAATAGTAAAGCCCATGCAAATATGACGCTGACGCATCGGAAGTGAGTGAAATTCCCGCGCTGACGCGCTCAGGCTCAGCTGTCAAGTCATCATAGGTTAGGTAAGTCAATGGCAATGCCCTGGCATTCGTTTTTCCGATGATATATGTCACCAGCCGTCAAGCATTCGGCCTAAATTTAAGTGAAAATGAATGTCAAGTAATATGCAGCTTGTTGTGCTTTTTGAAACCATCACGCACATGCAGCGCTTTGTGAACGGAGAAAACAGAATAAAACCATAGGCCTACATAACACATAAAATAAAATGGAATATTTAGGCCTATAGGCTACGTGAAATATTACACTTAAATAATTAGATCTACAGATTAACTAAACAAAAATGGTTCATTGTGGCACACTCCAAAGATCTAGGAAAGGAAACAGACATTCTGCTTGTTTTCGTTATTTAAGTGTCATTTGTAAATGTATGAATTATGTCTTGCTTTTACCTGTATGACCATAAATTACGGAGTACAGTTTACTGTCTTAGAAGGGGGGAAAAAATCCAGTGGTCGCGCCTCACGCAAATTATTGCATTGCTTACTTGTCGCAACCTGTTAAGTAATTAAAATAAAATAAGATACAATCAACCAAACATATAAAACGTTACACTGCTCAATTCAGTTCTGTAATACAATCTGCCGTTTACCACCCGTGACCACCGCCTGACTGTGCTGTTATGTGAAGGATGATGTCCATAATGCAAGTGATAAAGTACAAAGCTTATACAAATAAATAGTTTAGCATTCGTCTCGAAAATGGAAACAGTGCCGAACCAGAAAGGTAGGCTTCAGATTCACTTTAAATTAATTCGTTATTTAGTTTTATTTCTAATAAATAAACCTGTTTCTAGCCTTGAATATAGCAATAGAAGCTGGAACAGCATTAAAAAACAAAACAGAATTTAAAAAAAAAAAAAAAAAAATTCGTTTCGGCTTGACGTAGCCAATATATAGCCTGAATAGGCCAACTGTTAACTTTAGAGGTGTTGTGGTAATAAAATAGTGCAGTTTTGTTTATAATGGATGTTTACAAACATAGAAACAAAGCTATGTAGGCTAGGCTATTTGTAAACATTTTATTTTATTTACCGATAAATTATATTATGAATGTAATATAAAATGCGACGTATACGCGACATATCTTTTTTCCTCTCAGGAATAGCGTCGGTATTAACCATGCAGCAAACATTTTAAAATATCTATGATCATTTTTCCTTTCGTTTAATAGGTTTACAAATGGACAGAATCTTGTTATAAAAGATAATTATAGGCCTATTGGCTAAGACGGCAAATACTCTCTTTGTTTTTTAATAAATAAAATGCTGTAAGTATTATTATTATTAAATAGGCTACATGCAACAACAAAAAAAAAAAAGAAGAAGAAGAAGAAGTTAAAAAATAACGTTATTTTTCCTAAACAAACCGGTTTCTGAACGTTAATAATACAGAAGGGACGCGGGAACAGAAATGTTCTGAAGCCCTGATTGCTATTCATATTAAATAAAGGTGGAAACTATACAGGAACTTGGCAAGACTATAGGCAAATATACCAAAGAGGGAACTGGTTTAGGCATTGTTAGCAACATAAATATTGTTTTGTGGACCTAGTCAATGCACAAGAATTTTTGATGCCATGCCAACTATGTTAATACGTGTTTTTTTTTACCGGTACTGTCGCTTTTCCTTTTTGCTTGCATTTTTGTTTTAAGGTTCAGTTGTTGTGGCTTCAAGCTTCTTTCACTGCATATAGTAGTAATCTGACTTAGGCTTACTATGATGATTTAGGGGAAGGCAAAATCATGGTTTAGAAGAAAGTTTTTCAATTTAAAGAGGACCTATTATGCAAAATTCACTTTTGGACATAAATGTGTGATGGCAGTGTGTGTACACAACCACCCTATAATGATAAAAATCCAACCACTCCTTTTTTTTTTTTTAAATTCCCATAAATCATAAGCAGTCTCACACAACAAGCCTTTTGCAGGTTCCTGGCAATGTGATGTCACATTAGCCACAGGCCCCGCCCACGAATGTTGACAGACACTGCCGTTTTAACATAGAACCGCCCTGAGCGAGTTCACAGCGAGTTGTACACAGTCCGCCATTGCTGCACTGACGAGAACGTCTCCCGAGCATTTTAGGTGTTCTGTAGCTGGATGGATTAATCCACATAGCTCTCTCCATTTACTCCTGAAATCTGAGACGCTGAAGACGAGGTGGATTCATTTTGTTTTCGAAGAAAATGCTCCCTCAACCCTACCGAAATTTGTTTGTCTGCGCGAATCATTTCTCCCTGGACTGCTTTGTGAACAAATGTCAATACAAAGGGACAGTACAAAACAGAAATTGTGCTAAAAATTTGTTAATCAAGGATAGATCAGTACAAACTGTTCGTGATCCAGCTTACAGCCTCCAGAGTGATACTGGATACAGCAGTAATGAAGGTGAGAGCACTTTATTACAGTTCGTTAGAGTTGATTTATGGATATAAAGTTTACCAGCTTATTAAGCACCACCCGAAAAGGCATAATGTCTTTATATATTTGTTTACTGTTAGTTGTAACGAGTATTTCTGTGTACTTCGCTGTGTATGTTGATGATAATGCAAGGGAGAGAGAGAGAGTTTATGGATGATATTTTATTTATTTTAAGCTCTTACAGTGATTTTCTAGAGTGAAAACAGACGCTTCATATTTTGTGTGAAGTACAATAAACGTTATAAAACGGTAAACAGGCTTGTACTAATATAGTGGATAAAAACAAGAAGACAATATAAGTTATAACCATAATTAAACTAAACTATACCTGTTCTATCTCCATGCAGCATATATTCACAGTTTCTGACATTATTGTGCGTCCTGACTGAATCCTGTCACCGGGAGAATCAGCTCTTGAAGCTCCGCTCTCTTAGGCCGAGCGCAGCAGCTCATTTGCATTTAAAGGGCACACACTGAAACGGCCCGTTTTTGCTCACCCCCAAAAAGTGGCAATTTTAACATGCTATAAAAAATTATCTGTGGGGTATTTTGAGCTAAAACTTCACATACACACTCTGGGGACATCAGAGACTTATTTTACATCTTGTAAAAGGGGGCATAATATGTCCTTTAAATTGAGTTAATTCACAAAAAAAAAAAAAAAAAAAAGATAAATCTTTTGCAAATGGAATAATGTGTATAATGTGCAAACTGGACACAGTGCTTGAAGTGAGTTGGTACTCTCTTGTGTTCACAGGATTTGTATTATTCTTGCGTACCAGCAGCTCTCATAAACTATGGATATTCTCTTTTGTTCCTAGACAAAGACTGCTTGTCTTGCAAGCCAATGTTTTGATCTACATTAAATCTGGTGCATACTGTAGCTTAATCTGACAGAGAATAGCTCATTCTGATATGATTTTAAGAGATGTTTAGAGTTGAGCAATACGCTGTGCATTAAAAGTATTAGTTTGGCAAAGATATCTCATTTACTTGTAACTGTAGTTTTTACAAAGTAAAATCTTGAATTTTTGTTAAATATCCATTGTCATGAAAAGACAACTGTTTCCCAGCAGCAAGCACATGATTTAAATTAGAGCTGTCAATAAATTGAGCTATAATAAACCTGTTTTTTTGTTTGTTTTGTTTTTTTTGCACTTATAGTAACATGTAATTGTGAGAACATAAAGAAAAGAATGTGGGAAAAACCTTAAAAAACATAAAGAAAAAAAAACAATTCACACAGAAGAAATATATGACAAGTTTTAAAAAATGTTTATAAAAATTATAAATATTTTTTATAAATATATACATTATCATTTAAAAGTCAGTCTTTTTAAAATACTTTTATTCAGCAGGATGAATTCAAATGATCAAAAGTGACAAAGACATTTAAAATGTTACAAAAGATTTCTACTGCTGATAAATGCTGTTCTAATAATGAAGTTAAACTGTTTTCAACATTGATAACAACAAGAAATGTTTCTTGAGCACTAAATCAGCATATTAAAATGATTTCTGAACTTTTGAACAGTAGTGTATATATTTTCCTCTATTTCTTCTGATTGAACCTGCATATTTTCCTTAATATTTATATATTTACACATACTATTATATTTTATGATTATTTATGTATGTATTTCCAATTGTTATGTCTACTCAATTTAATTTATGCAACTTATTGTTGACAGTAAATTACTAAAGGTTTTAATGGATGTTTAAAGGTGGGCAATACATTGCGCATTAAAACATATTAATTTTTCTAATGTTCTATTCTTTTTGTGTTGTTTTTCTAATACTGTTCTTTGTTCAGCCAATCGGAAGACTTTAAAGTGCTTTCTGTCATTCATTTTATGCAGTAGTTGAAAGCAGGAAGCAGAGAGTGTGGATCATTCACGTTCAACACCATATGCAATTTCATTAGGAGTTCTCAGTTTATTTTCACTATTTTGTCACTATTTTGCCAGTCAGCATTGACTTCATGGCTGGCACAACCCAACCTTGATGCTAATCCAGCTCGATTCTTTGAAGGCAATGAAGGTTTGGAAGAACCAAGCCACCCTGACCTCCAACAGGATAAGCACTTTTTTTAAAGTACATTTTTAAGGAATGAATTACAGACGTACTGTGTGACTCTTCAGCACCAGCAGGGTGCTTTCATTTTGACAAAATGCCTTACTGTGCTTAAATGTAGCAAGTACAAAACAATCTACACATGATGTGCCAATCAAAAGCATAGGCTGCAAATAGCACACTATTATAAAACTGCTGAATGAGTCACAGACTGAAGGGAAAAATGTGGGAGAGAGACGTGTGATTCATACAGAGGAGTAAAACGCTTCCAAAAATAGAATGTAGGGTTGTATAAGAGAGGAGCACAATAATCCATTCATGACCTGTTGTACTGATGCTCTGTGTCATAATTCATTCTGTCACCAGCATGTCGAACACTTCATCAGCTGTGATTAAATATAAAAACTCCCAGAGCAACAGAATATGACTCATCTCTGCAACCAACTCTCTGAAAGCGTGGAATATTTACAACGGAACTCTTTTTTTTTTTTTTTTGGATGTTAAAATATGTTCTCCTATCGCAGCTATATGCAGAGACAACCGTACTGACACATAAAGACCAAACACAGTATATAAAGCAGGCTTCCAATTTTTTTGATAAATTTTATATCAATTTTCACTGTTTTATGAATCTGTTTTATGAACCTCTGTTGCAGAACACATCCTACTGAACAACTGATCTTTTTTTTTTTTCTTCTTCGAGCAGTGGCAGACATGAGGAAAGTTCAGAATTATTATTTTTATTTTATTTTATTTTTTTCAATTTTGTTTGGTGACAGTAATGCTCCAGATAGTAACAATAATAATATAGGATATATATTTTAAAAAATCCAATATTTTTAAGAGATGTTTAGAGTTGGGCAATACACTGTGCATTAATAGTATTTAGTTAGGCAAAGGTATCTCATTTAGGCTACTTGTGCAACTATATTCCATGAATGAAATTCTTGAATATGCTCAAAATATCCAATGTTGTGAAAAGACAAATAAAGCAAGCAAATAAAGGTGCATGTACCTTTGCAAATACATTTGCATATGCCTGACTCCAGAACAAGACATTGACGAATAGTTATACATTGTCGCACCGTAGGCCCCGCTCACTGGCGTTCAGTCGTTAGACGGCTGACATTTGCCTACCATATTTGCCTACCGTGCGTCGCCTCAAAAGCAAATAAAACCCATTGTAATTACTGATGCTGTCTAAACTGGATACAGTATACAGATGCGCGTTCAGTATCTGTATACACCACTCGAGTCTGTCGACAACAGGACGAATGGAAGAGTGAAAGAAAGTTCGCTTTGATGCGTCCAGTATAAAGAGCTTATAAAACGGATAGATCCGGCCCTTGATTCTGATTGGTTGAGCCGCAGTTGAGCCTGTGAATCTCATTACATCATTATTACTGTGCCACTGTGTCTGTGTGTTGCTGCGGTTCCATGTATTGTGTATTTCACGAAAAGTAACTGTTGTTTATTATTTATATTAAAAAAAAATTATAAATACAACACTATGACCGCTTCGTCCAACAGTTCTGTGTAGCCTTTCACTGCACGACACCCTTAGCAACCACTCTTAGCAACGTAAACATATGTTCTTTGAGAACATTTGTTCTCAATTGATATTGTTCATTAGAGCTTACTGCATTATGTTGAAGAATATTGTGAGAGAGAGAGTGACTGAGTGTTACCTGCATTCAGATTTAGCATTTTCCTTCAGGTCAGTCATGTTTACAATAAAAAAATCAGTTTGAACGTCCACTGCGATCTTGTCCTTTTAACAGTTAATGGGTTTTCCCGTGCCCTGCTGACACTGACAGCGCTAGTCCAAGCATTTGTAATCTGCGTCTTGTTCCGTGTTCACAACAAGTTTCAATATAAAAGTCTTTGTGACTGAGTGACTTGCTCATACTTGCTTTGCCGCCATCTAATGACGTAATAAATAGCCGCTTTTCCACCGTCGGGCTTAACGGTTCTTAGAATGGTAAGGAACGGTTCCAGTTGTGTTTCCACTGGAGCTTGGTATGGCACGGCACGAATACAAACTGTTCTCGGCCCGGAATTCTCAGCCTGGTTGTCTAACCGTGCTGAATCGTGCTGGTAGAATGCGTGAAGTGACGTCGCCACACAGGATTGCTTACTTGTCTGTTGCCTGGCTACCAGTTTCTCCTTAGCTGGCTAAAGCACTCTATTTTAATGACGTAAACACATATTAATAATAAAATGAAAAGAAACATCTAATCATCCTCCATAACGCAGTCATTACATCTCCTGTCATAAGTAAACCGTTGTGTTACCAAGGCAACGACTGAAGCTTTTGTATTACATTCCAAACTGTACCAGCTGTTCTGGATCGGCAAGAAATGGAACGGTTACGCAATGAGAACCGTTCGACCAGACGGTGGAAAAGCGGCTATTGTTACTTCTGTTGCTGTTCACAGTCAGGGACTATTTTTTCCTCTGGAAGGAAGGCTTTAAGTGATTGTACTTCATGAAAGTTGCATTGATACATATATTTTGGCTTTAATATTTGTATTGTTTGGTAACCGTTTTATAGGCAATAAGCCCAGTGAAGGTTGTCTTATGTTCGTTTTGAAGGGTTACCATTGTTAAATGAAAAACGCCATACTGGCCTTGCACTGCTTCCATGGTTCTTAGCCCCGCCCCACTTGTCACAAAATTTTCTAAAAAGTTCTACTAACTTAAAAAAACAGGTTAGTTTACTTAAATGTTTTGAGGTAATACATTTTTGTATTGCTAGTTTGTATTTTGTATTAACATGCCATCTGTTCTATTTGTTTTATTTAAAAGGAGTGCGAGTAAATTATTAAATGAAAAATGATTTGGGGTGAACTGTGTTTTTATAAAAAATAGAACTGTAACACTTTACAATAAGGTTCATTAGTTAAACATTAGTTAATGTATTAACTAACATGAACTAACCATGAGCAATACATTTGTTACTGTATTTACTAATGTTTATTAACGTTAGTTAATGAAAATACAGTTGTTCATTGTTTGTTCATGTTAGTTCCTTATTGAATTAACTTTATTGTAAAGTGTTGCCAATAAAACAAAACCATTAACATTTCAAATTTTGTAAATACAAAAATAAGTAACAGTTTATTTTGATGGTCCACTTTAGACATTCTACTAACTATAAGTAACTTTGCAGCTACATGTCAACTTCTAGTCATTATTATTAGTTATTATTATTATTAGTAGACTGTCTGCTTAATATCTGCTAGTGCTAACACATTATTTTGATGCTCCCCAACAGACATTCCGCTGTAATTTTGCAAGTACATGTCAACTTATTCTACTAGCCCTTACACCTAACCTGTCTACTACAGTCTTACTAATAATGTAATGTGAGTTAGTTGACATGTAGCTGCAAAGTTACTTACAGTAGTTAGTAGAATGTCTAAAGTGCACCAATGAAAGTAAAGTGTAAAAGAGAAATTATAACTAACTACACATTTTTCTTATAAATATTTTGTCTATTAATGTGCAGTCACATTAGCAAAATTATGCCGCTAAAAAGGTCCATTATCAATAGTGTAGCCATGTACAGTATGAAGCACAGCTCACACAGAAGACCAAGTGTCTTTCTGTTGGTCAACACAACAATTTCATGTCACCAGCTTGAATCTGTTGCAAAAGCTGTGCAGGAAATTATTTTGTCCTAACGCAAAAAATCCTGGTTGTGTGGATTCTAATTGAAATGACTGGATTTCACCCGTGAAAATTTGCTGAACAACTGTAAATGTGATTAAAATCCCCACCTTACTGACTGGCTGTAAATAAATGCAAATACTGCAGGAAAAAGCTGAGTAAGTACAGATTTGACAAAATCTTGAAAAAAAAAATCTTTTTATAAAGGTTGTAAAGGCTTTCTCCCCTTTCTCTGAGAAAGCAATGTCTTGTTAGCTTGTAAAAGCAGTTTTTTATTTGCCCAGTTTTCTCTCAGAAAGCCCAGTGTGCCATTGAGGGGCTGGTGACTGATTTGATGTCTTGGCAACGGTTATCAGGGGGTATCAAATGCCACACAGGTGCTAAACACAAAAATAAAGATAATATGCATGATCAAAAAATCCGTAAACCATGAGAACAGAATGTATTTTTAACTAACTAACTAGTCTTAATACATTTATTAAATACAATATATCTAAATAAACTATATTTATGATTTAATTCACCCTTTTTATCATACACGATGTGAAGAAACATGAGTGAAGAAAATGCAAGCAGAAAATCCCTACAAACACACCTTGTTGATAAAATATACAGCTCAATAAAATATACATTCTAATCAGAAATCATCTTTACTCTAGCTGAGTCATGTATTAGCTCAGGTGCATGTGTATTCTCCATTACAAACATGCGTACTGGGAAGATACACGTCTGTTGCTGAAAGCCTTAGGCTGTATTGATTTGTAATGTCCAGTTCCTATGACATCCCTGAACTAATTACACACTAATTACTAATTAACATATTTGAGGCTATAGCAGTGTTAATGTGTTAGGTGTTTTGCCTAAACTTGTGCATAGCACATAAGGTTGTGAACTGAAATCTTGAACTGTTTATCAGTGCATGTGTTAAGCTGTGTGTTCTGCATTCTAACGCGAGCTTGAATGGGTTATAAAACTTTCAGCGTGACTGTTTAATCAACAACAGATGTTCAGAATCCATTAAAATCAGCTATTCAGTGCATGTGGTGCATGATAAGAGACAGTTAAACAGCAGCCCAGTGATTCAAGAGCAGATATTCTGATAATGTATTTACAGAACTTTATCAGATATCATGACAAAACTTCCCGATAAGGCAAGATATGTTTTGTTTTGTTTTGCCCTTTTTTTTTTTTTTTTTTTTTTTTTGCTTTGCTTTGCTTCACTATGTTTGGTTTTGTTTTGGCAGTCCAGACTTCAGATCAGCATGCATTTTCACTGTATGGAAAGTATTAGCTTTGACATTTTGTTTTGTGTTCCATGAGAAAAGGTCATATAAGTTTGGAGTGACATTAAAATCTGAGGGGGTTTGAATGGACATGACACTTGTGAACGTGAACACACTATGTGGTATGACTTAATTGGGTGGGATTTGTGACTTTACCTGGGGTGGGGGTTTCTGTTCGATCCGCACTACAGGCAGTAGGGAGACGAAACTGGATCCCTGAAAAGAACAAAAGTCATTAGTAGTGCTCAAATAAATCAAACTGTGTTTAGGTGCAGTCACTGCACCCTGTCTCCCAGCATTTCATATTTATTAAAATCAATGAGACATTTTAAACATTGAACAATAATATTCAATCTGACACCAGTTGTTTGGGTCTCCAGATATCTTCACTAGTATATTGTCTTATTAAGCATTTTCTTATTAATTTTAAAGTAAATGTAAAAAAGCATAATTAAGCTATAATCAGTGGTGTCAGATTGTTGAAAATAAACAAAGATACATACATTTAAAAAGTCACATGTATTTAAAATGACAAACAGGCCAGAACATTTATTAATGAATAAAGAAATGGTAGTTGATAGAATATTTGGCCAAAAAAGGTTTTCTTACATTTTTAAACAATTCTCAATGGTTTTCTTACAAGTATCTCTCATGTAGCTATTGATGCAAATATTAGTTAAATTCTACCCTTGTGAAAAAGAAGTTTACTTTAGCACACTTTAAAAAAATGCCTATTACCTAAATATATTTAAAAAAAATTATAATTAAGTGCAAACTAATGTTTTCAGACACTTACTAGCATGTTAATTGCAATACAATGAAAATATATTATACTGTAATTTAAAATTATATTGTCTAAATGGCAATTATATAAAAAAAACATGGTAACACTTTATTTTAGGGTTTTTTAACTAGTTGCTTATTAGCTTGCATTTTACTAGAATATTGGCTGTTTATATATTAATGCCTTATATTGCATGACCTTATTCTACATTCCTAATCCTACCCAATACATAAACTTAACAACTATCTTAATAAGAAGTAAATTAGGAGTTTATTGAGGGAAAAGTCATGTTCCCTATACTAAAGTGTTACCAAAATCATAATTACTTTGAAATATGGTTGTTATATTACCAAATGTACTGACAAGCATTTATGGTAAACTAAAATATACTTAAATATTGTTAGAAATTATAATCAACTTATTTGTGCTTTAGTACATTAGTCAACACATTAAAATTGTTGCAGAAGGCTGTTGTCATTTTGCCAAATAGGTAGGAAAACTTCAACACACATAATGCACTGGGATTGTTGCTGTCCAAGTGCACTTCCACCAGTCTGCTATGGATCGGCGAAGTTGCACTGTAAGTGTGTTAAGTAAGAAACACAATCATGAAATTACTCTCTTTAAGTACATATAAGTGAGCTTTTTTTTTTTTTTTTAAATATATTTTTAAGATTTAAAGTACACTTGAAGCACACTTATTTTTCACAATGGTATGCGCAGATCCAGTCAATATAAATAGCATCATATATCATCCATCATTTTAGTTGTGTCTAAAAGAAAAATGCTGAAGTGTGTGGCACTTGGACAGTGGTGTGCCAACTCGGTGAGAAAACCATTCAGAACCAAACCATTATTACAGTATATACACTTTTAATACACAATTTTATTTTAATATACATTTTAGATTTTAAATAATATATTAAAACAAAACAAAAATTCTGAAAAACAATAAACAAAAGGCAATGGATGCAAAAATAATAAAAGTATTTTCAACTAAAATTCAAAATGAATGATTTAATAAAATGCATGAATGAATTTGCAAAACACTGTGAAAAAGAAGTTAAGTAACAAACTAAATGACGTTCTTACAATATAAAATTTTGTATGATTTTTGACTGTGAAGTCCATTTAAATTAAATTAAAATGTAGGAATCAAAAAAGTTGCATAAAATATAAGAATATGAGTTATTTATGACTGCATTTACACAAATTAAAAACAACAATCTAACCGATGACCAATTAAAATACATTACAATCAATCACGGGTATTGGATCAGTATCAGATTTCAGTTCCAGTGCCTCCATATAAAAGGGGTTAAAATTCACCATAATGCCAGTTCATTCACTGAAGATTCCAGTAAGAGCGTCGCTTGATCCTGTACGTTTCGCCTGGGTCGTCCTTATCATGTTTGCATGGGCTCTGACAGTGTTGAAGTGATATGCTTAGTAACTGTGATGACATGGATGAAGGATGATATGAGACACAGGAAAAGTAGGCTTGCATGAAGACATTTTCACTAGAAGGCTTAACTAATGTTTCAAATCATGAAATTTAACTTCATTTTCCTGTTAAAAGAAAGTGCACCTACTGTACTTCTGCAAGCATAGTTACAGTATGTGGCTATGTTCAAAATGGAATGCTATCAAACAACTGTATACTGCACAGTATATACTTTAAGCACAGTATGCAAAATGCAATTATAAACGTTTCAAAAATAATTTGGTACAATGTTGTTGTATAACCAAGATAAAAATATGAATATTTTATATTTACAATCCAATTTTGTGTTCAGATTTTCTTATCAGTTTAATCAAATAATCAGTCACAAAATGGTTGATATCACTTCCCAAAAATTCCCCATTGGAGTCGTGCGCATTGCATTGTAGGATACAGTCCCTAGTATGATGTGCTCTTTTAAAATCTACAGATTTCACTGAATTTAGTAGGTCATCTGGATATTACATGCATATAGAAAACTCCTTTTTTCCTCTGAATACTGAAGCCTGATTGAATCACACCGTGAAACTGCATGAGCCTATGGTGCTGCAGACCACTGAAACGGGCGGGGCTACCCGCCTATATAAACAGGCAAATCCCTCCATAGGCTTCCAAATCTTTCCACCGAAGTGGTGAGCGCCGAGTCGTGCAGCATGGTAGCATAGCCAGCTATGCAATACTCGTTCCCGTTATCTCAGGGAACTAACGTTACGTTGGTAACTGAGTACATTTCCTATTGGTACGGTTCACTCATATTGAATCATAATAGACGTTATAGAAACGCAATCCAATAGCGCCGTGCTACAATCGCAGAATGTTGATTGTTCTATGGCCCTGGCCTAAGGCACTTAAGGATAAGGGCCCTGAAGGCCGCAAGGCTAAGGGTAAAGGTAATTGCCTGAGACAAAGGGGCTCAGACCACAAGGCCTGAGCCCAGAGGGATAATGTTCTGAGCAGTGTGAGCTCAAGTAGAGGTCAAAGCCCAATTAAACAGACAGGACCCATGCTTGCAGAACAGGGATGTGTAAGTTGTAAAATCAAGCAAAGGTGGACGGCGAGGACCACCTGGCCACTGCACAGGTGTCGCCAATGGAAACCCGCTGGACCATGTCCAGGAAAGGCCATGCCTCTGGTGGAGTAGGCTTTTACTCCAATGGGGCACTTAAGGCCCACAGACGCTTAGGCCATTGCATCCACTATCCAGTGAGACAGTCACTGCTTCGTGACCGGATAGCCTTTGGTACGGCTGCCGAAGCACACGAAAAGCTGCTCTAGGTCACCCACTCGCTTGGGCGGGCCCATAAGGGCCCTAAGGACTGTAGAGAGGTCCCGTGTTGGAATAGTAAGGGGGTGAGGCGGGTTCAGCCTTCTGGGCCCATTCAAGAAATGAATCACCAAGTTGTTCCTGCCTACAGACCGACCGGCCACAAGAGCGTGAACCAGTCGGAGAAAACAGACCACTTAAGGGTGTAGAGGCCTCTAGTCAATGGGGCTCTAGCCTCAGAGATAGTGCTTAATAGGCTACCGTCGAGGGGCCAAACATGGAGGGCCCATAACTCGGGTTTAGGGTGCCAAATCATTCCCTTCGCCTGGGAAAGGAGGTCTTTTCTCAGGGGAATTGGCCAGGGAGTTTCTGCCTGCAGCTGTATTATCAGCTCAGGGAGTCATGACTAGTTCCACCAGAGAGGGGCCACCAGAAGGACGGCACATCTGTCAAGCACGACTGGGGGAAATTCGTACAGGGGAATGCGTACTAGTGCGTCCCTGTACTTTGAGGAGAATATTTGGCAGTGAGATTTATCTTCTGAGGCAAAGAGGTCGACCTCTGATACTCCAGATTGTGTGAATCGTCTGGGGATGGAGGGTCCATTTCCCTAAGGACAGATTGAACTGCATGTCTGCACCCTGGTTCAATCTGCCAGGCACGTGCACCACTCTGAGTGAATGCATGTTACGCTGTACCCATAAGAGGAGGCTTAACCAGTTTGTACTGAGGCCTTGATCTGAGTCCACCTTGGTGGTTTATGTAGGACACCACTGCCATGTTGTCCGAGCAGACTAGAACATGGTGCCCTTTCAGGTCTGGGTATGAAGGTTTTAAGAGCCAGAAAAACCACCAGAATTTCTGGGCAGTTGATATGCCTCTGCCTCTCCCTGCTCGACCAGGAGCCATGTTGGAGGCATCTGTCGAGACCACCTTCCTTCTGAAAACCAACCCGAGGTCTGTACCGGCTAGATACAGATGAGGATCCTTCCAAGGGGCCAGGGCCAAGACTCAGTCGTGGTCGACTTTGATAAAGATGCATCCAGAACATGGGGTTTCAGCCAATACTGCAGGAGCTGCATGTGTAGCAGGCCCAGCAGAACTACTGATGATGCAGCCGCCATTAGGCCTAGCATCCTCTTCAAGGTTCTGAGGGGAAGTGAAACCCCGACTCTGAATGATGCCGCAAGCTGCTGAATCGCCAGCACGTGCTCTGCCGTGAGCCAGTCCCACATTCGGGTAGAATCGAGAAGGAGATTCGTTGGCTGGGAGACAATAATCTCTTGGCTAGGTTGGCCCTGAATCTAAGGCATTCCAAATGGCTGAGGACCAGGGACCTGTGAGAATTCAACTCTTGCCTCAGACTGGGCAGGAGCCAGTACAAACCAGTTGTAGAGGTAATTCTGTCGAGGAGAGAGGACCACATCCATTCACTTCCTAAAAGTGCGCGGGGCCAGAGACTGTCCAAATGGAAGGACCGTATATACTGGTAAGCCACCCCCTTGAACGTGAATCTCAAAAATTGTCTGTAATGGGGGATTATTTGGATATGAAAGTAGGCATCTTTCAGATCCACTGAGAGGAACCAATCCCCTGGGCAAACCTGTGAGAGGATTTGTTTCAATGTCAGCATCTTGAACGGCCATTTCATTAAAGCGTTGCCTGAGATCAAAGATGGGCCTGAGGCCACCATCATTCTTTGGAACAAGGAAGTAGTGGCTATAAAAGCCTGACTCGCTGTAGGCTGGCGGAATTGTCTCTACAGCTCCTTTCACCAGCAAATTCATTACTTTGGTGAAATTTGCTCTTTTATCAATCACCGGATAGCTGCAGGGGAGAAGCTGAATCAGCTTGCTTGCGGAGGGCTGTTTAATCAGCCTGCTTGCAGAGCATGAGCTTGCTTGAGAGCACCGCTCAGTCAGTCTGCTTGCAGAGCATCAGCTTGCTTGCAGGGCTAAATTAGCTTATTCCGCTGTGAGGCTCATTCGACAGCACAAAGGTTTCTTCTCCTTTCTTGTCTCGGAGTCCCACGAAGAGAAGATCTTCACGCTGAAGGAGAAAGATTCTGAAGCCAACGGCCGTATTCAATCAGGCTTCAGTATTTGGAGCAAAAATTAGTTTTTTCCCATAGCATCTATTACAACGCAATACGAGTGAACCGTATCAATAGGGAACTATCCTTTTGTAAACTAATGTTCTTAATAGTATAATATCCTAATACTTATACTGTCTACAGTATGTATACTGTGCACAGTAAGCAGTGTTGCCAAGTTTGCGGTTTTCCTGCAAAATTGGGCTACATTTACATTGTTGCCACGGGTTGAAGCAACCCCCTGGAATGCTATTGACAACATAGTCTAATGACCCTGAAATGAATAACACACACAAATATCAGGTAAAGTAGTTTTGATTTTATTTATAATATAAATATATAAATGAATTAATCTGTCGTTACTCCTCGGGATGCTCGATCGATCGGCTGCAGATTGGTATCGGCCGATAATTACATTCTATGATTAGATTGGTAGTCACTAAATTTGGTCGATCTCATGAACCAATTGCAATTTGATGATATAAAACCAGAAAAAGTTGCCACCAATGTGCATTTAAACAATATATATATGAGGCTTTTGCGCCACGTTTTTCAACATCTTTTGAAAGTTCAACCAATGGTAACTAGATCTTCGATCTTGGATCACTAGTGGTTTTTGGACTTTTAATAAAAAGGCTGCCTTGGTTCCAAATGCCATAACTTTTGATTGCTTTGAGATATCAACAGAAAATTTGGTCCAGATGCAGATGACATTATTAGCCGCATTTCCACTGTCGAGCCAAAGGTGAGTATGCTAGTGTGTGCCAGGGCCAGTCGCGTTTCCATTGTCACTTCCAAGGCTTGATCAGGCCTCGGTGGGGCTTCCTCTGGGTCAACGGTCAGGGTTTATGGTCCTGCCAAAGACCTTGGTCCAAAGTGGGCCAGCTGGGGCTTGAGGAGTGGTCATAAACAGAGACAGAGTTTACCTGAGTCAGGAGATGGTCATTCCCATGTTTTTATATCAGACTACCAGCTAACCTCAACATTTTAGACATACAAAACTATTTTCAGCTCAAAACTCACTTTCAGACATCAGCGAGTGTTTGAAATAACTTCCTTGCGATCTGATGGGGATTCTGATCACCATATGAGGCAGAAATATATTTATATGCAATGCTAAAGACTACTTAATAAATAAATAAATAATAAATACACATATTTATGGAAAATACCAGAAACTGCTTGAGGAACGTAGACAACTTATATATGATTATGATCGTGTATTTATTTGGTTTAAAGATTTATCTGTCTCTTCCCTGTGCCTTTGTTGATACTGGACTAATGCATCCGCATATCTGCCACACACTCCGGTTAACTCGTATAACTCATAACTCATAACTGCATAATGAGCTCCCTCTGTTGCCCTGGCTGAAAGAATAACAGTCATGCTCATTTTACGATCTAGCTAGTTTTCAGTCAGCTGCTGAAATGGTGAGGTTGTGTGACGTTGCTCTGTGGAGGCGTGTTAAGGGTGGGTTTTAGGGAAGTGCTGTGGGCTACTGGACCGACAGTGGAAATGCAACTTGATTTTGGCCTCGGTGCTCGAAGTCCGAAGCTATTGGCCAAGCATGGCACGTTGTTAGCCCTGGCTCTCACTGGCCCGACAGTGGAAAAACAGCAATTGTGAACAAGCACAAACTTGATTAGAAGCCCAAACCAAATAGTCGACTAACCGTTAGTCGAAAGCTGAATAGTAGCACACTTACTGCTTGACAGCTATCATGGAGATGCCGGTGCAATCACTTGCACTTAGAATACTCATTTTTGGTCAAACAGATAAGAGTAATACATCTTTTGAATCTGTGAATAGTCTACTTTTATTTGTGTGCACTCACAATAACAACAAAACATTGTGCTTTTGTAAAATAATCAAAGAACATAAGGAGCACTAATGCCTTTTCTGCCGTCTCTCTGTGAACTTGAGTGCGCCAAAAAAAAATATATAGTCAACTTCATCACTGCAGCTGAAAATACAGAAAACACTAGTTTATCAATTAATTCTTAACATGTTAAAGCAGTCTCCTTGCTGTTTTTCCCCGATGCATTCATAATCATTACTCTACTAGTGGACCAGAAAAATCTCTAGTTGAGGGCAGACCTAATGACCTGTCATATATACTTTTTATTAGTCATCAAGTCAAGCATAAATAATAATAAATGGGGTTTTCTCAGCAGTGTTATAACATAAGAACCTCCAAACATTATCAAAATCTATAAACTATTTTTTCTTCAAAATTTGAAAGGTCTTCTATCAAATGAGACCAGATACCTTTTTTTTGCCATTACCTTTAAGTAAGCCATTTGAAATCACGTGAAATCATTAAAGATGCCTTTAGGGTGTAAGGGGTTAACAGTGACAGTCAACAGAGAGCTTACATAGCACTTATTTAAGGCTTGAATGATTGGGTTCGGTATTGGCTGATTGTGATGACAAGAAATCGGTAGCCGGTATCAGCAGTAAAAATCCTGATCGGAGCATTCCTATAGTTACTACCATAGTATAGGGCCTACTACCATATTCATATACTAATGTTGAAATGTTTGAGATCAGTATGATTTAAAAAAAAAAAAAAAAAAAAAAAAACTTTTTTCAGCAAGGATGCATTAAATTAATCAGAAGTCACAGTAAATACATTTAAAATGTTACAATAGCTTTCATTGACAATTAAATTCAGTTCTTTTTAACTTTCTATTAATCAAAGAATACTGAAAATTAAAAAAAATAAATAAAAATGGTTTCCATGTTTCAAACATTGATAATAATAATAATCAATGTTTCTTGAGCAGATCAGCATATTAGAATGATTTCTGAAGAAAATAAAAAAAATTCAAACATATTAGAATAGAAAGTTTTGTAAAACTGTAATAATATTTCATAATATTTCTGTCTTTATTTAATCCAATAAATGCCGTCTTGTTGAGCATAGACTTTAAAAAAAAACAACAACAACAAAAAAAAAAACATTATATAATATTTATTTTATTTTTGGATAATGAATTTATAATCCCACTTTGTCTACCATCTTGGACATTTTTTGCCTTTTGACTAATTTCTCTGGTTCCAATATACTTGTTTACTTATTTCATTTATGCTTGTGTGGTGGAGTAGACATACGATGAATGAATTAATGAATGAATAGATGGCTTGGAAGAATTAGGTGGATGGAGAGAGGGATGAGCAGTTCTTCGTCATGTCTAGTCCATCAGAACCCAGCTGATTCAGAACCAGTGTCATTTCCACATTTTCCCGTGGAGGTGGAGGGCATGTTCACACACCTCATCTCTCAGTGGCGATCTGAAGTTAGAGTTGGCTCCAATTTTTTTTTTTTTCTCAACATACATACATACATACAGTGGCAATGCCCCCATGAATGCAGAGTGGATGTCATTATAGTGTAACTATAATCGATTAAAATCACTCCACATATGACATCCTAGTGAAAACTTCATAAAGCTAACTTTTTTCAGTTTATACCATTTACATCATTATAAATTTAATACATTCCCAAATAAAGCTACCCTATCCTTTTGTAATTAGTGATGGTTAGAAAGCTGATTTCACTTGAATTCTATAGGTATTATTTGGGGTAAACATTGTTAATCTTAAATTATTAGAATTCCACTTTAGAAAAAAAATTTAAATATATTTTTTTAAATATTAAAGCTGCAGTCCTTAACTTTTGCCTCTTTGTCACCATCTCTGTTTGAAACCTGAAATTGCAGTTATTTACGGATTATTATTATTGTTATTATTATTGTCTTCTTTACATTGGTTGTGCAGTGGCATGGCTCCTCAGCGCAGATGAATCTAATGTTTTGAGGGTTATGTGTGGGTTGTCATATCAGCGCACCAGTGTGGATCTTCACTGTACTTTGGAATTACAGATAGGCTACTATATCTTGGAACTATGTCCAAAATAATAAGTTTCAGTGGAAAATGTCATCTGAAGAAGTAAGTAACTGTTAATGTCTGCTAGTTAATCAGATTCTCTGTATAATGTGTAACAAATGAAGGAAACATTTTTACAAGCTTACCAGTGTAAATCGGGCTAAGGTAAGGAGATAGTTTTAAACACTGATTAGTTATGTACTTGATCAATAATTGATTTTTAACCAAAAAAAGTTACGGACTGCAGCTTTAAATAGTTCATTTTTATTTTATTTATTTATTTATTTTTTGCTTTTGCTTTTTAAATAACCTGTTTTTATTGGCTGAATGTGCTAAATCAGTAGTTCCCAGACTTTTTAGAGTGGCGTACCCCTTGAGGCATTTAACATCCTTCTGTGTACCCCCTCTCTTCCACTTAAGCAGAAAGTATACTTACACGCATAGTTGAACGCACAGCCTTGCAAAGTATACTTCACTTGACTCGTATGCGTACACAGGCGTTCGACGCATACACATTGCACCATTTTCACACCTTTTCTATTAAGGGACAATATTTGCCCCCTTAAACTGAATTTCCAGTGCATTTTTACAGTTATAAATACCTTTATAAAATAAATAATGTTTTAAATAAAAAATGTTCAATAGAGAAATATGCAATTATGGTAAATACGAATTGATACTTTTAAATATTAAACTAAAAGTCACTGTCTTAATGACTGAGTCACTGAGTCATTCATTCATTCGGTAACAAAGTAAGTGGCTGTATTTATGAATGGGTCATTGAATCATTGATTCGTTCAAAGCCGCAGATTCATTCACCGCTGTGTTTTGTAGATGCACAACAGCTCTGCTGTGGCTTTCATTGGAACTATTAAATTGTTGCAAAATAGAGCAAACAATACTGACAATACACTGTTTAAAATGTACATCACTTAAAGGGTTAGTTTACCCAAAAATTTCTGTCATTAATTACTCACCCTCACGTCGTCCCAAACCCATAAGTCCTTCGTTTGTCCTCTGAAAAAAAATTAAGATATTTTTGATGAAATCCGCGGTATCTGATCCACACATAGGCAGCAACGACATTGCACCTTTTGAGGTCCAGAAAGGTATTAAAAACATCGATAAAATTGTCAACATGACTACAGTGGTTAAACCTTAATATTATGATGCGACAAGAATACATTTTGTGTACAAAAACAAAACAAAAATAATGACTTTATTCAAAAAATTCATCTGTCCTCTGTCATATTTCTATGCTATTTTCGTTGCAGAGTTTCAGTGTTTATGTCTGAACGCGGTATTGGCTGGCTCCTGCGTTAGCATCAGACGCATGTGCCGTGCAGCTTATGTGACCACAGCCGGCTAATACTGAGCCACTGTTTGGACATAAACACTGAAGCTCTGCAACGAAAATAGCCTAGCAGTATGACAGGAGACAGAAGAATTTGTTGAATAAAAAATTGTTATTGTTTTGTTTTTTGCGCACAAAAAGTATTCTCAACACTTCATAATATTAAGGTTGAACCACTGTAGTCACGTCAGTGTTTTTAACAATGCCTTTAACAATGTCTTTGATACCTTTCTGGACCTCGAAAGGTGCAATGACATTGCTGCCTATGTGTGGATCAGATACCCTCGTATTTCATCAAAAATTTCATAATTTGTGTTCCAAAGACAAATTAGGGTCTTACAGGTTTGGGACGACATGAAGGTGAGTACTTAATGACAGAAATTTCATTTTTCGATGAACTAATCTTTTAATATTAGCCTTTTGTTTGTTGAAGTGTTTTATAAAATCAATTTCATATTTGCAATCATTTGGATATTTTGTACATTGTCGAGAACAACAGTAATGTAGCGTGATTTGCTAAGGCAACAATAATTGGATGTTATGTGTTTGAACTTTTATGGCATTTTGCCTGTTAGAAATACATGCTTGGTTTTAATTTTATTTTGAGGTGGTGTAGAATTAAATGAATGGCAAAACTCAGCATTTTGTTCATGTACCCCCTCTGTCACCTCACGTACCCCCAGGGGTATGCGTACCCCAGTTTGGGAACCACTGTGCTAAATAATAATATCAAGAGCGGTTATATCACAAACTTATTAAAAACGTATCCAGTCTAATTTATATTTCCAATGCTGTAATCTTGCACGATCCCCTGTGAATTCTTATAAGAAATCAAACATTGAAACAAAAAATCAATAATAATAATAATAATGTCTCAAATCAGACAGAAACCATCATAAGATTAACATAAGCTGAAAAGATTTTTTTTTTTTTAACTTTATGTAATAAATTTGGAAATGTAAATGTAAATATTTGCTTCAAATGGGTACCAGGAAAGTAAATACGTTTTTGATGCAGATAATAAGGTTTGCTAGATATGAAAGTAGACAAAACAATGATGTGAAATGAAATACAACAGGTACATTACAAAAGAGCCCTGCCAGACCTACCGTACATTCTACGCCCCCCAGCTAAGCTACGGGCCCCTAAAATGAAAAAAAAAAGGGTGATAGCTTAGTAAGAAGGAAATTTAAAAGAAAGAAAAGAAAAAAAAAAGAAAGAAAAAAAGAAAAAAGCGGGGGGGAAAAAAAAACAAAAAAAAACACCTGGCCAAATAATTCAACACTATGAAAGATAAACACCTAAACACTGCCCCTGACTCATGCATTGTGTCATGCGCTTTCTGTAATTATGATATGTATGTGTCTTCATCTTTATTAAACAAAGAAACTGCAAACAAACAAACAAACAAACAAACACAATTAGGCGAATTCACAAAGAATTTCGTGCAGGTGCTGTTAGTATTTGGCCTCTAAACTACAGCAGGAAACTAGAATATTGTTTGTAATAAATTATTATGTTACGTAAAAACCTAACCGTACTAATTTACTAATTTAATGCCTGTTGTAATCAATGTTAACATAAACCAATAAATAGCAAAATAAGTGCAGGCACAATTGTGGCATGTATGTCTTAAAACACCCCAAAATAAATAAATAGATAGATAGATCGAAAAAAAATAAGTAAAAATGAATAAAGTGAATGCTTCATTTATTGATCATCAATTCAGTGTTACTTAATTACTGTAAGTGATATGCAAACTGCATATGAAAACTGCAAATTGCATACAGTATGTGATATTCATTGTTGCTTGCATACAGTACGTGATATTCATTGTTGCTCGAATGTCACACTAACACCATTATTAAAAGGTTAAAAGATTATTTTTAATCGTATTTCAATTATTTTGGCAAATCAAGATATTGTTAGATCTTGAATGCTTTTCATCATGCATCTAGCAAACCACTTTTGTTGTGAAATTCTGCCTAAACATTAAAAACTCACACATTTAACAAGAAAGAAATATATAACACAGAAATAAACACAGAAAACACTGAAAATTTTGGGTGCTTTGGGCAATTTCTTTTTGTCCATTTTTCTTACTGACAAAGACACAATGCCTTATCTAGAAATGGTATCATAACTTCCATTCTTACAGTAATTGGAAACATAGTTTTGTTGCAAAAGCCTCTTCCTCATAAACTTCCCAAATTACTTGTATTTTCCAGGAAACAATATAGCTAAACCTCATCGACAGTATTGAAATAAGCAAAAACTAAATTGTACAGTCAGCATGCACAATTAAAACTTAATTATGATCAATAAAATAATAGCTTCTGCAACAATTCAAATTAATTAATTCAAAATTTCACTGGAAATGGAGCAATCTCTTATAGAGTATAAAAACAGTATCTGGAAATCTCTGCACTAAACTAAGGTACCTAAGCTAAGCTGGAGTTGATGTCCATGTGAATTCAGCTCTTGGTGTACAAAAAGCATGTGAGATAAGAAAAATGTGTCAGGTTACATATGGTCAATTCTGTTGGACAACAGCGTGTTGTAGGTGACGTAGCAGGTGACGTAGCATCAGCGCATCATGAGACCATAAATAGATGCCTGAAGTGCAAATCAACAGATTCGAATCATCTGAAGGAAGGCGTTTTCAGGCATTATGTGAAGTATGGAAATAGGCTGGGCATCTTGTTCCCCTCTTAGGGAACAGGGTTACATACGTACATAACCTGAGATGTTCCCTTTTAAGTAGAACTCAATGCTGCGTCATAATGATGACACTATGGGAACGTTAGTACTTTGTAAGTTCATTGCTTTCAGACGCTTGATGCGTACAGGCAAAGCATGCTGCGCACCTTATAAGCAAAGTGAAAAATTGCTGACCAATAAGGTTGTGATTTCTTGTTTTTTTCCATTTATGAACTTTATGGGCAGAAAAGAAGGATTAACCAAGAAGGACCTGAGATCCTGAGGTTAAATCCATATTCAAAACTATAAAACCTTATGTATGTGTACAGAGAGGATCAGCCTTTCACAGCACTAATGTCTTGCAATGACGCACCTTTAGCTAGCACCTTAATAGCCACACTCCTAGTGGAGTGGGCTCTGATGCCTAGAGGCAAAGCCTTTCCACACGCCTCATAGCCAAATAAAAATTGCATCAACAATCCAATTGGATAGACGCTGCTTGGAGATGGGGGAACCTCTGCTATGGCCTCCAAAGCTGACCAGTAATTGACTGGATGTACGCCACAAGCCTTAGCAGTTAACATAAATCCTCAAGGCCATGACTGGACACAAAAGAGGAAGCCTTTCTTGCTCAGGTAAGTCAAACAACGGAGGAGAAAAGCTTGAAGGGCGACTGGATGGATGGTCGAAAAAAGCACTTTTGGAGCATAACCTGGCCTCGGGTGCAATCTAACTTTAACCAGTCCAGGGGTGAAAACTAGGTAGGACAGGGCAACTGATAAGGCCTGCAAACCTCTGACTCTTTTAAGCAAAGTTAACACAAGTAACAGAGCCACTCTGAGAGTCAGAATCTTCTCTGAGGCAGGGCTCACTGATAAGCCTTCCAGGACAATGGAAATATCCCAGAAAGGAACTCATGGTTTGCAGATAGGCCTCAGCTGTCTGGCACTAAGAAGACGTAGCCTCAGCCACATTTGCACCATGGCATCTGGTCCTAACAGAGATGGAAGTGTGAGGGCGAATCGGAGGGGACAGTAGGTCCTCTTCTTAGAGGTGAACAGGTCCAATTCCGCTCTGTCGAACCATTCCCCAGCCCTCAGCCCCTGCCTCGACAGGATATCTGCTCCCACATTTGAATGCCCTTGAATGTACCACTCTGCTTTGAGGCCAGGATCTGCTGCACCAACTGAAAAGGGGGAGTGAATGCAGTCGGCCCAAGTGATTTATGTAAGAGACCACTGATGTGTTGTCTGTCAGTACCAACACATGGTACCTCCTCAGGTCTGAGAGGAAGTACCTGAGAGCCAGAAATACAACCTTAATTTCTGGCAATTTATGTACCAAAGAAGAAGTCAGTATTCCCAGCCCCTCAGGCTGGGCAACCATCCAGAATGGCACCCCAACCTGTGAAGGATGTACCCATAGTCACCATCTTGCGATGACAACATGCCCCCAGCGTGGGACCCAACGTGAGGAACCTGTAATCATGAGATGTAAGTCTGCAGAGTATGGTTCAGAGCCCGCAGGTCTAAAATCTGGACCTTTGCACACTGGCCCTTTGCTCCTCCTGGAATGCCACTGATTGCTTCTTCATCACCTGAAATCTATCGACGACAGCATTGACTGAGTCATAGAATAAGCCAGACAGTAAAAACGGGGCATCCAGCTTATGGCATTTTCTTCTTGATGCCAGAGAGGTTGAGCTACAGATGCCTCTCCATGGCAACCAACACAGCCATCAAACGGGCAATGGAGCAGGCTGTCTGCTTTGGGGCAGGGAGAGCAAGATCTGTGTCCTAGTGGAGTTTCCTCACTCTTTCACTAGAGTCTAGGGGCCGTATTCACAAAACATTTTATCTTACCACTAAGAGTTCTCTTAAATAGCAGTAAAAGTTCTTAGCTAAGAGTTTTCTCTTAAAACCTATTCACAAAGCTGCTGAGACCAACTTTTACTAAGGAATAGACAGAAGTCTTAAGCTAAGAGTGAGGGCAGGGTTGACCTCGTTGCTATGGATGATATCAATACGCTTACTTACTATGCCCACAGTGATTGGCTGATGGGGGAGGAGTCTCTGTCAGTGATTTAATCATAGAAATATTGTAGAATGAGCTATCATGTTTCCATATTAAAATAAAGGTTTTAAAATACAAATGTTGCCATATTCAAATAAAGTTTTTAAAATGTATTTAATTAAATAATTAAAGCCTAATTAAACTAGTATATGTTCAGCTAATTGTCAGCCTCTTACATGTCAGTGTTTCGAGAGAATGCAGAATTCAAGCGACAAATGATGCAAAGTTTGGGAGGAGTATGTTCAAATGGTCTATCTAATCAGCTTTAGTGTAGATATATATACGCAGACAAGAGCCGACTCACCTATAGTTACCTCGACAGTTTTCTGCATCCCTCCGCCACCCCGTTCCTCACACTCGCCTGATACGGGGGAGAACTGGGCTAAATAAATTCCAGGCTTGGAGCCTTTGATCCCCTTGGACAGCATGCCAAATACACTTATAATAGTTTTTTTTACTCTATTCGATCATTTGTAAGGGTGAACTTGTGAAAACAACTGCCACAGGTTATCAGACATTATTTATTTATTAAAGATTTATTTTTGGCATCCTATCGTAGATTCAATTCTATAAATCAAAATATGTATTGCATTTATTAAAAAGAAAAGGTTCAGCACCTAAGGCTCTATCGCTATTGCCTCATGGTGTACAGTGTCTTTAGGTGGATTAGGATGGTTTGTGGTTTGGTCTTAGTGACTTAGGAGTCCTCTTGACTACTCCTAACGTTTCACAGATTTAGGAGCTAGTTTTAGCGCTAAAATGCTTTGTGAAATACTCTTAGAGCAAAGATGTAAGAGTCCTAAAATTAGGACTAACACACCCATTATTTTTAAGAGTTTCTACTAAATCGGCAAATTAGGACCTACATCTAACCTTAAGATGTTTTGTGAATACGGCCCCAGGTCTTTTATCAGGTCAGCCTGGTACACCTGCAAGATGTCGGACAGTTGTAATTTTACAGGGCGTAGAGGGTAAAGTGGGCTTCTTTTGCGATGATGTTGAAGCAGGAGAGAGGTAGCTAGCATCTTTTCAACCAGTGGCATCAAAGCATACCTATACTCCTTAAACCTTACAATGGTCGAATAATTAGACGTCACAGGGTTATGAATGGAAGCCATGTATGGGCTGCCCCTGCAGGACCTCGACACCTCCGTGTGAAGGTCTGGGAAGAATAGCAGATGTCTCACCTAACTCCTCAGAGCCAGAGGCGGCTGATAGTAGGTCCTTGCTTTGATCAGAAGAAATCACCATGCAACTTCTGAATCCAGAACAAGGTCCTTATAGTCTGGTGAAGGAGCGAGAGAAAGAGCAGTGCCTGTTTCGGTCTCATCAACCAGCTCCTGCGACACCCATGATTTGAGTCGCTGTGCCACCTCAGCAGATGTGGGACCCGAACCACGAGGGGCATGTGCCTGACTCCCATTGCTGGAAAGGAGAGCCAGACATGAGTGGAGCTTCCTCATTGTGAAAGATTCCCAAAGAGGGAAATCTCTCTCTGACCTAGCATGCTCCACTCACAAGCAGATTACAAATCGTATTTATTATCCCTCGTTAGGAAGGGCATTGTGGAACATGCTGCTTGTAATTCTTGAATGCCATTATGTTGTTTTGTAACAAAGAAGCTGGTGATGTGCACCTGCTATCACTACATCATCTGACCACGCTGTTGGCAGAATTGGCATGTTTCCACACATGCTTCAGACATCAGCTCACACAGGAGTGTTCCCATAGCGTCAACATCATGACACCGCGCTTGAGGGCAAATATGGGTTAATGGCATAGAGGGTCGGGATATTAGCAAGCAACTTCAATCTATGTGGTTAAATGTTTCAATTAAAGGGTCGGAGAGGTGTACGCATTTGTAATATTCTTTTTTTATTATTATTATTATTATTATTTAATTATGCCTATTATGTCAATATGTTTACTTATAAAAGAAACATACTTTCAAAGTGGTTCTTTTTTTTCAACACATCTTTAAGCACAGCAGTATAGCTATGATCCCACATGAAGTTCTGATGTCAAATGACTGAAAACACCTGCACAATCCATGTTATATATATGTTAAATAAAAAAAATCCATGTTAAATATCTGTTAATCATTTCCTTTTTTATGTTTATCACTGAAAAGAAAAGAAAATACATAAGGCATGTATACATTTGAAAAAATCAAAACAAATCAAAGTCACAGTTTGGAAAGAGAAGCACATATAACAAATTATGGAGAAATTGAATAACTATTTCACCTAAAAATTAAATTTATGTCATTTACTCACCCGTAAATCATTCCAAACCCTTGGTTTGCTTTCTTTTGTGGAACACATAAGTCATACAGGTTTTGAACGACATGAGGGTAAATAATGACAGAATTTTAATTTTGGGCTGAAAATTAAGTCCCCCGAATCTCCGTACTCATATTTTATATATATATATATATATATATATATATATATATATATATATATATATATATATATATATATATATAATATATATATATATATTTTTTTTTTTTATTAGAATTCCAGTCCTAAAAATAATAACAATGTAGTTTGAACAAATATGACATCTGTTAATGGAGGGGCATATGATTTCATTGTAGTTGTGGCATTAAATTATAAGCAAGCTACATTTTAAAAAATCCTTTTTGGTTTCTGGTGATCCCATTAAATCCCATTATCCCAATAAATCATCATCATGGCATGTAAATTTCACAGCTACTGAGGACACATTGCCTTATTCCTTTAAAACCATACTGTACATAATTGTTCTTTACTTGCTGTATTGAAAATGGTAAAATGTAGCTGCTACTTGGAAACGGTATGAATTAGCATAACAAACATATGCAAATACTTATAACAACATTATTAACAGCAACAAAAGAAGCAAAGGATTACAATAAATGCCTGAGATTCATGCAAGGTTTGTCAAAAAAATATCCAAGGGCTTCATTTTTATGGCCCTTTAAGTGCTGTTTAAAATGAAATAGACACATGCCAGTGACTCATACAGAAAAACACAGGACTTGCATAGAATGAATGAAGGTCAAAAGATTGAGAGAACATCTGCAATATCATCAGCACCTTTAAACAAACATATTTTCATTCCCTGAACACATCTTTTAGTAAATCAAAAACAAATTAAAACTGGAACAATTCATCAGTCTATTGCCCCTGTAGGTATAAACAGTATGGTACCTATTGTGGTTCAATTGTTTTATAGAAGAAAGTATAAATATAAGCAGTGCAATATAAACCAATAAATTATATCTGAATGTTGAACAACAGTTCATAGGTCCTTCTTACACCACAATAACTAAATAATGCATCATAAAATTTCTTTTATAATTCAGTCGGCTCTTTTAGCTGTTTTTTTTTTTTTTTTTCTTATGGCTAAACCCTCATTGGGTAAAGCTTATGCTGAAATATACAGCATATCATGAATTCCCACACCATGGACATTTGCAATATAATAGAATGTTCTATTATGCTTCTAAAATCCATACATTCAATATATTTTCACCAATTTAATGGATAGTTCACCCAAAAATAAAAAAATTCTGTCATCATTTTCTGAGCCTCATTGTTTCTTCACAAGAGTCACAACAAAGTTAATTTGAAAAATGTTACATGAAATGTCAATAAAATAGGCTCAAATATTGTTTTGGATCTGACTTTCATTATGGACAAAAATAGTAAAAATATCTTCTTTTGTGCTCCACAGAAGAAGTAAGTCATACAGGTTTGGGACAACATAAGTCTGCAAACATGATTACAGAATTGTAATTTTTGAGTGAACTGTTCTTTTAATGTGTGCATTGTCACCATTGTAGTGGGGGAAAAAAAAGGAAAAGATTTAAGATTTAAAGGCTATAATCTCATAGTCTTTAGTTTTAATTAAGCCAATCAGAGCAGTTAAACTGTCACCTACAACAATAAATTAAAATCTCCCATTTGCAACAGGACACACATCAGCAAGACCCCATTCGTAGATTAATGAGCTCAAAAACAAAAAAAACAAAAGCCTAGAAATTACATCACTAGTGATGACGGTGTCAGTACATTCAAACTGTGCCACTCTGTGCTTTGCAAAGGAGCAAGGACATTTCTTTATGACAGTGTCTTTAATATAATAGCCAAATAATTGGCTAGCTCAATGCAAAAAAAACAACAACAACAAAAAAAAAACAGGTGGCATAGAGCTAGTGGATTTTAAGGCCCTGTTCACACCTGGTATTAAGATGTGTTTTGGTCGTTTGTTTCACAAGTAGACACATACCCGTTTAGACCCTGTGTTTTAATCCCTCCACTTTCAACCACTTCTGTCCTGATTTCTTTGTGGGGAGCGTCTATGGGCGTCTCTTTCGATCTAATGGACGAAATAAGCTCACACAATATACGTATGAATGTGACCAGAGATGACAGAAAAACATGCATAGAGCAGCAGCTTTCGTTTCTGCTCTGTCAGGAACAGTGAGAGAACATTGTGCTTGGTCTTCAAACCAAACTTGGGTCTTCAGCCGACAAAGCTTAAATCCCGTCTGGCTAACGCGCTTCCCATAATGTTTACGCATTAGGTCAGCAGGTGGAGAATAGGTGGTCTTTTGTGGCTGTTCGAATGCATTCGACACTATGAGAGCAATCCGGTTGAATGTGTTTTCGACTACCTCTGGAAGTGGTCGAAAATGGACAAGCTCAGAACATTTTACCTGTATTTAGCGTTGTCTACTTGTAATCCGATCGACCAAAATGCATCTTAATACCAGGTGTAAACAGGGTCTAAGATGGTTTCATTGGATAGTTGTTTTCATGAATGCTGGATGTGGAAGAAAAAAAGACAAAAAAAAAAACTACATGTAATATTTGAAAAGTCAGATATGCTAATGTGCAAACAAAATCTGTCTTTAAAGTATAATGATGTTAATTAGTGAATTTCATCATTTACTGAAGGTAAATTGATTAATTTCTTGTATATTTCTGAAATTCTTATTTAAGAATGAAAACTTCTGTTACTTCCACTCAAGGTAACATGCCTAAACAATGGCAAATCTAAATAATGAATTTTGTTGTAATATTTTAAATGAAGCCCCTATTTTCAGCAGTGGCTTTAAATATAATTAAGATTCAAAAGACAAATATTGCCTTAAACTTTGGCATGATGATAGTTCTTTAATAGTAAACAAAATAGTTTCATATAGCCTCTGTTATAAATAAACTACTTAAACCTAGTACATAAAAATATATTCTATTAAGGAATGTTTATCGCATATTTTTTAACATAATACCTATTTTCAATGTTAACTATATTTATAAATGGAGGTTAAAAGAGAATTTTTCAGCAAGTGTCACAGTGTCTCATTTACTTTATTATAGTGGCACATGGAGATTGAATGTCCTGTAAGTAAACCCCTAAATTAATAAATGTTATGTTTATTAAATAATTTGATTTAAATATCTTTTTTGTGCATGTATATTTTGTGGATATAGAACTGGTTAAACATGCTATGTGTGTCCTGTGGAGAAAAATTCAGATGGTCCCTAAAATGAAAAATCTTTAAAGGAAAATCACTATCCAGGGAAATGGACTAAATGATTAGGAGAAATCCCAAAACATGAAAAAATAACAGGAAGGGGTAATTCAGCATCTGTTTCTCATTTTGTATTCTTGATTTAAAAAAATTAAAAAAATAAGTTAAACAAATAAATAAACGTTTGTTGTTGGCAAGGGAGTCAATGTCATAGTTACATAATATTTATGAGAAAAAAATTGTATGAGAATTACAGAAGCAATCATTTTGTGAAGCTACACAGAAAGTACAAAACTACAGTAGTGCTGAGCGATAGTCAGTTTTCATTTCTATTATTCAGTATAAGTTGCTGAAAATAATAATAATCTTTATCATTTTTAATAACAATCTTTTTCAGAAGATAGCAATTGTTGAATAAATACCTAAATAATTATAATAATAATAAAAACACAATATGCCTTGGGAAATAAAAAAATATTAATGCATTTTATTAAATTAATAAATTTGATCCTTATTATATTACACATATGTTATATCTTTTATTAACAGAGTGCAGAGGAGTAGCAGAATTATGCAAAAATGTTGATAGATCAAATGCACTTTTCTCTTCACACAACTATGAAATATAATGACTGGATTCCCAACTAAAAACTAAATAATTTCAGAAAAGCACCTAACAAGGCGAGTCTCAAAATGCCATTACCTGATTTGATATTCAAATCTACACTAATAACAGTCAATCAAATCATATAAAATAAGTCAATAATTTTAAGACTTATTATTTTTTTCGTAATGTACATTTTTCTGTTTAACATTTAGGATACAAAACGTATGTGTACATCAATGTGGATTCTTACTGAGCAGAAGACAGTTATGCTATTAGAATCATATTTAGGGAATTATGAAATTATTTGTGATTAATGTGGGTCTATATTATGCGGTATATATTCTGACATCATATTTACGAAGAGACATCATATTTTTTGACCACATGATTCAAAGAGAGTGGCGAGTTTCAATCTTTATCAGACATACTTTGAAAGAGAAATATAATTTGGTTAATCATATTTAAAAAAATATATAAATTATGGTTTACAAGGCACAACAAAAGTGATTCTACAGTAATTTACTCAGTTATTTATCAATTCTCTAAATGATAAACATACTAACGATTGAAATAATACCATGTTTTAGTGTTGGTAACTACTGATACATTGCACAGCTGTAACTATATATTTAGGATTGAGAGTCGAAGTCAAAAAGCAGCCATAGAGAAATCTGAAATGTAGGGGAATATCCTCTTTGTATAGTTTCAATGAAATAAACTGCATCTCTTTCCATCCTTAATTAAAGTATTTTAATAATAAAATACTTTAATAAAAAAAAAAAGATATCACTCAGCACTACTTTGTAAGCAGTCCACCAATACTTAATATATAATATATTGGCTAGTAATTATACACTGCAGATATTACAGTAGAGTTACAGTAAATATATTTAGGGCTTATGCTTGAATTAAAGTACCATTTGAATTTAGTGGCTTCTAATCCATCTATACGTGACATTCCTGGGAAAGTGAGAACATAAAGTAGATTTTCAAAATGAACTGAATGCCAATCTGATAATACTAATGTTCCAATGTTCCATTCTGTTGTAGCTCAACATGATTGCTGTACATGGTTCTTTATTTTCACTTGAAATGAAAAGCAACGTTTTGTGTGACAGCTATAGAGTGGTTCCGTTTGTAGTCCAATATAATGGGCTTTTTTAGAATAGAGAATTTAGATATCAAATGAGTTAAAATATGTTGTTCTACAGCATAAATTACACACAGTCATGATTCAAACATGAAGTTTGAAACTTAAAAAAAAAAAAGTTGCTACATAAGAATATAAATGGCAGTCCAATTTATCAAGTGGTCCTGCTTTATAGTGTCTTTAAGTACTATGTACTCTCTTTGATATATCTGTTGGTATAATGCACTTGTGTCCATGTTGCAAAACACTTTGCTGCTATTGAGGAGTAATATGGGTAAGGTTAGGGACAGGTTTAGTCAAGTGGTTATGTTAAGGGATAGGGGTAGTGTAATTGCAATGTAATTACATGTAGGAAATGTTTTTGCAAAGTACAACGTGTGCACATTAAGTGCAATTGTATTGTGCATTGATTAATTTAAATGTACATAGTAGTACTTAATATAAAGTGGGTTCCATCATGCATACTGTAGTTCTTAACAACTTATTAGCAAGCACACAGTGGTTTCAAAGTTCAGGTATTACTGTGTATCATTTATGTTGTAGAACAAAATGGTTAGTGTAAAAGTTAACCACAGATGTTATTATATTCAGAAATTGAGAACTGCCATCTAAAAGTCTATCTGCATCCTTTAACTATATTCATAACCTCTTTTGGTCAGATTGAGTGGTGAGATCATTCACCACTGTCACACAAGAACTGCTTTAGCCATGAACAAAACACTGACAGTGACAGTCAGACAAATTGCGACATTCCCTACAATGCAAATAACATTCATGAATGATGTAAACAGATTTTATGATCCGGCACAGCAAATGGTTCCATCTAGCTACACTGTCCCCGTTTCGCAAAATGGAACCTTCTCCTATCGGCATCTTTGCAAAGAGAAAAGCGGCAAGCTCTTCTCCGGGCGCAGGGTTTCCCCCAGGTATGTAGGGTTGATTCAAAAACGAAGTCAGTGCTTGGTCCGATGATGAAAATGATCAGAATGATAGAGATAAGTAGGACATTGGTCCACTAGTGTACTTTCTGCACCAGAGTTCAAGGCTGGCACTTCTTTGACCGTCCGCTCGACTGCAGTTCTTCTTCTTCCTGCCAGTGTCTAATTTGGATCTTCCCAGCGGCTTGGTCAACGGTGGGCCGGTGGTGGGTCTATCAGGACTGGCAGGGCTGGTTGGGCTGTTGGTGGCCGTTGTTCCTTCAGGAGTTCCCTCAGTGATCTCAATGCGTGGAGGCTCCATCAGGTCAAAAATATTGAAGGCAGCCGGTTCGGGCTGACACATTACTGAAGCATCTGCAGTATTTTGTCTCACCAGACCGTTAGCGCCAGTCTGGACGCCAACGGACACCCTCTCACTTGACTGAGTGGAACTGGTGCCGGTGGCAGCCTCCCGGCACATCGTCCACATGTTATAGCACTGGGTGAAATTGAAGAAGTTGCTGTTGAAAGTCTTGAGCTCTCCGCAGACATCCCTGCGTAGCTCCGCTAGCTCGTAGCGCATTGCTGATATCTCCTCTTTCCACTGCATGTTGAAGGCAGCCACCATGTTTGCTGACTCTTTGAAAGCCTGAATAGCCTGTGGGACGGGAGGATCTGGTGGGGGCTGGGACGGGGGCGGACATGGGACTCGGTAGGCATGCGAGGAGGTTGGAGGGACAGAGATAGCCGTGACCGTGGAACTGGTACTGTGTTGACTACGTGCAGCATTTTCTCTTTCAAACCTCTCGATTTCTTGATAAGCTGAGGAGCTGGCGCCATCATCGTCCTCAATCATTTCCTCATTTAGCAATGAGGTGCCCTCCATTGCATCATACCCCTCTGGAAGACAAATTTGAATATAGAGATAGGAAAATTCAAAGGGATGAACAGCTGTGGAATTCTGCGAAACCTCTCACTTTATCTAACGTCAACACTTGTCTTAGCAGTATGTGAGTAAAGGCCCTGTACACACCATTCTCAACTGCTTACTACATTGGTTCCTGGTAATAAATTCAGGAACTTTTGTATGTATCAAGTATGGAGAAAGACTCCATAAAAATATTATACATAAGATTTTGATTTCATCAGAAAAAGTAGTGGGAAGTCTGTTCTGCTGTTAATGCAAAACTTTTTTTACAAAGCGATCCAGTCTCTTTAAAAAATTTAGACTAAACCACTCAATTCATATGGATAAGTTGTATGATCTCTTTATTAATTTTTTTGAAAAGACAAATGGGTTGTTGCATGAACTGTCAATGGAGGGACAGAAATCTAAATTTTATTTAGATATAAATATATCTGCATAATAAAATACTGCATGTGGCTCAGTAAAATATTACTAATAAATCTTATGTCAATGGGATTGATGTATATCAATATGAGAATAATTTTCTGATATTTCAGCAATCATGTCATGTGCTTCCTATCAGCTGTTTAGAATCAGAACTACACTGTAAAAAACTTAAAACTTAAAGTAATTTACCTGATTGCCTTAATTGAGTTCATTGAAATTAAAAATTTGAGTTAATACAATGAAGGCGATTGGTTTAATTAACACAAACTCAAAATATTATGTTATCTGAATCAAATTAATGATCTAAGTTGATTTGACAAAAAAAAAAAAAAATGTGATAACAAATAATGAAAATATTTTTTTACAGTGTACCGATGCCAGATTTGCGAATTAATTACTCTTTAATCTAATCAGACAAACAGGTTTGCAAAAAGGTCTGAAGTTGTTCACAATTCAGTTTGATTCATTCTGACAGTTCACTCAAACACTAAATTGTTTGCAGTGGTTCCTCACACTGAAATAGGAATGGGATATTTCATGTGTCAAACTCTTCTCCAGGAGGGCCACTGTCCTACAGAGTGTAACTCCAGTCAGCTCCAAAAACACCTGCCTGGAAGTTTCTAGTAATCCTGATTTTTTTTTTTTTACTTGATTAGATGGTACAGGTATGTTTAATTAGAGTTGGAGCTAAACTCTGCAGGACAGTGGCCATCAAGAAATTTGACACCCTTGAGATATATTATAAAACAGAAAACAAAAAGAGCACTGGGTCAGGTTGATATTTACCTACAATCAGGTAAGGGGAAGGAAGCAAAACTATCAGCTATCTTTCAAATGTCTTCTATCGTTTGTCGACAATAAAGAAGCGCTTTATTGCACATGCAGCTTGTGAGACAATGTCCATGGGCACACTTTTTTTGATAGTGGGGCTGAGCCCCCGTACTGATGAAAGGCTAGAAACACCCCTGGTTTGATAAAAGTGTTCGTTTGAAAAAACAATTAAATTTAATTTATTGCAGTCAAGCACACTGTGTTGTCAGGGTCTTTCACTTTTTTACTCACATACATTTATCCTTCATATGTGTGTTTACACTGCCTTCTCACTCGCGTCATAGAATATCTCATCTGTTCAGCCTTTCCATCTCTTCACAGCATAACCATTAAAAAAAAAAAAAACAATAGTTCAATACTATTAACCATCCATTTAACAAATCACAGAGCATTGTGGCAAATGTGGAGGATTTTAGTTTTTTCTTGTGCAACAGAAAAGATGAAAAGGCAATAAAATGTCACGCAATCATTCAGGCAAGGAGATATGAACCCTATTGAATATGTTAAAAGCCCATCTATCGAGCTGATTGGACCATGTGGAGATTATAGGGGCGGGATTAAGAAGAAACACAATGCAATAATGCTGTTATGTCTTTGTGAGGGCTGCACCAGGCAGAGGCTGCAATCCCACTGTCCATCACAGCTGAAATCTTCCACACCAGCTCTTACTTCCAACCGCATTTTGCAGGCCACGTTTGTCCTCCAAGGATGCCAAGGTTGGTATAAAAATGAAGAAAAATGTTAAAAGTGACCCAATCATTTTTTTTTTTAAACATTCTAAGAAAACCTATCCATCCATTGTCATTTAAAAAAAAAAAAAATGTAAATTTAAAAATAATTGATTTTCCCATTCAGTCATTTACAGGAATGTTCCGAATTTAATTTAAGCTGTAGTGACAGCATCTGTGACATGATGTCGATTACCACAGAATTTTAACTCATCCCTCAGTTTTTAAAAACAAACAAACAAACAAAAATGCTTTTGCACATACAGTAATATACTTACAATTAATTTCTGGGGCAAGGCATTGCACCAGTATAAACACAAACTGTTGCAAAAATATCACCACAATATCATTAAAAAATAATAATCTTCACATTTGTATTTTTTTTTAAAACTGCCTTGCCCCATAGACTTTTATTGTAAGCACATGTCTTACTGTAAGGACATTTTTGTTATTATAGTCAAAATTATTTTCTGTGGTAATCAACAGCATTAAAATAAATAAATAAAAAATAAAATAAAAAAGTTGTGAAATGCCTTTCATGGAAAAGCATTGCTACTTTGGCAATTGAACACTGGTTGTCCCTAATCTGACCTTTAGTTATATGTCTTTCAAAGGACTAGTCCTGATTTAGTTGAGAAGGCAGTGCAAAAACACACATATCCATTGAAAGATGTATGCGTGTTGACATTATAATACCTGTGACAGGCATCCCTCCAGCTGCTCTTTTCCCCTGGATCTCCTTCCTGTGATGGCTGAGGTGCCATGTCGCCCTCCCTCCCTTTCCACCATCACAGAACACCCAACACCTTACTCAATATTTCCCATTGATTTTAGCGGCAACTAAATTTAGCTTCATCTACTTGGTGAATCTATGTGGTATGCTTGATAACATTTCTCTGATAGGTCAGTGCTTTGAAGTGCTTTTTCTATTAACTATAGAACCAGAGAGCATCAATACCAGAATTAGTTAAGCTTTTAAAGGTCTTTAAGGGAAGAAAGCATCTAATTTAGCTTCTAACACATAAACAAAGTATGGTTCTTTTTTGTAAAACCAAAGTAGTACAGGACTGCTGAAACAAGAAGTCCTCCAGAGTGAAACAGAGTGGATGAAATCCTTTTGAGACAATGGTTTTGTCCTACAGCCGGTTGACTTGAGCTGACAGGGATTGCGTACAGAGCCATATGTGGTGAAAGCACTTCAGCAGAGTGAGACGGTGGGATTGGAGAGCTCTCCTTTCTCCTTAGAGTCTTCAGTGTGTTGTCAGTATGAGTTTTGACAGTATGAAGGTCCAATCAAATCAAACTCCAGTTTGAATAAACACAAAGAACCCCACATTAAATGAAAGAAACAAAGTTTGACTGGAGTGACCAAACAAATCATACAAAACAAATGAGCATTTTGGTTTTAAAAAATGTAAACAACTGAAAAAAAAAAGAGGTATTTTTAATGTCACAATATTTGACATCAGTTTGTGGTATTTCAATAGGGTTCATAGCTTTACTCCATGTGTACACCAAACACAAGCAGGGGTGTTGGGGAGGGTGTGGAGACAGGCATTCTGCTTGCACAAAGAAACTGTGACACGTGACGCACTTTCTGATGGGTATGTGTTGCACAAAACCTCCACACCTGCTCTGTCAGGACTTCTTAAACTCATTTAGGTTGGGGAAAATTACTCATTAGTTAGGATTAATGGTAAAACTGGATTAGGATAATAGGATTTGTTTTCAGCTCCAGTTTTTGAATTCATAGCGAGATTATTAAATCATAATACACTAGCTAATTCAATTAGCACATTAACGAACCACTAAAATTTCACCTCTGTGACAGGAGAATTTCTCACATGCGATATAACAGTGAAACTTAAAATACGGCATACGCCCTATAGTTAAAAAACATCTTTAAGAAGTAGAGTTTTGTTCTAATTTTTTTTTTATGCAATAAATCAATATTTACTATAAAAAATAAAAAAAATGTATGCTTGGTTTAGTTTACAGAACTAACTACATCTAACAACCCAATTCAGTTTCCTCAAAATATTATGTCTTGAACACTTATTAGCATTTAGTTTATGTAAAAATGGGACATTTCTTTCAGGGAGAACTGAATAAACAAGTGCAAATTGCTCTAATTGTTTTTTTTTTTTTTTTTTTTTTTTTTTTTTAAGGATAGACACTTTAATTAAATACTAGTTTTTCATCAAATATATTTCAACTACTTTTATTGCACTTTTCTCTTTGACCCCGCATTGTGAATGTTTTTCCACTCACCAATGTAGATGTTTTATGCAACACATATCACATAAAATTGTTTTTGTAGTTCACAGTCATTGCTTTGTGCATTCAGGACTGAAACAGCCTTTAAAGTTAACTAAACTGAACCAAAATATTTATTTTATTTCAACTACTAATCCATTTGCTGAATATAGAAGAGAGAATACAACCATTTGCAAAATATAAAGTCTGTGAACATGTCTAAAACTTTACTCTCTGTTCTGCGTGAAAACACTTCCCCATTGTGTGTTGCATGCTCTGGACAGCTGTGCTAGTTAAAAGCATGCTTAGTTGTGTCTTCAGTGTGCGATGTCACATATTCAGCTGCCTAAGTCCCTCTGACCCCCAGTCTAGCCTTTTAATACCACTGGACCCAACCAGTCAGAAGCCCAGAGAAGGACGCATGACTCGTGCAAAGGGAATTGCAGGCAACCGTCTTTCAACACACGGGGAGCACAGACGCAGAAAAGCAAACACACACAACAGACAGGAGCCGACGGAAACAACATTCAAGTCAGTCATCTCTCAAGCACAAGGGAATCCCACTGTACATATGTAGGTATGCCAGAGTATGTAGTTCAGCATGTGCTGAATGTATGGCGAGTATGTGCTCTAAGCCTTTTCTCTCTCTCTCAGGTGGGATTTGAGGCATACGGTTACCTGTTGTGGATCTGAGAGTTGAAGTGACAGTAGAAGATGTCATTGAAGGCAAGCAGTCGTCATCTTGGGAATACCCAGCCTGAATTGCACGCAGGTAACTGTGGCTTCGAGTGCGGAAAGAGCCGGGCAGGTCCAAGGCCTCCACGGCCTGGGATTCTACTTCACTAAAAACGGACTCGCAAACTGACTCAAACTGGCCATTGACCTCAGTCTCACTCACCTGAGAGACAAAAACAGGAATAGCAGTCCTTAATTTTTCCTCTTCCTTTCTCTTTCTCACTTTGATTCTTCCCCTTTGCACAGTAAATATGAAGGAGTGTTAGCAGGAGGAATATACCACTGGCAATTTCCGACCTTGAACGTCTCAGTAGAATTATGTCAAAAAGCAACAAGATAAGAGAAAACATTTCAGGCTGGAATATCATCTCATAATTGGTAAATAAAGAAAAGCAGATTGTTTGAAGAACTTTCGGAGGGAAAAATGACACAGTCAACAGTCAAAAGTCAACAGCAGCAGACAGCAAGAAAGCTTAATGTGCAAAGATTTTCATAAACCAAGCAAGAGGATAAGAAAAAAAAAAAAAATCAAACCAAATCAATATTAAGCTAAATTATATAAAGATTCTAAACTTCTATGTAACTGTTAAATTACTGCCTGTAAGTCACGCTAGCACTACAACAGATGTTTGAACACTTACTCTACCCTAATTAAAAACATTTTTCAACATATTTATGGTTAGCATGTTTCATAAAACCTCCATAAACATCTCAATTGTAACCTACTCCATCAATAAAAGCCCATAAACAGCTACCTACCTAAAGCCCAAGTGAACTAACACCACCACAGCTCAACAGACCTTGACTTTCTGATATCCTGTTTTAACAATGGCTTATATGAACAGAATTTAGCAAAACTGACATCACAATTTAAATTTTTTCGAGAGCCTTATTGCCTGTCTAACCAAACATGAGGGGGAAAAAAAATGATGTTCTAAAATAAATATCTCTAGGTCATACGACCAGGTCAGCCATCTAAATCAAGCTGGGTATTGGAACATAGTTAATGAGCTCAACCTATTCCCCACTAGCTTAGTCAAGATGGCCCACCAGCTATAACCAGAGTGACCAAATACTGGGTCTCATTGGTCCTGTCAAATGGTAATTTGGGGGTGTCAACCACCTAAACCATCTAAGTTAAGTTTTGGAACACAGTTAATCAACTCAACACATTCCCCAAGGCAGTCTACCAATTCTCATTGTTCTCTGGCCAACCAGCTGGCAGTTATGGTGGTTAACCACCTAAACAACCTACATAGTTTTGGAACATAGTTAATAAGGCCAGCCTATTGCCAACTAGCTTAGCCAAGGTGGTCTACCAACCCAACCAGGTAGACCAAGATAACCTACCATGCTGTACTCGACCCCAGCTGGTAATTTAGCTGTTCAACCACTTAAACCACCTTGGACTAAATTTGGATCAGCTAATGACTAGTCAACACCTTAAGATGGATTTAAGTGGAAAGCCCTTAATCAATAATAGATCATTTGACCTAAGATAATATAAAGTCTACAGGAAGTCTACTCAGCTCAGGCTCATCAGCTCGAGTCACAATCTGAGAAAAGAGCAGGACATCTCAGACAAGAAGTACAGCTAAAGCCCTCTGCTTGAAACCACTTACTGTAAGTAGATTGTCCTTGCTTGTACCTGTGTGTCAGTGCCGTGTGTTGTTGCAAGTAGTTGGACTCACCTGGCTGACACAGCTTGCCTGACTGAAGGTACTGACTGCACGCATGTAGCTCTGGTTTCTGGAGCGAAACTGTGGAGGGTTGAAGTTGGTTGCTGGGTCCAGAGACACGCTGGGGTGAGGGCGCATATCTCTCGCTGTTTGCAAGTGGTAGCCCGGGCTAAATGGAGGGAACAACCAAAAACTAATGTAGCCAAAGTGTAGCCTACTCAAAATTAGATTGAAGGGTCACTCTGGAATAACCATCAATGGTGAACTTTCGGCAAACTTTAAAGATATGATTTGAGATAAAGTGACTTAGTTAACAGCTTTACTGTCATGAACCCAAATGTGAGAAATTTCAAGTGCAAACCTGTAGGCCACATATGAAAGCAGATAAACACAACATTTAAGATGCTGCAAGCAAACTATTTCCCAGAAGATGCTAAAGAAACATCATACAGTATGGTTTGGATTAGTGTTTGGAAATGTCAAAAATAACTCACTAATGTTATCAACCATCTGATTTTTACTATTTTTCCTGGACATGAAACAATAAAAGGTTATTGCCTGGACTTTATATATTATGGTATGATGGCCTAACCCAGAAAACCTGTCATGGGAAAGACATATAAGACATGTTACACTGAGGCCTCAGAATACATATTTTCAATACTTCTAGTCTCAGTTCAGAAACACAGACAGCAACTATCTGGCAGCAGAAAATGCCAGGCAACCATATGGACAGGAGAGAAAGTGTGGAGAGAGCAAATTACACTTTTGAAGCATCTAACACTTCTTCACTGCCAAGGCATCTCAAACATCAACAGCGTTCCCTTCATCCTCAATTCTCTCATCAGCAGCTAATGTGTGAATTCTCAACTACTTTCATAGGAACATGAAAAGAAAAATAAGCTTGATCTGAAATCCTTCATCCTTAAAAGTGAAGTTTATAATTTCTGGGCCACTAGAATCACCAAACCTAATTGTAAAAATTACTTCTTCTTCTTCTTACTACTATTGTTTAGACAAACAGATCCCATTCCCAAATGAACATCATTGATTGAGCCAATCTTGCTATGTTGCCTATTTGGGATGCTCAAACTTTTTAGGGAAATCAGCTTTTAAACGGTTTACAAACAGCCAGTGCAAATTAAGGCATAGGAGAAAGTGTTTTGACATTCAGAAAATTACTCACTTCACCTTTAAACAAAATCCAAAAGGCGACACAGTCATATAATTTCCTAGTACCCTATATGGTATCACCACACACTCAAGCAAAGACTTTGTATCTCATTTAAATTAAGAAAGAAAGAAGACAAAAAAACATCCTGCCAGATAATGTATGCCTCTTTGTGCCCTCCTACTCGTTAATGAATGATCTCCTCCCAGCCAACATAATGCAACCCAACTGTACTAAATTAACCAGAAATCCACTTACAACACACAAGTTATTCAAAGATATTAGACAGTTAGAGAATTACTAAGAACTCATAAAGGAAATGGCCAGAGATGAAAACTCTGCTGCAGATTTATGAACAGCAGTACAATAAATAATGAGCAGAGATTTAGAAAACAATTGTGCATTTAATGATCAAAATAACCTTTTTAATGTAGGCTAAAGCTTTAGAAATGCAGTCAATGAAATCCTGTGGGCGTATGCTGTATTTTAATAATGTGTATGGAAAGGAACAGAGATCATGATACGGTGTAAGAATGTAATAAAACAGAAGCTGTGATTTAAGTCTGTAATTATCTGTAATAATAGACACTAATTCAATAGTTGTTAGCTGATTAATTAGGCAGAATTTACTGGAATAGAGAAAGTAACATGAAAGTAAAGCACCAACATCAAGCGCCTAAACCATAAAATAAAGAGCCATGGCCAACAAACTAAAGTCTATTAAATGTCAATGGTTAATCCTAGGGTTAGTGTGGCCTGTGAACTGGAAAATTATTGAAATCCCTTTAACTGTTGCCTTCAGCAAGATACCAGATTATTCTGGGACTGCCATTCCTCAACAGAGGTACTATGGATGTAAAACATCTGCTAAATGACACATAACTAAACTAATATACCCCAGTGTGATCAGATAATGGTGATTATTAGACCTTTCCTGATGAGTTTTCACATGAATATTAAAGTTAGGAGTAAACCAAAAAAAAAATAATGCCAATATATGGGGCTCTTTTTCTTTTTTTCTTTTTTGAGCTTTACATCCTGATTCCCCTTACTTTTATATACAGAATAAAGAATGCCATACATGTTTAGAAAGACATGAGAGAATAAATGGATGAAATATTCATTTTTGGGTGAAATATTTGTTCAAAATAACCTATTAACCAGCAAACAGGAAAGATTAATTTATTCTAAAATTATTCAATTAAATATTGAGTTAAAAAAAAATGAATTAATGATATCACATAGAATTGTGGGTAATGGGTAACTGACATGATTACTGATTATTTTTCCTTGCCAAATGTTCGCTCAGAACACAAATGTAAAAATTATTGTATTTTACTGTGTCATCAGCAGCTATTTGAACCCCAGCTTATGGGTTTCTGAGTGTGCAAGATTTATGGGCAACAAGGTGAGACACAGAGCAACTATTTTGGGAAATACAGCGTTTGTTGGTGTCTCTGGAGCAACCTAGACACATTGTGCCTCATGTTGTTTTCCATTTTCAGCAATGTCGCCTGGCACTCAAACAGATGCCCTTCTTACCTGTCTGGATAATGTCTCTACACAATCCTTAATATCACACAGAGATGTAGGCTAGCATTAGAGAAGTTACTTCAAGAAATAGTCAATTGCCAATAACTTTTTCTAGACTTGATTACTTGCTATAAAATGACTTAACATAGTAAAATTGAGAACTGTTAAGAGTAACTCGTCATTTTATGTTCCTATGTTCCACTCTATCAAGTGCTTTAACAAATTGCTTGGACTATTTAATGTGATTAAGAGATTTTTTTCCCCCCCACCAGGGCATAACTTACAGTTCATATTTCTATTCTTATCTGTAAGTGTTAAACTAAGTCCAAGTAAAAGTAAACCCATTATTTTCATTTTTTTCATATACTGTTTGTACATACAGCAAAGCAAACAAACCTTAGTTAAGTAAATCAAAGAATAAATTAAAGCTGCAAGCAGCGATGAAAGGGCCCTCACACCTGGGGCTCACCACCACCAGTTGGCCTTATAAAAAAAAATACAGGATAATTATGGCAAAGTCCTTTCAAAGTGCCACACTTCCTGCTGCCAGCAGGTGGCGCTTTGAATATAACTCAAGATTGCCATGTTAGATGTCTTCAGGCCAGGACTATTATCAAACGTGAAGATTGGAGCAGATCGGACATTTTATGCCTGAGTTACAACAACTTCCTGTTTTGTGGTGTTAATCGCAAATATTAGCACTTAGCCAAGTGATGTATGATTTAACATGTTTCTAGTATGTTTGGTACGTTGTGGCATATTGAAATGTGTTTCTGGGAGTGAATTACAGTGTAAAGCATGTCATTTCCTGTTGCCAGCAGGTGGCGCTATGACTAACTGAATACTGGCATATAGATGTCTTTAGGTCAGGACTTTTATCACACGTGAAGTTTGGGGCAGATCGGACATTGTATACCTGAGTTACAACAGCTTCCAGACAGACTTTGTCAGTCCGATACGGACACGCCCTTCAGCGAAAACTCAAGATCTTCGCAATTTACCATCACTAAGGCCTTAAGATTAGACTGACAACATATGGTGTTTATCTGGTTTAATCTCTATGAGGAATTAATCACAGTGTGAAACAAGTCATTTCTTGTTACCCATAGGTGGTGCTATGACTGTAACTGAATATTTCTATGTAGATGTCTTTGGGCCAGGACTGTGAAGTTTGGGGCAGATTGGACATTGTATCTCCGAGTTACAACATCTTCCTGTTTCATGCCGAAACATCGAACTTTGTCAGGCCGCCACGGACACACCCTTCAGTGAAAACTCAAGATCTTCACAATTTAATGTCGCAAAGGCCTCTAGATTAGACTGACCAAATATGATGTTGATCTGATTAAAGCTCTAGGAGGAGTTTGTTAAAGTACAATGTCTGGAAATGGCAAAAAACTGCAAACAGAACTCAAAATATCTCCTGTTGGGTTTTCAGATTTTGCACCCAGGGACTTTTTTGTAGGTATTGGGCTGTTACATGCATCTACCGAATGTCATACCTGTACGTGAAACGTGTACGGTGCATCTATGTGAACACAAATAAACTGGAGCAGACGTGACTGAATTCAAATGCGTGTTGATATTCTATTCAAAAGATTTTAATTATCGCATATACCTCACTTTTCATGATGTTGGTTCAACTTTGTTTTTTTAAACTTGAAGAATGAAATAATTCAGAAAAATTAAAAAATAACCACTATTGTTGTATTCACTGATGTGCAACCTATACATATCTCTTAACATCTCAAAAAATGTGTATTAGGGTTTCATGACCCTTTCAGACAAAAGAGTTGATGACGTGCCCTTTCGGACTAGCTGGCGCTCCGTGTGTGACGTCACGGACTGCCGTCTGCCAATGATTATTAGCGTTTGTTACATGTGCTTCAGACACTGGTCATGCTGAGGGCGTTCCATAGCGTCAACTCCATGACGCAGTGTCTCATTTCCCCTTCTCAGGGAACCGGGCTGCATACGCAATCTGGGACATTTTGCACCCTGGTATAGCATAAAAAAATAAAATAAAATAATATATATATATATATATATATATATATATATATATATATATACTGTATATATTATCAGGTTTGAATATGCAACAAATAAAGAGTAGTCATTTAATTTGCCTCATTACAATAAAAAAAAGCAAATTACTTTATAATACGGTACACACTGTAGGCCTGTTTCATTGTCACCGTTTATTAAACCAGGGAGACAATAGTGCTATTAGATTCCCTAAAATACAATCAATAAACTCTAATCTGATCATATTGTCCTTGGCTTCTTATGTGAATAGCAACATTAAAAAACACTTTAGTTCTGTAATATTTTATATTCTCCTAGCATGATTCTTTTGCAGACTAGAGAATTTACCATCAGCAATTGCATTATAAGACATGGTTCTTAGAAAATGTCTTGTCTGAAATAATTAATCACTGAGCTGTCTTAATTAAGTGTACCTCTTGTTGTTTAGTGATGTATTTTGCCCATAACATCTCATAGTGCACTATACGTGCAGTTTCCCTGAGGAAATGTGGGTTAAGTGTCTTGCAGGAAGGGCACCATGGTGATATATTATGATCTCAGCAATTCTCCAGTTCCTGAAACACACCTGCATGGGAAAGAATCTACAGTCAAACATCCGCATCACTGCTGTCACCAGCAGTCATGGCTTTTCTATTTTTTTCAGTCTTTTTGATTCCCAAAGAATGCTGTCGAATACTAATCTCTTGAATACTGACATGGCATGAGTGTGTATTGTCACTTTTCTAGTTTTAAAGTGTGCAGAATAGTGACTGATATATATTTGAAAACAGTGTTGGGTAAGTTACTTCAAAAAAGTAATTAATTACTAATTACATCATCAATGTTGTATTTAAAATACTTTTCTAATTACTCTGTCTGAAAAGTAATTTAATTACTCAATAAGTAACTTACTAATTACTTCTTAAAATCCCTATAAACCTTGACTGGACAATAGAACTCTTTTAATAATTTAGTCAAACATGGAATAGTTTAGCCTTTTATAGCTTTTTAAAACATTTTAGCTTTATTTAAAAATATACTATAATACTTTTATTTACTTTATAATACTTAATTTTTTTTTAGTAACAAATATGGATGTCACTATACCAAAAATCTAGTAATCGGTACCGATACCACCAAAAGTACACAAAGTCAATACCACGGTAAAAATATATAAAAATACAAATAAAACAATGCTATATATTTCCAGGTAGGTCTCATAGTAGTAAGTAAAAATACCACAGAAATTGAATAATCAAATGTAAAATAACTCCATAGCATAGTCATAACTGTATAAATTAAATATAGATTAATCCTTATTAAAGCTTTTCTTTTGTTGTTTGATTATCATTTATAATACAGACAGCTAATAGTAGACAGTAGCATATTTTAAAGGCTGCTGTCACTAAGACCTAATGGACGAAGACAATATGCTGTTACACATGCTGTTCACATTCACATAAACAACGCGAATATACACCAAGACGGGCATTTTGACATAACCGTGTGTGTATTTGAACGTTTATGTGTAATAAACCGCGAAACTCTGACACTTGCGAGAGGCGGCTATGTGTGTGCGCTTTGGTCGAGAGCGCACTGACTGAAGACCATCTCTCAGAAAGCGTGCAGTTTTTTCTCACTAGGACATAGCTTACATTTTACCGTAATGTTCTTGCCTACCTGTGTCAAAAAAGTGAAGTAATTGGAATATTTTCATTCTGCAAAACAGCCACTCGCTTCTGCCGACATCTTCAGACAGCGACTACAGAACTGTTGAACTAATTTACAGTATGTAATGCAAGTACATTATAAGTAACTGTAATTAAATTACCTAAAAATGAACAGTAATCCCTTACTTTACTTTTTCAGTGGATAAGTAATTTAATTACAGTAATTAAATGACTTAGTAACGTGTTACACCCAACACTGTTTGAAAAGCAGAGCTGTGAATGACAGCTGCTCAGGCTCTGAATCTCTCTGGAAAACCCAGACAAGATGTTGTTTGATGTTGGTGTTGTTTTTGGGTGGTTGCCGGGGAGCTGCTATATGGTTGTTAAAATATTTTGGTTTGCTATGAAGTTACCAGAGTGCTCTGGCTGGTCCGGCCCCACTTTGAATATCTCCAGCTACATCTTCTGTATACACTACTCATCAACAGTTTATAATTATGTTTTAATTTTTTAATGTTAAAATGTTTTCAATGTTTAAAATCTCTTATGCTCAGAGAGACTAATACTGTAAAAACTGTAGTTTTGTGAAATATCATTATAATTTAAAATTATGCTGTATCTGTCTGTCTTTTGCCTGTGATGGCAAAGCTGAATTCAAGAATTCAGTTGTGATTCAAACTCAAAATTCTTTGCTATTTTATTTAACACATGGAGGAAAAACATTTCTGCTCTCAGGCCTTCTTCAGTGTGTAAGGTAATCTAATATTTCCATAGACTATTTTTACAAATCTTTGTTGACGTCACAATCAATTAACAGGTTTGATTAATGCTAAACATTAAATATGATTAATATTTAAAATCATCAACATACACGTATTGCCTTAAACAATATAAACTTTCTAAACATGCTAATCACATCCACCTAAAAAAATAAATGACATTTGCATGTATATAGGGCATAATTATACACTAAACACAACAATTAAAGAGTCCAAAAACAAAACAAAACAAAAACAGGAATATATTGTCATTAAATCAACACAAGTCTTCACATCAAATACACAACAACGGAGAATCTAATGATTGAAACATCAGGAATACACAATCATAAATTAACATTGATCTTGACATGTTAAATATTTGTTGAGGTATTTATCATCCAGACAGTATTGTCTGGTTGTTTTATTGGTAGCAATTAATTCTGTGGAATTAAATGCTGAAATAGCCATCTGGCTTTGAGGAGTTTAGATGTTAATATGGCATATTCAATCTGTATCACCCAGACTGTGTTCACTTGTCTGCTTGTTTTGTTGGCTTCTTTTAATTCTGAGGAATTAAATGGTAAAATAGTCATCTAGCTTTGAGGAGTTCATATTCTATATTCCCTGAGGGTGACCGCTCCCGTGGAAAATCAGTAGACACCATGACATTGCGTGGACATTTTCCTCAGGGCTCTCAGCTGAAGTCTCTATCAACCCGGCCAACCTGGGGTTATTCGGGAAGTGGAGGCATTCGACGGGCCAGTGGATCTATGTTCGCTTAAGAGCGATCCTTCCCTTCGGTTAGTTTGGGTGTTCCCTGCTGGTTTGCTGTTTCAGGGCACCGAACGAGCCAATTTCATGACACATATTTCACATCAAAATTATGCCAGAACACAGGAAGTTTCTCAGGTTCGTTTTTCAAGGCAAAGCATGCCAATATCGAGTGTTTCTTTTTGGCCTAGCTCTGTTACCACACACATTTACCAAATGTATGGATGTTCCTCTGGCTTCTCTGCGACTCCAGGGCATCCGTGTATTCAAATAAATTGTCAACTGGTGGATAGTAGCCCAGTCGAAGGAACTAGCAGCACAGCATCGAGATGTTGTGCTCGCTCACACAAAGGGTTTGAAACTCGATGAGGAGTGTGCTTTCTCCACAACAGAGAACCACTTTTCTAGGGGAAGTGTGGGATTTGTCTATAATGCAAGCACATCTGTGTCCTGCATGTGTCTTTTCCATCCTAACCACAGTGAAAGAAACATCATGCTAGGCCAGGAGCTTTCAAACCTGAAAGTTGGCTCTTAGGTCTCATGGCATCAGCATTATTCCAGTGGTGTGCCTGCTGCACATGAGACCTTTCCAGTTCTGGCTCAAGAGCAGAGGTTTTCACCCTCTGTATCATTCTGCCAGAGTTGTAAGGGTCACGCGTCAGGGGCTACATGCTCTTCAGCTCTGGAAGACACCAGTGTTCCTCAACAGAGGCCTGGCACCAGGGGCGTGTTGCCAACGCAAGTCTCTCATGACAGATGCCTCTCTCATGGGCCGGGGTATGGTTCTCGATGGACTGTCTCCCCTGGTTCTCCTCTGGGGCTAGATATGGCTGAGGCAGTGTCTGTATGCCTTTCTAGCTATGGTTCACCAGGACGGAGTCCACCTTCTCGTAGAGGCTCCATTCTGGCCGGCCCAAATATGGTTTTCAGAACTGATATCTCTTCTAGACAGAGAGATCTTCTGTCTCAAGTGCAAAGGATGATCTACCGCCCTAAGCCAGAGATCTGGAAATGTATGGGTTTGGCCCCTGATCTCAGCAGCTCATAAACTCTGTTCTCTCAACCAATGTTGTTGAGACAATTTTGAGTTCTAGAGCCCCTTCCACTAGGAAGCTGTATGCCCTAAAATGGCGACTCTTTTTATCATAGTGAGAGCAACGCCACCTGAACCCAGTCAACTGCCCTGTTGGTTCAGTGCTGGAGTTCCTTTAAGAACGCATTTCAACAGGTTTGACTCCAGCTACACTACAGATCCATGTAGCCGCCATTTCAGGTAGCCACAGACCTTTAGATAGAGCTTCTATTGGGAGTCATCCTCTGGTGTCTCGGTTCTTGTGAGGTGCCAGACAGGAGAGGCCTATCTGCGGTCGCAAGTTTCTTACTGGGACCTAGCATTGGTCCTGATAGCATTAGCAGAAGCCACATTTAAGCCCTTGGAGTCTGACTCTGAAAATTATGACTCTTAAAGTGGCTCTCTTACTAGCATTGACTTCGCATTGAAGAGAATAGGAGACTTGCAGGCCCTGTCAGTAGCATCTTCCTGCTAAGACTTTGCTCCAGATGATGTCAGAGCTATACTACACCCCAGACCATGTTCCAAAGTTCCTTCCATTTCTGGTCAGCCAGTGGTGAGCAAGAAAGTCTGCACCTGTTATGTCCGATCCTTGCTTTAAGAATCTATGTCCATTGCTCAGGACAGTGGTGTAAGTACTCTTAGCTTCTGGTCTGCTTCGGTGGCCGCAATAGAGGGAACACAGTCACCAAGCAGCGCATCTAGCATTGGATCACTGATGTGATCTTCTTCTCCTATGAGGTGCGTGGCATGGCTTCACCTATAAGGGTTAGGGTCCACTCCACTAGGAGTGTTACGCTTTCTAAAGCTCTTGCTAGGGGTGCACCCTTGCAAGATGTTTGTGCTGCAGCAGGATGGTCCTCTCCACACACATTCATCAGGATTCCGCTCTCAGCCTGCACTCAACAACTGTCTGTGCAGTAACACAGCCTTGTGGGGTAGGCATTGTCCAGTGGCGTGACGATGTTGGTATTAAAGGAATAGTTTACCCAAAAATGAAAATTACCCCATTATTTACTCACCCTCAAGCCATCCTATGTGTATATGACTATCTTCTTTCAGACTAACACAATCAGAGATATATTTAAAAATATCCTTAGTCCTCCGAGGTTTAAAATGGTTATGAATGGGGGGGCTGCATTTTGAAGTAAAAAATAATGCATCCATCCATAATAAAAAAGTAGTCCATACGACTCCAGTGGGTAAATAAAGGCCTTCTGAAGCAAAGCAATGCATTTTTGTAAGAAAAATATCCATATTTAAAACTTTATAAATTTAAATAACTAGCTTCCGGTGGATGACCATGCGCAGAATGCGCAAGTCAATTTGCCACGGAAGTAGTATCCGTTGACGTGACGCACAACGTATCAGGCCAGAGTGCAAGATCAAGGAGAAAGATTGCAATTCTCCTTCACAAACGCCTCTCCATAGCCACCATAGCAGTTTTTAGATCTACTCGGCATGGAGGGCCAGCCTGTGGCTATGTAGCTTTGCTCCCGCTTATATTTGCTTATATTTAGGACTGCCTCAGGAAATAATACCCCTCTAAAGGTTAGTCTGGTATGCCTGCAGTACCACACACTCTCCACTGGGATGGGGGGAATAAACGCCATACTCCAGCGGTGTTGCTGATTGGCGATTAGACAAATCCCATCATCTGCAGATCTCCATGACCAGACCTGCTACTGCACAAGCCTTGCCATGAACTGCTAACTTTTGGCAGTTATGACACCTCATACACTGTGGTACAGCAGGAGAAGTGAATAACATTCGCCTACGCTGCTCTCAGCTGATCGAAACTGCCGCGTTGCACAAGCAAACACAGAGCACGAGCTGCGAGATGCAGACGAGTCAACTGTTATCTCTCAAGAAAAGAATCAAGCAAGAGCTCAGCACTCTTCCTGCATACCATTACAGTGAATGCATTCAGCTCCTTCATAAACCGAACTTATATTGGCAAGGCAGGAGCCTTCAAAGAACTCTCACGTGTCTAATTCATTGGAACTAGATGCACACCAGATGGAAGGGGCCACCAAAGCGGGCATCCACACAATGAAAGCAATGGAGAAACTCATCCACTAGTTTATATCTGCGGTCCCCACGATCCGAAGGTTCAAACATTCACTGATGCTCCAGAAGAAAACACGATGCATTAAGAACTGGGGGGTGAAAACTTTTGAACAAGATGAAGATGTCCAAATTTGTCTTATTTTGTTTAAATAACTATTTTTTTCATTTAGTACTGCCCATTGGAAGCTACAGAAGATACTCACATGTTTCCCGGAAGACAAATTAAGTAAAATGTATCTTGATGTTCAAATTCAAAGTTTTCACCCCCCGGGTCTTAATGCATTGTGTTTTCTTCTGGAATATCAGTGTATGTTTGAACCTTTTTTTCAAAATCACACAGTCACTGCTGGAAAGGGTTCAAATATGCAAAGGATGCTGGAAAACTGAAGAATTTGCAGGACCTGAAGGATTTTTCTGAAGAATGTTGGGCAGTTTAACTGTTCAGGACAAACAAGAGACTCATGAACAACCATCACAAAACATAAAAACAGTCGTGGATCATCCAGGTAACCACACACAGTGTTAAGAATCAAGGGTATGTACATTTTTGAACGGGTCATTTTTAATAATTCAGCTATTTTTTCACTATATGTAAACATCTTTTATGCAAAATATCTTATTCAGGACAGTGCTAAATAAAAAAATAACACATTTTGCATAATCCCTCTTATTTTGTTAAAATAATTAACGTTTTGCAGATTCTGCAAGGGGTATGTAAACTTTTGAGCACAACTGTATGTAAAGTATGTAAAAAAGTAATTTGATTCAGTTTCGATATACATTGACAAATTTGGGATTAAACAAGTTTACAAAGTTTCCGCATTAGTTACTTTATTAGGAACATTTACTTTGATTTAGCCTGACTATTTCTAAGGAAATTATAATTAAAAAAAAAAACTTTTATCTTTTTAACAACTTAAGTATAATTAAATGGAAATATTTTTAGTTAAATACTGTCGTTTTTAATTCATTTTGACATAGTATACGTACTTTAACATAGTTCACCAAAAAATGAACATTTTGTAACCACTTACACCCCTTCATGTCCATCTAAACCTGTACAAGAAACCTGTACATGAACAAGAACTGTTCATGTTCATGCAGTGAAGGTCAATGGGATATAAAACAATATTTTCACTGAATTTCACTGTATGGACAAAAAAAAAAAAAATCTAAGACATTTTTGAAAATATGACTTGTCTTTTGTTTCCTAAAAGAAGGTCATGCAGGGTTGGTATGACATGAGAGTGGGTAAATAATGACAGAATGTTAATTAAACTATAATTTCTCTTGTACACTCTAAAATATAATTTACATAACTATAATAATTTTTACACCCTTGTAGCCAAGCCTCATGAGCTGTGTTGACTGCAATGAATATTGTCTAAACCACATAAGACAATAAGAACATACAGTACACAATTTCTCTGCACATTAATATTGTTCTGTTACTGAGCCCATCAGACACAAAAAAAACATCTACACTTAAAAACTCAAGAAAACCAGCTAATTCTAAAAAGTGTTTCTGCAAACACCTTGGAAAGAGCTCAAGCTTTTAAAACCGAGAGAGAGAAAAAAAAGGATAGATAAGGCAGGAGGATAAACAACAGGCAGACAGGCAGTCTGTGGACAACTCAGCGTTAAAAATGAGAACAATAAAGATCTAATCAGCCTTACCTTTGGGTGTCTATATGTGGCCTCTGCAAGGCTGATTTGAGGACAAGGGCATCGGGCCGCACAGTCTTCTGAGGTGACGTCTTGGGGCTGGTATCAGACTCACCGCTATCATCATCTCCCATGGCTTTGACGTAACTACTGCTCCGCATCCGGCGACATGGAATCTCGTCCTCCCTCTCAATCCCTGGATAACCCCCCCACTCATCCTGAGGCACCTGCAGATAAAAAACACACCATCAATGCCTGTACTCGCAGACAGAGCAAGAGGATACAACACCTTTCATCACACTTCACGTCAAGCTGTCTGTTAAAGCCATCAGCTGCAGCTAACTTTCCACCAATGCATTCGTCAGAATTAGTGAGGAATTCCAGGAAATCACAGAACTTCCAATAGCTTTATTATTGGTAAGTATAAAAATGTAAAAAAAAAAAAAAATGTATGTATAAATGTATGTATTTAAAATTAAAATGTATGTATTCCTTTTATAAATGTAGTTAAATGTAACAACAACAAAAAAAAGATTTTAAAATTGTTAGAAAGTAGTTGGTGAATGGATTAAGTTTTAAAGTTGCTTCTAAAATCAATGAATGTATTATTTTATTGTTACATTTAACGAAAAAATAAATAAATAAATAAAAACTGTTTAAAATGTGTATACACTAATGTCTCCTCTCCACCAATAAGCTGTTGTGTGGTGGGCATTCTGGCGCAATATGGCTGCCGTCGCATCATCCAGGTGGATGCTGAAAATTGGTGGTGGTTGAGGAGATTCCCACTTCCATATGTAAAGCGCTTTGAGTACCCAGAAAAGCGCTATATAAATGTAACAAATTATTATTATTATTATTGATGAGCCAAAACATTATTACCAGTCACAGGTGATCTCCTAACAAGGACACATATTAAGGTCTAGGTAGATTAGATGGTAAGCAAACAATCATTTCTCATAATCAGTGTGTTGGATGCAGGAGATATGGGCAGGAATAAAGATCTGAGTGACTTTGACAAGGGCTAAATTGTTATGGCAAGGTGTCTGGGTCAGAGTATCTCTGAAACGGCAAGGCTTATGGGTTGCTCCCAGTCAGTAGTGCTGAGAATTTACAACAGTGGTCCGAGGAGGGGCAAACCACAAACTGGCAACGGTGTTGGGCGCCCGAGCTTTTAAACTAGGGTTGGAAGAGGTAACATTGAGATGAAATAGAAGTGATTTATTATACAAATGTGAAAATAAAAGTACAAAGGTGTAAAATAGTAATGAAAAAGTACAACAGAGGAAAAATATATTTAATAGGCTATGTACACAATGAGTCAAAACAAAAAAACAACAGAAAAATAAACCCAAGGGAAAAGGGTTGCAAGTGTCACCAAAGAAAAGAACATAACAAAACCCACAGATTACTCATCCATTAACCTAACTAACAAAATAAATATATATCGAAAGTCTTCAGCGTTTACACACCGTAACTAAATTATACTAACTGCCAAATCAAAACTTACTGGGGGTGGTGTTGTAGGATTTGAGGACGAACAAACACAAATTAATCTTCCAGATGATTCATTCAAACATAATTCCATACAAAACACATCTCAACACTCCGGATCCCATTTGCGGCTCCATCCAGTCTACAAAACCCCCAGGTAAGTACTTTATGGCCATGCATGCTTCCTAGTTAAGGAAGATCGTGGTCAGCTTGGGGTAGTAAACCCAAGACTAATGTTCAAAAAGACAACACATTGTGACTCACAGCTTGAGCCCAACGAAGATAACACCAGAGGTCGTTTGATCCCCAAAACATAGATACAAAACAGACCTTCTTCTTCTGAGTGATCTCTGAGTGACACAGAGTTGAAATCCACAGAAAAACCCACAGAGACTGTTTTTATAAATAAACTGCATCAAATCATTCTAAAACCATGCTAGATGGACTTGTAATCAAACATCGTTCAACTGCATAATTTTAGATTGTGTCTACGACCTATACATGTGACCAGATCACTCACAATTCCACAAGAGACCACAGATAACATGTAATTTATGGGTAGAGGAGGAGAAAAGCCACCTCTGAAACAAAGATGATACCTAATTGGTCAGAACTCCTCAAAGAGGTTGGACAAACTTTCCTTTCTTTTACTTAGTTTCCTTTCTTTTCCGTTGAGTCTCGTGTTCTAAGTTAAGTTTTGCCGTTAAGTTTAATCAACGACTCTACAGTCTTTGTCTGCCTCAAAACTTCAAACTTCAGCCATGAGGGAGTCTCCACTCCTCCGCGAGCACACCAGAACATGATTGGTTTCCCACGACATCAATCCAGACACGAAAGGACCTGCAGAAAATCAAAGAACCTGGGAAACACCTTTCTCAACACCAAAGACGCTCCCCATTTAAAGACACAAACGACAGACGCAAGTATATATCCAGATTATAGTTGAACTGGTGCATTGATATAAAATCTAAGAAGCAATAAAAGTGTTACAATAATGATTGATGGTTTGTTCAGATCAGGTCTTATGAAGTGCATATACTGCTAGGAATTTGGTATTTCATAATTTCACTCTCATAAAACTCATTCTTTCCTCACTTCCTTTCTGCAACTGGTGTGAATGTGTGTGTGTTTGTGTTAGATATTAGTTTATGTGTTAGAATAGTCAATAAAGTCTCATTTATACTTTTAAAGAGAAGTGTCTTGTGTTATGTGCTTACGAATTTAATGTCTTAAACTGCCGATCTACGTTACCTTGCTAATAAATGTTTTCACGATAGTTCGGATATTCATATCCGCTACAGAGCTTATATTTACGGCCTGTACAGATGAACACTGGACGATTCAGTTGGTCAGTCATAAAATAAGTGACTCTTTTAAAATTCTCTATAAATTAATTCATATTTAAATTGACCTGTGTCCCTTACAGTGTTCACTTCTAACCTATTGCGTCTGATCATCAAAGTCAGTGTTGCATGATGTAAGTCATGTGACATCTCACCAATCCACTTTTCTTCCCAGGGCATGGAGAAATTGCCATAAAAAAAGACAAATGACCAAAATGCGAGATGGCAGCAAAAGAAGTGGTACAAGTTAAGATTGTCCCAGAGACAACAAACACTAGCACAATGTTAAGACGATCACAGAGAAACAAACAAAGTAGGAAAGCTTAAAATCGGTTCTCGCATTCACTCGTGCTTTTAAACTCTGGCGGGAGACTTGAGTGGCAGAGGGGCAGCGACATCACACAGGCTAATGATCATAGACAGTTGCTCAGACCGATAACAATCCAGAGGGATCGGGCCTAAGAAACTGACAGGGAACGCAGGAGAAAGAAGAGAATACTGTACGCAGGCACACTCACAGGGATGTAACGGTATTCTAGAAGAAATTATATTTTTGTAATTTTGTGAGGAGATCAATAGCGTTCAGCTCAATAAATGCACTGGGATTCAGCATGGTTGTATTATGCAGGTTCAAATAGAATATAAAGTGGTACTGACTAGCGGAAGCATACAGTTCTCTTTAGGACAGTAATTGTTTCTCAGGGTGACATCAGTAAAATAATATTTTTGTCTGTGATAAATCTCATGCTTTCAGACAGCAATGTAATTCACGGAGGAATGCTGGAGTTGTAATTTTAGCATGCACACAATGCAGTAGGTTATTACTCTTTATCATAAACAGCCGTTTTTTGTTTAGGCACTTAGATAGTGATGCATTCTACAATGGAATTCACTTAAAAAACTGGAGGTTTACAAGGAATTGCTAAAAATAGCCAAACATGTTAAATTGTTGGCATTCATATTTATCCTTTACAGCCGTGAGATGCCAAAACATTGCTATATGGTTATTGATATGTGACTCCATTATTTGCTCACACCCCATGTGAAAAAGAAGTACACATTAACATACTTTTAAAAAGAGTACTAATAGAAATAATAAACTTAAAAGGGATAGTTCACCCTAAAATGAAAATCAAGTCATCATTTACTCACCCTGGTTAGTTTTGTTTCAATGCTGTATACCCTTATTCCTTTTTGGGACCACAAAAATAAAAAAAATAAAAAATAAAAAAAATGTTCCACTCACGCTCATCCATACAATGGCAGTGAATAGCGACCAACATCAAGCAAGTCACAAAAGTATCACAGAATGATCCCATGCGGCATCTTATATTCCAATTGTTCTGGGGGGTTACAATAAGGTTTGGTAAAAATAAATAAATAAATGTAATGTATTATTTAACAAAAACCCTTAAAAGGCCGTTGGTCTTCTGTGCACAGCTACTCAACGTTTGCGTTTGTGAGACTATCAGTGCCATAGTTCACTCCGTCTCACCCAGAAAAAGAACACTGTTGTGTGAGAAATCAAGATTAATAAAAATGTGGCATGAAATGCAATGCTGGTTATTGCTGTTCGGATGTAAACAATGGGCTTCCTGCACTGAGTTCACTAGGTATGACAACAGTTCAAATTGTTGAATAAAGTTGTTATTTTTGTTTTGTATTTGCACACAAAAAGTATTCTCGTCGCTTCATAACATTAAGGTTGAACCACTGTAGTCATGTTGACTATTTTAACCATGTTTTTAACTACCTTTCTGGACATCAAAAGGTACAGTGATGTTGCTGCCTAAGTGTGGATCAGATAACCTTGGATTTCATCAAAAAATATCTTAATTTGTGTTCCGAAGATGAACGAAGGTCTTACGGGTGTGGAACGACATGAGGGTGAATACTTAATGACAAATTTCATTTTTGGGTGAACTAACCCTTTAAAAATGTACTTTAAAGTAAAACTTTTGATTTTACATTATTGCAGAGTGCACTTAAGTGTATTAAATTGTACTTAAGCATATTAAGAAACAGTCCTGAAAGCGTATTCTCTTTAAGTAAACTTTAGTGGCCTTTTATTTCATTTTATTATATTATTTGCAGGTACAGTTTTTTTTTTTTTTTTTAAATATTTTTAATATTTAAAGTACACCATGCACATTCAGTATACTTACATGCACTTCTTTTCACAAGGGTATTCAAATACAGCTTTCATAGACAAAACATTGCCTGTGTGTAGTTCACATTTATATTTTTTAATTAAAATCAATTAATTTAATCAAAACTGAAACTATATATATTTATATATATATATATATATATATATATATATATATATATATATTACTTTTACACTAGGGCAGAGTTCCTTTCACGGAAAGTCCAGTAAGCCATATTTGCAACGCCTCCAGCCAGCTATTTCAGGCATCCAAGACCATGTTCTATCTTGAATGGGGGAATCCTGAAATCTCAAAAACTGCTTGCTGAACTCACAATGAAATAACATATTTCAAATCAGCAACAAAATCTGACATAAACTGTCCCATAAATGTTGTTTCTTACGCTGAATAGCATTAAAAAAAAAGTTGTGCAGTCCTAAGCACGAGTCTAATGGCAGCTGCAGTGACGCAATGACTTTACCAATCAGTGATTGGCTCTTTTATTTAGAAGGCGGGACATATTCCGCCATGTTGCGTGTTGCTGTTTCTCCCATTCATAAGTAATAATAGTGTACCATCTTTGTATATCTATAGTCTTTTAGATACTTTTATTTAGAGAAAAATAAAGAGAAAAACAGTAGGCTAAACAATTGTGTGAAAAAGAGAGTGGGAACAGGATCAGGAAATGTTGTGAGTCAGATTCAAACTCCTGCCACCTGCATAAGCACCACAGCTCAATGTGAGAGAATACTGTATAAACGCTAGCTCATGGTTCGCACAAAATGCTACTGTAACTCATGGCTTTTTTTAAATGTCATATTCTGGCCATAGACAGTTCCCTAATGTAAAATATGATTTAAAGTACTGGTATAACAAAATGACTGTACTCAATCTCATTGGCAGTAAATCTGCAGTGAGAAAAAAATGGATCAGCGAACCTAAAGACCTCTTAACCTTAAAAAAATCTCTTGCATCTGAACACAGCATTTGTTAACACCTCCAGTTTTGTTTTCAAGGGATAGTGTTAGAAAATGTGTAGGATGTAGCCATAGCAACCACACATGAATAAACATTAACACAGCATGCATATGTAACAATGCAGCTAAGACTTCAGATGAGAAATAGAGATTGTTTATACCGGAGGCAATCAGAGCAATTTATTAAAAGGAAAACAATTGCGAGAACTCCATTAAAGACCATTCAACAAGGAATATATAGAGGAAATAATACGTTTGTGACCCCTTTTGAAAATAGCTGATTTTCTCCATTGATTGCTCATAAAATGTGGTCTGATCTTCATTATAGACCAACATAATTTAATTAAAGTAATAACAGACTAAACGAAGCCTGGTTTCTAACAAAACTGGTCTTCTCAAGAAAGATTGGTTAGTGTGAACTACGCCTTAATCCCAAGAGCAACCTGGTTATTCATGAATCCACTTTAAGCGACACTGTCTACAAATGCAGAACATTTTAGACTGTTGCTACTGTCCCTAGAAGCAGACATCCTGCAAAGATCACTCTAAGAACACAACGGGCAATGACCAAAAAGAAAATCACTGCACAAAACACCCTGGTTGTTCCACAACACAATTTTTTTTTGTAGAAGACAGTGAAAGTGATGCGACGTGTAGGCAAGTGTGGTGTCCCATACTCAGAATTTGTGCTCTGCATTTTACCCATCTAAGTGCACACACACCGTGAACAAACACTTGGAGCAGTGGGTAACCATTTTTCTGCAAAGCCCAGTGAGTGATTGAGGGATAGGTGCCTTGCTCAAGGGCACCTTAGTTGTGGGTAATGAGAGTGGAAGAGAGTGCTGTTCATTCACTCCTTCCACCTACCTTTCCTGCCAATACTAAGACTCGAACCTGCAACCTTCGGGTTACAAGTCTGACTCGCTAACAATTAGGCCACAACTGCCCCTAAAAAGGCCACTGCCCACCCCTAAAAAGGCCACTGCCCACCAAAACCAAAACCTCTTGCCATCTGTAAAGCATGGTGGATGGAGCATCATGGGTTAACTCTGCTTTGTTGCCTCAGGGTCTGGATAGTTTGCAATCAATAAAGGAACAATGAAGTGGAGAATGTCAGGAAAGCAGTTCATGAGATCAAGCTACAGAGCGGTTTGATGATGCAACAACACAAAGACCCAAATACCTGAAACAAAAAAGAAGAAAATGCGTGTTTTCCTGAGTCCTGACCTTAAGCCAAATCAGATACTGTGGCATAACCTAAATAAGGCTGTACTTTCAAATCAACCCAGAAATATTGATAAGTTGAAACAGATCTGGGGGATGGATGGTCCAAAATTAGCCTAAAGTTTTAGGCTACACTTTATTTTGATGGTCCCCTTTAGAGATTATGTTGACTATAAGTAATGGTGCACCTACATATCAACTAATTCTCATTAGAGTATTAGTTGAGTATTAGTAGACTGTTAGGGGTAGGGATAGGGTTAGTAGAATAAGTTGACATGTAGTTGCAAAGGTACTAATAGTCAGTAGAATGTCTGTTGGGGGAGCATCAAAATAAAGTGTTGCCAGCTCTTATTATAAAAAGCTAAAGAAATGGTTGGTTGAGGTTTTGCTGCTAAAGGAAGATCAAGGTTAATAAATTCAAGGTTTTACTTACTTTTTCCACCATGCAATGAGAATCATTACTCAATGTATTAAAACATTAGCCATGTGTCTGGATGGTGGTCCAAAGAAAAATACTGCAATCTAGATACTAAGTAAAATCAAAACCATCAAATACAAAATATTTATGCCACAAGTATCAAAGTAAATATTTATATGAACTGGTAGAGACATCTTGCAGTTAAGACATCAAACGCATCAGTCATTACATTATGCATTATACTTTTGTTTGTATCGTTAACAATGTAGATTACAACATACTGCGTAAGACAAGAGATGGTGACACAAATCATGTACTGTAACAAGAAGACACGATGAGCATTAAGATAATGTGCATATTGGATAAATAAATAAATTTTGATCAGTCAATACAGGTTTCTAGCCATGCTAAAACAAACAATAGCCCATGTTCACCTCCCATAATGGATCATTAATTTATTGCATAGCAACATTCTGTTATGTCAGGGACTATATCTTCTAGTGAAAGGATGCCACCTAATGCACTTGAAAAGAGTACTTTTTAAGGATATATTATAATTTAAAAAATATACTTAAGTGTAATATTTTTGGACACAATGTTATTTACAATTAAAAGAAAATGTATTATAGTTTAAATTTTGATTAAATGCAATTAGTTAAGCTTAGTGTTTTCTGGTCAACTTAAGTAAGACTTAAGTGTATCGTATGCCCCCAGTTTCACAGACAAGGCTTAAGATGGTCCCAGACTAAAATGCATGTTTGAGCTGTTTTAACTGAAAGCAACTTGTACTGACATATCTTAAAATATGTCAGTGCCATTGTTTTTTATCAAGATGCATACCAGTAATGTTTTTTTTTTCTTTTTTTTCTAGGGTACGTTTATAAAAGCTACTTAAATACCCTAATTGAACTAAGGCCTAATCCAGGCTTAGTCTAAGCCCTGTCTGTGAAACTGGCCCTATATGTAATATCACAATTACTTCTATTGTCTTGAAATATGTTTAACGTTTTAATGCCAAATACTGATGAGCATTTATGGTAAACTAAAATATATTTAATGTCATTTCTATTAAAATTTGTATGCCTTGTATTTAAATATTTATATGTATTCAGACCCCCTTGAATTTTTCACTCTTTGTTATATTGCAGCCATTTGCTAAAATCATTTAAGTTCATTTTTTTCCTCATTAATGTACACAGCATCCCATATTGACAGAAAAACACAGAATTGTTGACATTTTTGCAGATTTATTATAAAAGAAAAACTGAAATATCACATGGTCCTAAGTATTCAGACCTTTGCTCAGTATGTAGTAGAAGCACCCTTTTGATCTGATACAGCCATGAGTCTTTTTGGGAAAGATGCAACAAGTTTTTCACACCTGGATTTGGGGATCCTCTGCCATTCCTCCTTGCAGATCCTCTCAAGTTCTGTCAGGTTGGATGGTAAACATTGGTGGACAGCCATTTTTAGGTCTCTCAAGAGATGCTCAATTGGGTTTAAGTCAGGGCATTCAAGAACAGTCACGGAGTTGTTGTGAAGCCACTCCTTCGTTATTTTAGCGGTGTGCTTAGGATCATTGTCTTGTTGGAAGGTAAACCTTCGGCCCAGTCTGAGGTCCTGAGCACTCTGGAGAAGGTTTTCGTCCAGGATATCCCTGTACTTGGGCACATTCATCTTTCCCTCGATTGCAACCAGTCATTTTGTCCCTGCAGCTGAAAAACCCCCACAGCATGATGCTGCCACCACCATGCTTCACTGTTGGGACTGTATTGGACATGTGATGAGCAGTGCCTGGTTTTCTCCACACATACCGCTTAGAATTAAGGCCAAAAAGTTCTATCTTGGTCTCATCAGATCAGAGAATCTTATTTCTCACCATCTTGGAGTCCTTCAGGTGTTTTTTTAGCAAACTCCATGCGGGCTTTCATGTGTCTTGCACTGAGGAGAGGCTTCCGTCGGGCCACTCTGCCATAAAGCCCCGACTGGTGGAGGGCTGCAGTGATGGTTGACTTTCTACAACTTTCTCCCATCTCCCAACTGCATCTCTGGAGCTTAGCCCCAGTGATCTTTGGGTTCTTCTTTACCTCTCTCACCAAGGCTCTTCTCCCCCAATAGCTCAGTTTGGCCGGACTGACTCTGAGCTCTTCAGGCAGTTCCTTTGACCTCATGATTCTCATTTGCTCTGACATGCACTGTGAGCTGTAAGGTCTTATATAGACAGGTGTGTGTCTTTCCTAATCAAGTCCAATCAGTATAATCAAACACAGCTGGACTCAAATGAAGGTATAGAACCATCTCAAGGATGATCAGAAGAAATGGACAGCACCTGAGTTAAATATATATATATATATAGTGTCACAGCAAAGGGTCTGAATTCTTAGGACCATGTGATATTTCAGTTTTTCTTTTTTAATAAATCTGTAAAAATGTCAACAATTCTGTGTTTTTCTGTCAATATGGGGTGCTGTGTGTACATTAATGAGGAAAAAAAAATTAACTTAAATGATTTTAGCAAATGGCTGCAATATAACAAAGAGTGAAAAATTTAAGGGGGTCTGAATACTTTCCGTACCCACTGTGTATATATATATATATATATATATATATATATATATATAAAACAATCCCACCCTCTCCATTGACTTTGTATTGCGTGAAGCTGCCTCCTTGTCATTTCTGACATATAACAAAAAACAAAACAATGTCTAAAAGCTGCTATGTGACAGGGTGTATAGCAAACAAGCTAAAAAACCCAGAACTAAGTTTTTATAAGCTGTCGACCCAAAAAAAAAAAAAATGTATCAAACAAAAAAAAAAACAAGCGTTTAAGGACACAAAAGTGGATACAGGCAATTGAGACAGAGCGCAACGTGTCATATTACTATGCCCACTGGAGGGAAATGTAATTGGCGACAGGATATGCTATAAAAAAAAAAAAAAATCATTATTTTTAACCAAAATGTTTTAAACAAAATGTTTACTGCACACGTAAGCATACTGAGTGTCACAATCCAACAATTTACCCATTCTTCCTGTTGATGCTTCACGTCTTATTGCCTGTATCCACTATTGTCTTCTCAAAGGCTGGCTTTACGGTTTTGTAGCTTATAAAAACTTAGTTCTGGGTTTGCTGTACACCCTGTCACACAGCAGATTTTAAGCATATTCTTTTGTTAGAAGCAAGAAATCACAAAGAGGCAGCTTCACGCAATGCGAAGTCAATGGAGAGGGTTGGATTGCTCTATTTATTTCCACTTGTTCCTCCTTTTCTTGAACAATAAATAATTAAATAAACTAAAAAAGAATACCTGGTTGCAGTGAGGCACTTACAATGGAGCCAATTCATAAACATTAAAATACATGAGACGTAAACTGTATGTAAGTTAAAATTATTTTAGGGTGAAAACAAATTATGTAACCTAAACCCTCTGGTGCTCTTCGGTCATTTTTAGAAGTAAAAAAAAATTTTTAGTATTAAGTTGTGAATCCCTTTGTTAAAAAATGTACTTTATAGTGAGAAACTGATGGTTCTTCCAGTTGGTTAAATGACTCTTTCCATAGCTCTATTCCTCTGTTATGCTACGGTTTCATTCACTTCCACTTTCTCATTTCCTATGTATGCGTGATTTGTGTGTATAAAAGTAAAAAAAAAAAAAAAATAGTATTTTTGTGCATTTTTCATAATAAATGTAAAATTCTACAACTTTAAGTTAACTTTTTTAAAAACTTTTTTCAACAATAATCTGCCAAGTGTCAATTTTAAAAAGAGACCAAATTTAAGTCCAAAGATTTATGACAGCTGAAGTTGGACATTTCATTTTCCAGTCTATGCTCAAAAAGTGAATAAATGTATTGTAACTACTGCATACATATATTTTAATACCATAAAATCCCCTAAAAATACAAAATATGAAATGAAAAATATTACCAAACTAAAATATAGTACATTAATTTCACTGAGAAAATTTTTGACCGCCACGCGAAGAGCACCAGAGGGTTAATAACCTTTTTATATGCAATTTTATAATTATATTGACATGAAAACGCAACACTATTGTTACATGTGCCTTGGGTCTGTGTTCATCAACTTTATGGACTCCATTTCCCACAATTCCCCATCTAGGAACCAATCACACACTCACACCTGTTTTCCATCAGTGACTTCCTTGCCTTGCCTTGCCTTGCCTTGCCTAGCCTAGCCTGTGTTTTGACCCTGGACTGTTTTCTTGTTTGTTGATCGTTTGCTGCCTGCCTTGACCTGTGCCTGTTTTTGGATTACTCTTTTGCCTCGCCTTCCTGTTACTGTTTGCTGGTGTTTGACCTACTGCCTGTACGACTACGCTCTTCCTGTAAATAAAGCCTGCATGTGGATCTCCAACTCCGTTGTCCCGTTCCATACATTACAACTATAAACCCGACAGGACTAAAGCAACTGTTAAAATGATAAATTATTATACAGACATTTTAACACAAGAATTAATGTAAGCACTTTCACTCCCATTGTAAGTGCTTCATCGGTTTGCAGGAACAAGTCAAAACACTTTTTTTTTTTTAAATGAACATTATGCTACAAACACAGTTGACTCATATTAGCTTTTACTGAACCTAGAATATTCTTTTAAACTGAGTCAAACTAATTCAGCTGATGTATTCAGTGGCGATTTAATGTTCTTTGTGTCTTGACTGGATACTGAACCACATCACTATGATAAAATCAAAGACAATGTCTAGACAGTGCCATGAGAAAAGCACCAATTCATCTCCTCAGCAGAGCGTAACAGACAACAGGTTCCCTGTTCTACCTCTGGTTGTGTTTTAGAATATCTCTTTTCATAAGCCTACGCTTCATTTCATATCATACTTTTTTTTTTTTTTTTTTTACTGTTTTTATTATTTAATATTTGCTTTTATCTGTGTGACATCAAAAAGTGTGTGAAGTTCAGAGTTAGTCAGTTTAGTTCCAATAAACTAGGGAGGAGGTTCTGAAAGTTGCAGTATATTATCATAATACATCAAGCTCTTTAATTTCAAAAGATCAAGGAAAATTTGATGCCTCATGATATGAGCCACTAAAGTTTTAAGTTAAGTCAACATTAAACATATACTTTTACCATTGAAGTATATAGAAAAGGGGTATAAATTAGTCGTAATCTACAGGGTTGCCATCTCTAAAAAGTAGTACACTTTAGAAGACTTTTATAAAGAGTGCTTATTACAGTAGTACTTCAAAATAATATACTTAAATCCGTATTGAATAATGTTTACAGACACTTAATTGCATGTTATTTCCAATTAAATGAAATATTATGATTTAAATTTATATGAAATACGACGATTAGTTAAGAGTGCTTTTCTGACCTTAAGTAGGACTTAAGCATCTAAAGTCATAATTACTTCTGTTGTTTTTGAAATATGGTTCAAGTGTGTTTGAATGTGCTGACAAGCATTTATGGTAAATAAAAATATACTTCAATGTCATTTCTATTGGAACATATGTGATGTATTTAAAATATTTGTAATTACAAATTTTTAATGATTAGGGTAATTGTTCAAATTACCCACGGTTTAGTTTTTAATCATGGTTTTAGGGTCACAGTTTCAGTATGTGCTATGTTCAAGGGAAAAATATCTACTGGTCAAATAAAAATAAAGAAAATAAGAACAAATCATCAAACTACAATCAACAGCACAAATAAATACATAGAGCAAAGATAAAAATAAACTAAACAGTGTTTTTTGTTTTTGTTTTTTATGGATCTAACAGTCATTTTCAAGTACAGAAATTGAATGTAAAATAACATTGCATATATTCACTGTATAAATTAAATAAAGATGAATCAATATTAAAGTTACAAAAGCTATTCAGTCAGGAGCAGTGAGTGATTCCCTTATCTTTTGTTGTTTGATTAACATTAAAAACACAGACAGCAGGAATATTAGGCTGCTGTCACTTAGGCTGCTGTCAGACATAATGCACGGATGTGTATTAATTGACATACATTAGCCAAACTCTGTCTGTCTGTTTTACGCGTTATTTTTAACAAACCATATTATAGATGTGTCATCAGATTTAAGATTAACCGCAGTGCAAATGCGTGCAGAACCATGTGTGGAGAATGATATGGTTCATATGGTGTGGTATGATATGGTATTAACTTTAATATCAACAGCACACTACAGTTGCAATTATAATCAAGTATTTTATATGTGCTTTAGTATGTTAGTATAGAAAATCTAAATAAGTGTACTTCAAAGCACAACAAAAGTTTATTAAAACATAATGATTCTAAAGATAAAACTTTTAATTTGACATTATTACAAATTACACTTTTTAAAAGTGTATTAAAGGGATAGTTTAAAACTAAGAAAATTATCGCACAATTTATTCGCCCTCAAGCCATCCTATATGACTATCGTCTTTCAGACAAACACAATCGGAGATACATTTAAAAATATCCTTGCTCTTCCAAGCTTTATAACTGGTACTGAATAGGGGGCCAGATTTTGAAGCCCAAAAAAATGCATCCAACCATCATAAAAATAATCCATACGGCTCCAGGGGGTTAATAAAGGCCTTCTGAAGCGAAGCGATGGGTTTTTGTAAGAAAAATATCCATATTTAAAACTTTATTAACTATAATAACTAGCTTCCGGGAGACAGCCATATGCATCGATATACGGCGAAAAGGTAACCTCTGACACGACGTAGGATGTAGGAGTATCGTAAGCTTAGATAACTCTGGTGGTTTAACAAATAGGGCTGTGCAACAAACTTAAGCTCCTCTTCTCTTATATATCAAAATCCTCTTACATTTCTCTTTAAAATTTTATGTTTTAGACATATCAAATTTGTGACCAGTGTTTTATTTCGCTCTATTGTCTGCGTTTCCACGTTCGTCATTACGTCATGCATCAGGTCAGGAGCTACTCTATTGTTGCAAATCAATGCTTATGGCTGTACTGCCGGTGTTGTGCCGAATTATGACCCCCACCAAATTATTACCCCAAATTATTTTGGCAGCTGAAATTCGGCACAACACCGGAAGCTAGTTATTATAGATAAAGTTATAAATATGGATATTTTTCTTACAAAAACCAATTGCTTTGGTTCAGAAGGACTTTATTACCCCCCGAAGCCATATGGATTATTTTTATGATGGATGGATGCTTTTTTTTTTTTTTTTTGCTTCAAAATCAGGCCCCATATTCAGTTCCATTATAAAGCTTGAAAGTATATTTTTAAATATATACCTCAGATTGTGTTTGTCTGAAAGAAAATAGTCATATACACCTAGGATGGCTTGAGGGTGAGTAAATCATGGGATAATTTTCATTTTTGGGTGAACTATCCTTTTAAGTGTGTTAAGAAACATAGTGATGAAAGTTTACTCTTTTTTTTTACCTTTAATTTCATTAATATTTTATTACCTGCACTTTTTTTTTTTAAATATACTTTTAAGATTTGAAGTACATTTAATACAATTAAGCACACTTCTTTTTCACATGAGATGTTCTATTTATGATTCACAATTCTCTCTACAGAACCTGTAGAGGGGTTACATTATTGTACCACAAGGAGGCACTACAGACAACACACTCATATACTGTAAGTGTAGATCATTATGCACTGACAGTGAGGAAGTGCAGATAGATATAACTCCACTCAAGAGCAGGATTAGAGGAGTCAAAACGAGATAAAACCATCAGATGGTGAAACGAGGGCTGGAGAATACTTTTAGACGTTTCCACTTAATGTGAGATTGCATGCTATCATTGCAAATTCAGATTGAGTTCAGTCCTTTCTCGAAATTTCGCTTACTCTATTTGCTGGGAGATAGAAATGTCTCCAGGGGTTAGAGTTGATAAGGAAGTTAAGAAAATAAAGTTTCAAAGGAAAGAGCGGCACTTCACAGAGCTGTGCTAATACTGATGAAGCAATTAATCAGGGTGCTGTTTAGCTAAAGACCTTTGAGCCCTTCCTTCCCATACTACCTTGAAAAGACTATGCTAAATTTTGGTGGTGAACAACATGGCTGTGCTACTCCACCAACTAGTCCAGTAGCAGTCCAGTACAGAAAATACATCTTTTCAGTAAGGCTGAGAAGACGACCCTGGTAATCTCATATGTGACTCCTTTAGTTTCAGAACAGATCTCAATAATGTACCAAACTGTGCTCATATTTCCCAAGATATTCAAATTAATTAAATCAAACAGTAGGCTCAATGCTTCCAAGACCAATTTACACTATTAAAAATATTTAGGCCTAAATAAGATTTGTGCTTTTGAATTGCACAGTTTTACATAAATTAATAGACTTACCGTGATTCATATTTCAGTCAGTCATAAACTGGTAAGATTTCTGCAATAGTACAAATAAACATGTTTTAAATATACAATAGCTTGGTAGATCAATAGATAAATAAATCTGAATTGTTTTGATCTCATACATTTTAACTAACTGAATATTGCTGGTTCCACAGCTAGCCATATTTTAACTATTTTCATACTTTTTATCTGTATTTTTTTCACAGCGAACAGTTTTATGTTGATTCTAAGCAATTAGAATAAATGCATTTTGAAAATCAAAGTAGATGCAAATAGTTAATAATAAACCGTGAATTTTTTGAGTACAAAAATCTTGTTCTTTACCTGTTTCATGACTTACAAATATGCATTATATTAAGTTTTATTAGTTTGTTTGAGTTAATACTGGACAGGAGTGGACAGAATTTTTATATGCAATTCAAACATAAATCTTAACTTTAGGCCTAATTTTTTTTTGAGTATAATATCCACATTTATTTCATAGCAGTATACATTTACTATCTACCAACAATTGCCTAATTTCTTTATTCATATTTCTCCAATAGGAAAGGGTAATTTTATAGGAAAAAAAAAAAAAATTTTTTTATTTTTCATCAACTTGATTCACATTCCCACAAAGTCCCTTTCAAGGAAAGTCTGTTCACTCGACGGCCATATTTGCAACGCCTCCAGGCAGCTATTTTGGGCATCCAAGACCAAGTCCTATCTATTTGAATGGGGAATCCTGAAATCTCAAAAACTGCTTGGCGAACTCCCAATTAAATTACATATTTCAAATCAGCAACAAAATCTGACATGAACCGTCCCATAAATGTTGTTTTTTTTAATGCTAAAATAGCATTAAAAAAGCTTATTTTTCAGGCTAGACTAGCAAATGTGCATGTGCAGTCCTATGGGAATCGGAGCCTTTAACGGCAGCTACAGTGACACAATGACTTTATCAATCAGCAATTGGCTCTTTTACTTAGAAGGTGGGACCTACTCCGCCATATTGTGCGTTGCAGTTTCTCCCATTCATAACTAATAGGAGTGAACTGTCTTTCTATATCTATAGTCTTTGGCCTAAACTACCATTTTGAACTTTTAACCGCTACAAAAAATATACACATCTGGCTGGTTAAACACACCAGAACACAGCTGAATTACAATAAAATGTAATACATTTGAGGTTCATGGTTATTCCTGAATGGTTAATTAGTGAGTGTATCTAGTTGAATGTCACTTAAAACTCACCCAGGCTGTCATCTCTCTTGAGCACTGACAGTCTCTAATAAGGTCGACAAACATGACAATGCTGTAGAACAGTATGTGCTGACGATTTGTACAAAGCAGTCCTCAGCTCCTCAGTACAAAGAATCTACTTGTACTTATGCCATAATTAACCTTCAAGGAGGAAGATGTCAGTTAGATGTCAGGAACTGATTAGCTGAATAACAGTGTGTAGCAGTCAGCATAACCTATGTGTGCCCCATGCCATAATTCAGAATCAGAAGCAGTATGAGAATCAGAAGCAGTATGCAACAAAGTACAATGTGTGAAATACTATATCCCACAATGCAATGTGCTTGAATTGATCTTACATTTCAGTGTGACAAATGATCTATTTTGACAGATACACTACTGTTCAAACATTTTTGGGATCGGTAAGATTTTTAATGCTCTTTTAAAAATCTCTTTTGCTCACCAAGGCTGCATTTATTTGATTAAAAATACATAAACAAAAAAACAGTAATATAGTGAAATATTATTACAATTTAAAATAATTGTTTTCTATGTGAATGATTTTCAGCATCATTACTTCAGTCTTCAGTCACATAATCCTTCAGAAATCATTCTAATATGCTGATTTGCTGCTCAAGAAACATTTATTATTATTATTATCAGTGTTGAGAACAGTTGTGTAATTTTTTTTTTTCAGGATTCTTTGATGAATAAAAAGAACAGCATTTATTTTAAATATTAAGCTTTTGTAACATTATACATTACTGTTCAAAAGTTTAGGGTCAGTAAGATTTTTTTTTTTTTTTTTAAGAAATTAATACTTTTATTCAGCAAGGATGCATTAAATTGATCAAAAGTGACAGAAAAGACATTTATAATGTTACAAAAGCTTTTTATTTCAAATAAATGCTGTTCTTTTGAACTTTATTCATGTCAGTGTATTAATTAATTTATAGGGAATTTTGAAAGAGTGACTTATTTTACAACCAAGCAAATGAATCATCCAGGCTTCATTTGAACAGGTCGTAACACCAACTCTTGCAGCGTATATGAATATCCAAACTATAGTGAAAACATTATTTATTAGCAAGATAATCCCAAGTTTCTAGCAATGCACTTTGTAAAACCTGCTCTAAACAAACTAATAATCATTAATTTAACCCTTCGGTCCCACTTTATATTAAGTAGCCTTAACTACTATGTACTTACATTTAAATTGATAATTTAATACAATGCACTTATTGTGTACATACATGTTTTTACACTGTACTTTTTTTTTTTTTGTATATTTTAAAAACACCTGCATGTAATTACATCTGTAATTCATTTCTGTAATTACATTTATAATTACACTGTTGACACCCTTACACCTTACCCCTAATCTTAAACCTACCCATACCACCAAAGCTTTCCCTAACCTTACCCGTATCCCACCTCAATAGCAGCAAAAGTGTTTTGCAATTCAATATGAACCCAATAAGTACATTGTACTTATTTTTTGATGTAAGTATATAGTAGTTAAGACCAGCTAATATAAAGTGGGACCAACCATTCTATCATTTCTTAGGCAGGGTTAATGCACCAGTTCAGCTAGAATCTGGAGGTATACTTGCGTCTGTTGTTTGTGTCTTTAAATAGGGATTCTCTTTGGTGGTGTCTTTGGCTTGGAGAAGGGTGTTTCCCGGATTCGTTGATTCGCTGAAGGTCTTTTCGTGCCTGGATTGACGTTTCTTTGGGAAGCCAATCACGTGGGTGTGTTGGCGGATAAGTGGAGTCTCCCTTGTGGCTGAAGTTTGAGGTTTAGAGATGGGCAAAGACTGTAGAGTCTTTAATTAAACTTTGTGGCAAAACTTAACTTAGAATACAAAACTCTCAATGGAAAAGAAACTAAGTAAAAGAAAGAAAATTAAGTGAGATGAGAGTAGTTAGATGGCTTGAATCAAGCTTTTAACCTATTTTTATCTGATCCTGATCTTCTTCTGATCTACTTGTTATCGTCATCTTCATCGTCTGACCATCTTTGTTGGTGTCCTGAATTTTTAGACTGAGGTGTTTGTCCAACCTCTTTAAGGAATTCTGACTAATTTGGTGCCGTCTTTAGTTCAGAGGTGGTCGTTTCTCCTTCTTTCACCATAAATTACATGTTATCACCTGGTCTCTTAACTTTCCCGCTCTTGGCAGAGAGTACAGAGAGAACAGTTTAGACATGATTTCTCTAAAAAGAATACAATATATTTTACACAGATTTCATTCAAGCCAAAATTCATGAACAGAGATTTACACTCATACCAAACAAGGCACACTTTCAATCAACCATTTGATAGTTATAACAATTACATGAATTGTGAGTGATCTAAGCAAAATGGTCACATATATATAGGTTGCAGACATGATATAGAATTATGCAGTAGAACGATGTTTGATTAAAAGTCCATCTAGAAATGTTTTGGAACGATCTGATGCATTTTTTATATGTAAAGTCTCTGTGTTTTAAGAAATTTCAATTCTGTGTCACTCAGAGATCACTCAGAAGAAGAAGGTCTGTTTTATATCTATGTTTTGGGGATCAAACAACCCTTGGCGTTAACTTGGTGGGGCTCAAGCTGTGCCCTCTTCACACCAATCCGTCTTTTACAAACTGCCTAAGGTTGACATCTTCTTCCTTAGCTAATATTATCTCTTACAAGCGTGCATGGCCATAAAGTACTTAGCTGGGGTTTTTGTTAGTTAGCTCAGACTGGAACCCACTTCATTTATGGTCCTAGATTGTTGATTTAGAGTTGGGTTTTTGTGTAGAATTATGTTTGAACGAATCATCTTTGTCCAGTCTGCTCAGTTCCTACAGCAGTCTGCAGCGCGAGCCTCCTGTCGCATAATGACGTATGCATGGGAGCATAAACTTTGGTAATCTGTGAAAAGTTAATCTTCCCGATTGAGATTGCGCAAGCAAACATTGTTGTGAACAATCTCTCTTGTAAACAAACACAGCGTCAGCTCATGTGCGAGTTTGCTCCTGCGCATACGTCATTATGTGACAGAAGCTCGTGCTCCAGACTGCTATGAATGCGTGCTCAGGCCCGTTTGCCAAAGGTTGTAGATTACAGGTAATAATTTTGTAAATAATGTTCAGTTTCATGCACAGACCGATTGTTTCGCTTGATAAGACTACAATGTATTGCCGCGGGCATTAATTTTGTTTTGGCTGTCTCAATTATTATCTCAAAGTGACTGTAGCCATTGACTTGCATTATACAAATCACCAAGGACCACGGTTTGCCTCAGAATCGTTTGCCGAGGCTGTGAATTACAGATAATAATTTTGCAAAATTTGCTCAGTTTCTTGCGCACATCGACTTACTGTATTGTCAGGAGCCATGGGTATTAATTTTGTTTGCCTGTATTTGTTTTTTGACTCTCAAAGTGACGGTAGCCACTGACTTGCATTATATGACTCACCAAGGACCACGGTTTCAGCTAAAAATCTTCTTTACTGTTCTACTGAAGAAAAAAAAACCTACATCTTGAATGGCTTGAGGGTAAGTAAATTAACAGCAATTTTCATTTTTAGTGAACTATCCCTTTAATACTTACTGTACACTTACTATTTTTAAATAACAGTAGGTAGTATACAGTGTATACTGCAAAGTATTAAGTAGTATTTTGATTAATTTGTCTTGCTAGTTCCTGACACATGTAAGACAAACATTAGGCAGTAAGAAAGAAAATAAATAATAGATTTGCTCAAGATTTTTTATGTCATTACGAAACAAAATAAAATGTATCAACTGTTACACATCATGGCTATTATTTGATCAAATATACTTTAAACATCTATCCATCTATCAAATAAAAATTTCTCACTACCACATGATTTAACTGCAGTCTTTCACTACATCATGGATCATGTTTGTATTGATCCCCTATTCTTAGGCATCAATGGTTTTTCCTTAAAGACACTCAAAACGAGTACATTTATTACTTGAGGGGCCTGTATAAGTTATACATTCATGTGTTTCTTATCCAAAGACTACTTTTATTACAGGAACAATCTCCCTGGAGCAACCTGGCATAAAGTCTTATTGTTCAAGGGCACCATCATGACAATAAATCTTTGTAATTTTCAATGAATCACCCCTTCTTGGGTTTTAAACTAGTGACAAAACAGTCTCTGTGTTAGTGGTCAGTGGTCTTGTGTTGGTCTAGTGCTAACAAACCTCAGTACTCAAAGGGGCGATAGAGTTAATTTAACACGCATATGCCATCAAACATAAACTAATTTGCTTGGCAAGATTCTCAACAGACTGTTGCTCTGCCATACCAGTGGTTCACCTAATAGAGAAAACATTTTCGCTAATAACCACTTATACTGTAGCACCACTTGCTACAATGCTAAAGTGCAATGAAAATGCATGAAATCAGGGGTTCTCAACTCTTGACCTCGAGTTCCACTTACAAACATACCTGAACAAGCTATTCAAGGTCTTCAGGATTAGTAGAAAGTTACAGGCAGGTGAGTTTGATCAAGGTTCGAGCTAAACTCTACAGGAAACTGGACCAGAGGGCCAGAGTTGAGACCCACTGCACTAAATGATGTTTGAGTAGCAATAAGTGCCTGCGTTCAAATACTTGCATAGAGTATGTTTTGGGCTTATGGGTAGCCAGCCCAGAGTGTAGTCTCATTGGTCCAAAATCCTGTTCCATAACAGTAATTTAAACATCCGATACATTTTGATTTGTGTTGTGTTGAACAGAATTTCCGCTTTCAGTATAGATAGGCAAATTACTTATCCCTGGTAATGTGTCACACCACGTTACGCTAATTACAAATGCGATTATATCACAAAATCATGACTGGTTATTATCTGAACAACAGTTAAGGCACCATCAAGACATCTTCTCAAGGATGAAAGCCATGACTCACCTGTAGGTAGTGTGTGGACCGGAATGATGGTTTATAGTCCTGATGCATCATGGGCTTCTCCAGGTTAAGGGAGGACTTTCGATAAGCCTCCTTGGCCTGGCTGACAGTAAGTGTTGACCAGGAACTCCTCTTCATGAACTTTCCCTCAGGTGCCATGGATTCACAGGCCGAACACTTGACGTCATTGTTGCTTTTGGAGGTTTTGAGCGAGTGGTCTCCAAAGTGAGTGTGCATGGATTCTGGGAAACTGTGACCGACGTGTTCATGATGATGGCGGCTCAAAGCGCTGGCCGTGCGGTAGGTGCTGTCGCTGTCTAGGTTGTCATCCGAGCTCCACCAGCCCCCCGTCCCCGACCGGTGCCTGCGCTCTTTGCTTTTACTGCGCTTGCTGCCGTGCTTGGATGAGTGATGATTGCCGTGGTGATGGTGATGGCTTCCCCCACCTCCACTGTCACCTTTAGTGCCATTCATCTTGGACGATCCCTCCAGTGAGTGGGACTTGGTGAAGAGCTTCTGGACGGAGTGCACCAGGTGTCGGATACGACCGGGGCTCTCACTGCGCTGTTCCCCTCCAGTGGCGGCAGATGTGCGTTGGTACTGCAGTGTATGAAAGCCGTCGCGATGAAGTGGAAGCTGCTTTTCAAACTGGTCCAGCAGGTTTGCAGGGATGCGGTTGCTCTTGCTGCTGCCGTGGTGAGAGGCAGATGTTGCAGCGGCGGCGGCAGCAGATGTGGCTGAGGTGGTGATGGCTGCACAGTCTTCCCGGGCAGCTGGGTCGTAATACTGTGAACTGTAGTGCATTCTGGGAAAGGTGCTGCTGGAGACGTGGTCGGCAGGGGCAGTGGAAGGTAGCACCATGGGTGACATGATCATGCAATCAGAGTGAATGGAGCTGCGGGGGGAAAGACGGTGATGGAAGTCCATGACGCAGGTCTCCGTGGGGCTGAGCAGGTAGGAGTGGCGTAGATCGGACACATGCATGCCGTGCAGGTCATGGAGATGCTCGCACTCCGCCAGTCCACACGGGGGCAGTGTGGGAATCTGGTGCGGCGCACGACCACCTGATAAGCCCTTCATGTTCCTGGGTGGAGCGAGGCTACTATCCTCATTGAAATCTCTGGATGGTGACCAGGGGGAATACTGCTGGTCTGGAATAAAGAGAAGATTCATTCAAGATTAGCAATTTTACTAGATTGTTGAATTTAAACACTCAAATATCTGTCATGGCCAATACACTTTTATAAAGAAACATCATTCTAGCACATTTATCCTGCACAATAAAAACGTAACTATTGTTATGGAGGATTTCATTACTTTACCCAAGGCTAGACATTTGTGGATAAAATAAAGATTCTGTAATTTACTTGTAAAACGTACAATTTCTACAATGAAACTGAGTTAAAGCTCCAAAAGGGACAAAAGCACAATAAAAGAATAATAAAAGTAGTATCATGCATTAACCTTCTTCTGAATATGAAGGTGAAGATTTTATTTTAAAACAGTGATGTCAAATGTTTATTGTGAGTCTACATTTATCTGCCCATTCCTTTTTTATTACTGTTACTGGGCAAAATTATTTAATATAAATAAAAGTAACACAATACATTAATGCAATATATACAGTAACAATAACAGTTTTTGTTTCGTTCCTGAATGAATTAGCATTCTGAACAAATTGATTGAATGAATTATTCAATGACTTGACAGACATTTGTTGCCACCTCCTGGAGTAACAATGTAACTTCTAGAAAGAGTTAATGAAAAATTAACAATTCACAGACTGACATGCAAACACAGACATGTGGAGTGATACAAACAGTGAAATGAATATCAGAATTGTATATCAGCACTCTGGGTACACTCCTCGACCAATCACACGATCAGAACTAACTGTTGTATAATGTTATTATTATATGGCCATATCATGTAATTCAAAATGTATTCTAATCAATTGACCTAAAAATAAAATACTTAAAAAAAAATAAATAAAAAATAAGTGCAAACTGAATGCAATGTTTTCAGAAAACTGTCCTGCAGAGTTTAGCTCCAACCAGCTCCAACACACCTGCTTGAAAGTTTCTTGTATGCCTAGTGAGACCTTGATTAGCTGGTTCAGGTGTGTTTAATTGGGGTTGGAGCTACACTTTGCAGGACAGCGGCCCTCCAGGACCTGTTTGTAGACCTTTGCTTTCTACTATACCATGTCCAAAAGAATCACAATGGTTGGATGTCCAAAAAAAAAAAAAAAAAAAAAAACATACAGTAGTAATAGTATTTAACTTTCTTTCAGATAGACTCCCTTTTACTGACTAAGGGGATCCAGTGAAAAACTTCTCTCTCTTTGCATTAAATTATATTTTGTAAGTTTTGATTGTGAGTTAAACTAATGTTGACAGAAAAGGAATCTTCTTTCACTTCTTTCAAAAGAATGATGATCACAAGAGAGAAAAGGGTTTGCATATTTCTGATGTAATATTTGGAAAACCTGATTGCCTGATATGCCAGAATTAAATTCAACAAGCATAAAACACTAAAAAGCAATACCCTGAACTCCCAGGAAAGCCCAAATCTTGTTTTGTTACAAGTATGGATGCTTTTATCCACAGTACACATATTAAAAAGACACTTGCTCAAGGGCAGGATGGTGATAGCTCACAAATTACATGGACTGGGGTTCAAACATGCAGTCTTCTGGCTAACAGTCCAATTTTAACCACTACACCACACCTCCAGGTCTGTTGCAGTGTCTTTACAAAGAAAAATGTGGTGGTGGAGTCTGTTCTTGGAGTCTTGTGAAACCATATAATAGCTTTGTGTGGGGAACCGTTACCGACACCAGGGTGCACTGAAAAAAAGTACTTAGTATCAACTTAAAAAAAAGAATACTAATAATTGTTACAGCCAAATGTATTCGTTTCTCTCAAAAAATTATATTTAATTTGGTTTTGGTTTGGTTCTGAACTTAAGATTTGAATTGTTTCTATGGGGAGTGTTATTTGCTTTTAGAGAAACTGAACAAAGAAACCATGATTTTTGATTAGAGCAATAACAAAATGCACTCTAAGTGAATGGCATGGTCGTTTCAATTTTTCAGTGTGTAAGAGAAATACAAACAGCCAGTCTAATGTAGCATCATCCAAACCTTTTGTAAATGAGAAATTAAAGATAAATACAAAAAGAACATGCCAATATGTCAGAGGAGAAATCAGAGCAGGAAACACCTTTAGTGCTAAATCTCCTCTTACATAATGCCCAGGGACCATAATCTATTGCAGTATATCAAAGAGAATGAGATATAACACAGAGTTGTCATGGCAACCATTGCTGAGGACTCTGACCATGAAAAGCAGATTTTAGAGTTTGTTACACAGGGATGACAGTAACTCACAGCAGGACTGCTGTTCACAGCCTGTACTGTAATTCAATGAAGAAGCATTTCTTTCTTTATTCCAGTTAATAAATCTGTATATTTCACATCTGAATACTAGCCATCTGTGTGATAAAGAGCTCATAAGGTCAATGAGTTTAAGATAAATGGATCTTGATGAGCTTCCAAGTCAAAGTAGCCCACAAGTTTGAGGAAAAACTAACCCAGTGAAGTTTATATATGCAACCTTCCCAACATTTCCTGTTACTCTATTTTTACAACACATTGCTACAGAAAATGCTAAAGAACATGTGGTTGCTGTGGCAACTAAATGAGTCAAAGAAAGATAACTATGTATTCTTGCATGCAGCATCTTGCCTGACATATAATTACGCACAATGACACATTCAGGGTCACTACCTGAGCAATGAGGGATATTTGGATTTGTGAGATCCTAGAAAAAAAAAAGATATGTGTCACTGATGGCGGGGAATGTGGCACTTGAGATGGGATTTCATTACAGAGACACTAATACAGGCTGTTATGTAATCTACAGTCATCTAGGTACAGTTATTTCTTTCTATGAATTATTGCTCTATACAATAGGGCCGGGTTTTGGCAAATTTGACGATTTGATTCAATTTCGATTCACAAGCTTACAATTCGATTCAACTGATTAATTGGGGTATGTATCAGGTTCAGTACATGGCAAATGAACATGTAGTTTACAAACTAATAACGTCTTTCCGTGGTTGAAACACTGAGCGATTACATGTGACATGATACGGATTTCAGTAAGTTGTACAGTATCTTTAATCATACCATCATACCTTCTGATGTTCATTCATGTTTATTTCATGCTTTAACTAGTAGTAAAGAGGAAGAGATGATCAGTTCATGTGTGCTCCACACTGCCGCTTTGCTTGAACTGAAGGCACTATATGATCTGTCGCGCCACATTAAAGAGCACCAAAACGGTATTTATTCTTTGAATTTCATTAAAATTCATTCAAATTGACGGAATTTGAAAGCTGAGACATTGTTATATTACAAAAGTAACAAAGCTTGTTGCGATTTATTAGATGGGAGGCACACTAACAGCATAGACTAAAACATTGGTTCTTGGGATGTAAGACTCGATATCGGATCATCAAAATGAGAATCGACTCCAAGGCTCCCCATTGTTCACAACAATATTCAAAGGCCTAATTTCCAGTGCCTTGTGGTTTATGACAAAACTAGAAAAAAATGTGTATTAACTACACTACTACTTTTGGTCACACTACATTAAGTGGCTTTTACTACTACTAACAGTACATATCTACATATGGATTCACATTTAGGTTTAGGAGTAAAGATGTGATAGGGTTAGGATTATAGGGATTACAATTAGGTTTTGGTGTAATGGTTAGCTTACGATTAGGGGTAAAGTTAAAAATGTAACCACAAATGTTAATTAAATGCAAGTATTTTAAATGTAATTGCAATGCACCAACATGTATGTGTCAATAAAGTGCCTGAGCTAGAACAGAGCATATTTTTAAGCAAACTCCTCTACCCTTTTATAATATAAATCCTTAAATTATAACACAATTATATTTATTTTTATAAAAATGACAGCACTCAAAAAGTACAGCAAAACAGGAATGACCCAAGAGGACACTACAATTCACCCAAGGACCTTACAGATGAGACAAAAAATGAACTACATTTGCTTAAAGGAAAGCTGCACTTGTATCTTCTCCAGTGCCAGTTGCATAACTCTGCATTTTGAAGTCTTTCCACCTCCACACCATATCTCCAGTGAAACAAAAGATCACTAGTGAAGAAAGCAGAGTAACAGGCATCAATCCACTGGCACGTGAGCTAAAAATATTGTCACAGGGAGGGGATTGCCTTCCTGTAAGGGGTAACTGAGGACCCTGGAAATAATATGCCATTAGTGTAAATATTGGGGTTGCAACAAACAGCTAATGGAATAACAGCAGGAGAGCTCGGCTCAGTAACTAACACGCGAATAAGACAGACAGGTTTCAAGCACTAAGCTCCTCTTCACCAAAGTGACGATAATCTAACCCAACACCTAAAAGAGAAAAGACAGCTGGCTTTCTCTTTCATTCAAACAAATCAACATCTGGGAGAGAATTAAGTTTACAGTCAGTTCTTTGTGTTTTGTCCCAATAAACTGTTACATAAAGCTGAAGGAAGCGAATGCCAGAAAAAATAGTTGAGCTGGGTGCCTGAGCAAGAGCTCACCTTTGATTCAGTCTCCCACTCACGCCCACCGCTGCCCTCGCACACACAGGACGGTGGCGCTCTGATGGCAGGACCCATCGGCCCCTGCTAGTGAATGCCTCACCCTATAAACAGCTCCTCACTTCATGACAGAGGGAGAGGAGAGAAAAGAAAAAGGTTGAAATGAAAATCACAAAAATTACGGGATGATGAAACCTGAGCTAAAATCGTCAGATTATAAAGGCATTAACTGCCAGTTAAGAATATATTTTATATTATGCAAATTTGGATTTAGAAATTTTGTTTTTAGAAAAATTGCTCTCTAAATGGGTGGCCATTATTCATCATGAACTGAACACTTTCCACTATATTACTCAAAAGTAATAATAATAATTTAATGTCAATAAACGGCTATTTATGAATCAAAGAGGAACAATAAACTTCAAGAACTACAGATGTATACAAAGACAAAAACGGACCACATGAGTGCCAAATGTAAGTAAAATTTGGTTTTGACAAGTAAAAAAATTTAAATAAAATGATTTATTGGCCATTTGGTTTCAACATAATACATGGATTAAATTGCAATAGTGAAATTCTGCAAGAAGCTGTTTGCTTGTAAAACATGAGCCTGCAAAGATCTTTAGTTACACTTTTCAATGGTCCTCTTTTGACATTCTACTAACTATAAGTAATTTTGAAACTACATGTCAACTAACTCTCATTAGAGTATTAGTAGACTGTTACGTTAGGGTTAGGTGTTAAGGATAGTAGAATAAGTTGGCATGTAGAATGTCTGTTGGGGGAGCATCGAAATAAAGTGTTAGCAGATATTAAGCAGACAGTCTACTAATAATCTAATGTGTTAAGGATAGTAAAATAAGTTGGCATGTAGTTACTTATAGTCAGTAGAATGTCTGTTGGGGGAGCATCAAAATAAAGTGTTAGCAGATATTAAGCAGACAGTCTACTAATAATCTAATGAGAGTGAGTTGACAAGTGGTTGCAAAGTTAATTATAGTTAGTAGAATGTCTAAAATGGACCATTGAAATAAAAGGCCCTATCATACACCTGACACAATGAGGCACCAGATGTGAAGCAAGTGTTTTTTGCTAGTTTCAGCACGACGCAGTTATCATTTTCATGTCCAGCTCCCACGTTATTTAAATAGCAAATGTATTTGTGCCCATTTGTGTGCCCTTGGGCATGCTGGTTTGAAAACGAGGTGTGTTCAGGTGCATTGTTGGCGTGTTGCTATTTTGAAGCAACTGAAACCTGGTCTAAAGTCAATGGCGCAATATTTTTTTTTGTTATTGAGCGCGTTAGTAATATGCGCCAATATGCGGGGGCACGTACACTCTGCTTGTTACGCACAAACATGCCAAATATTAATAATAAAAGGATTACAATGTAAAGATTATTATTGTGTGCATAAAGATAAAAATGCTTTGGTGGAATCTGGCTTGTCCTGTAGATGGTCTGCTCGTGTGTTTTAACATGCGCACGAGCAGATCCGTTTCCTCGCTAGAGAAGCGTTCAGTTTTTCCACTTGCAAATTCTGCCATATAAATAGCGAATCTGCCATGGCGCAACTGGCTTTTAAATGGAATGGGAGATGAGACTCTGATTGGTTTATTGCATGTTACGTCCAAAACACACCCATTACTCATTAAAAGATTAGGGACAACCCTTTTAGACTATGCGCTGGGCGCGCCAACCATTTTTCCCGTTGTTAAACTTGCAAAAGTGGATTCGGACACGCCCTAAGTGCACTTGCGGCATGCGCTTTAAACCACGCGCTTAGATCGTTAAAATAGGGCCCATAGTGTTACGAGATCAATTTACAATCCGAAGTTTATATAGGATGCCTAGCTTTTTCACATGGGACAGAAGAATTTTACATATAAGCAAAGTTAAAATTATTATTAGTTAAAATTATATAAATTATAAGACATAGCCTGTGTATATTTAACGTTGTTAAATTCAGAGCAGGAGAAATATTGAAAAAAGATTTTCAGGTTATGACTTTAATTTCATTTCAAAATATATTTAATGTATTAATAAATATCCAACAATGGTGGTAGTAATGTTTATTTAAAAGATATTCCTGTTTTTCTTAAGATTTATATACAGTGTGTTTTAATATGAAGTATCGAGTTATGGTCTGGAGACAGGTTTAGTGGTAGGTAAGTGATAATAATTGTGATCAAACAAAGAGAAAATAAAAAGAAATTGTACATTTGTGGTCAGAACATTCTAGTGATTATCTCCAAATAATTTCAAAGTCAAAATGTTGGTACTTTAAAAACTAAATGGTAGATTTAAATGGTAAATTTATCTTCCATTTCTCAGAAATATATTTTAATGCAAATAATGCAAGAGAAAGAGTGACTAATATAAAGAGATAATAAATATAAAGAAGAAAGTAAATGGACAGTTTAACTTCCTAATCAAGGTATTGCTGAACATGCCATTAAATCACCATGGAAACTACTGCATAGTCTCATAAAGCAAAATGTTAAACAGTTGCTTAAATATTCACAATAGTGAGAGAAAAAAAGTAGTGAATGCCTCCTCTCTGATTCAAGGCAAACCCTGTTGATTCAGCATGTTAATACAGGTTAAAACTAGATTAAGTCATCTGGGACTTCATGGTAACAGCCATTGCCACTAGACCAAATTAACCCTTGAATATGTGGAAATTTTACACACAGATTGGATTAGTAAACAAAACTAATAAACACATTTTTTTTTTTAAGAGAGTAAGATAATGTTAACTAAAGATGTTTCTGTTTTTTCTTGCAGGGTTCTGTCAGTCCATCAGACAAGTAATACTGAGTATTTAAGAAATATTGTTTCTATGGGAACTATAAAATTCTTTTTTCTCTTAAACTGATCCCCAGTTTCTCTTCAAGGACCTTGAGAACAACATCATCTGAGGATCACATGTGAACTTAATACAATTTTGAAAAATACCATATAACCATATAATAGCCATTTAAAATACATTATAATATTACATAATATTTTTGAGGTTTTGACGTCATATTTACCTTTCTTTATTTAAGTATAATAAATTTTGAAGGTTGAGTGTGTCATTTCTGCATCACTAGCGTCACCAAACGGAATTTGTCAGAAAACACTATTTCCACCTGCCATTAGTCGGCCAAACAGATAAAATTGCCTTAAATTTGCACCTTTAGTTAATCTAATGTTGCTGTGTCAGGCTGGTCAGGATGCTTATGTAACAGGTCCTTCTCAACTGGCTCCGAGTGGGATTCAAACCAGTGTCACCAGCATGGGAAATGCGCACGCTAACAAAGACCCCAGCCTCTAGAGGCAGCCTCTAATGTGCCTCTTGAGGCCATGGGAGTAAAGATTACCTGCACAGCTCTTTACTAACTGGCCTCTATTACACTCACCCCCATAAACATAACTCCTATCTGGGTCACGGCACCAATATAACTGGTCTTATCGCAGCCTCTAGCATCAGTCTCTAGCGTGCCTCTCGAGGCCAGAGGAGTGGGGTTTACCTGCACAGCTCTTTACTAACTGGCCTCCATTACACTCACCCCCATAAACCTCACTCCTATCCGGGCCACAGCACCAATATAACTGGTCTTACCGCAGCCTCTAGCATCAGCCTTTAGCGTGCCTCTCGAAGCCAGAAGAGTGGGGTTTACCTGTACAGCTCTTTACTAACTGGCCTGCATTACACTCACCCCCATAAACCTCACTCCTGTCCGGGCCACGGCACCAATATAACTGGTCTTACCGCAGCCTCTAGCATCAGTCTCTAGCATCCCTCTCGAGGCCAGAGAAGTGGGGTTTACCTGCACAGCTCTTTACTAACTGGCCTCCATTACACTCACCCCCATAAACCTCACTCCTATCCGGGCCCCGGCACCAATATAATTGGTCTTACCGCAGCACCTAGCATCAGTGTCTAGCATGCCTCTCGAGGCCAGAAGAATGGGGTTTACCTGCACAGCTCTTTACTAACTGGCCTCCATTACATTTACATACCCCCTCACTCCTATCCAGGTCACGGCACCAGTGTAACTGGTGCTACTCACACACAGTCCGAGCAGGGTTCAAACCAGCTTCACCAGCATGGCAGGCGTGCATGATAACAAGGACGCTAAATACCACAGCCTTTAGCGTCAGTCGCTAATGCTCCTCTTGAGGCGAGGGGAGTTAGGTTTACCTGCACAGTTCATTACTAGTCAGTTTCACTTAAACAAACAGAGCAATGATTGATAGCACCATAGCGTTCACACCTTTGAGAGCTTAACCTCCTTTACAATTGTTTCACTTTATACTGCCACATACAGTGAAACGCCAAAACAGAATCATTTTTGTGGAGTTATATTAAGTTCAGTTACTGAACTGGACTTTAAAGGGATGGTAAAAATTATCCTGTACAACTGGTGGAAGAAGCTGACTGAAATTGAGTGAACTTAAAAATTAAAATGGTACAAAAGTAAAGACTTTTTCCATGTATATTGGAAAAGGTGTACGTGGGCTTTAAGGCCTAAGTCTAATTCTGAGAATTTCTCTCATGCTGGATGAAGTTCAAGCAGGAAAGTCCCTGTAATATAATAACACTCAGATCCCTGCAGCACTTTATGTGGTTCACACATTCTGTATGACACACTGTGAAAAACTCTGCGAGAAAAGACTCTCTATTATCCTCTGTTTAGGGGTCATTCTATGAAACAGGTGCCTTTTCCACGTTGATAGGGTGATTTTTAAAGTACAGTTTTGTACAATTTTAATATCTACTTCAGACATGAAACTCTAGATAACGCAGGACCTTTACATGCAATCTGCAAGCGATCATATCATTAACACATAGCAAATTGATTGGCGTCTGCTGATCCTGCAGCCAGTGAGAGTGCTTGTTCAACATTTAAACACTTCAGTATTTTCTGTAGGCTAGTCCTGCAGGGTGTTATCAGTTTCTCAGAAACCCTCCACCTCCCCCAGCTCCACCTGCCTAGATCTGCTACAGGATTTAAGTATTTCTATTCATGCAGCAGCAGCATATCTTACATGCCATATTTATTAACTACTTTCTAGTAGCACTTTCTAGGGCTGCACAATTAATTAGACGATTAGAAAAATAATATTGAAATCGCGATTGAACAATTTGGCTTAGTGCGATTATGAAATCAAAAAGGCTGCGATTATTTTTTTATGCACAGCTTGTCAATGAAGTATGGTTCCAAATGCTAATCCATTTGAAAGCACTGTGAGTTTGAGTTGCTTATAATGTACATTTGAAAAAGTAACACACGTCAAACATCTTTCCAGACATGAGAAGCATTTATTAACATCTTGTCCAACAAAAGACAACATTTAATAACATGTTTTTACTCCAAACTCACTTCATAACGACAGTTGAGCATCCTTCTTTGAGATAATGTGGCTTCTTACACAGAATAAGGCAGTCATGTGTTCATTAGCAGGGTTGCCAATTGCTTTCAATTGAAAGTAGCTAAAACTGGTAGCTAAATGTCACTAGATCATAATGGCAAATTCATTGATCTATATAAATATGAATATATCTGTGGGTGGGGAAGTCACTAAATTTAGCGACAAAATCCCTAAATTGGCAACACTGTTTTTTAGTCATGTTTAATCAATCAAAGCGTTTCAATCTGTTTATTCAGCTACAGCGATAGTGTGATGCCCATAGAGATTTCCTGGAATCACGTGTGTTATCTACTTTGGCGGCAGGGCATATTTGCAGTTTCTGCACGAGAGCGCCCTCTGGCTTTCAGATGCAGAAACATTTACTACTGATCACAGAGCCATACAGCTCTGACAAGCTACCTATGAAATAATCACAGCCTGTGATTTAATTGCGATTTAATTGCGATTAATTGTGCAGCCCTAGTACTTTCTATACAAAACTTACTTACATTAGCTGTTATGATTGAAATGTGTTTAATCTACCATCTGAAGCTAAACTAATACCTTTTATTTATTCATTATTATGTATTTGGGATATTTATGCCTTTACATGTAACGGGTTAGTTGCATGTAATTATGCATAATTTATAGTTATTACTATAGTAACTACATGTAACATATGTAACAATGACACTATAAAATACAGTGTTACCAAATATGTTTAACCCCCCAAAAACTAACTACATAATTACATTTGTGTTCCATATGTCATTAAAGAAATGACTTGTTTTGTTTAATGTACTGACTAATATAGTGTTGGTCAAATCGAGTCTATTTAATTCGCCTTTGAGTGACTAAAAGCTGTTTTAACACACCCATTGTAATAACATACAAATAATTTACCAAGCAGTGTTGGGACTGACGGTCTTTTATGTGTGGTGGTTTAGACTACGACATGCACTCAGCTATTTACACATCAAATGTGTGCCTTATTTCCCCTGAGTTCATTTGGGATAAGATCTTGTGGCAGCAGCATTGCAAAGAGACACTTCCACTCTAATGGCCCAGAGTGTTTCTCTCTTCTCTCTTCTGTCTCCCGCAGGGCAATGATTGTCTGATGATTTGAAACTGACATTTCTTATCAAGCAACACATGGAGTTAGTGGAAAATGAGACTCCACCCCTGAGATATGAAAGCAGTTTCATGCAGTTCATTAGAATGTTCTGTCATGTTCAGTTCCACCTGTGAGACCAAGACAGCTCCAAACAGTTGAATGGTTTCCATTCCACTGTCATTCCAACAAGAGCAACAAACAGGCTTGAGTTCAAATGACACTATTCTGTGTTTTAAGCACAGTAACATTGACAATGAAGAATTTTAAGGAATTTCAAAACTTTAGTTAGTGTGTAATGTTGCTGTTAGAGCATAAACAACATCTGCAAAGTTACAACGCTCAAAGTTCAATGCAAAGGGAGATATTTTCGTTTAAAGAATTCTTTGTTTAAGGACTACAACAAATGGCTGGTAGGGACTACAACAAGTTTCTTCCCGGGTTAGTGACATCACTAACCCTAAAATTTACATAAACCCTGCCCCCGAGAACACACAACAAAGGGGGTGAGGCCATGTTGGGCTGCTTTAGAGAAGAGGAAAGGTTGTTGTAGTAGAGTGTTGTTGAAATGCCATCATTGTCTTCTTTACAAACGAGGGTCAATTCAACCCTGGATTTGCACAAAAGATTAACATGACGTCACATGCTAGTCGATGAGTTATAATAAATTCCACAGCAATTACATACATTTTTCCACTAACCATTCAGAAATGTCCAGTTGCATTCTAAAAGTTGTAACTTCTGTGTCTGACTCCGGTTTGAACAATGTAAGGCTGAACACTGACAGTTGTCATTTTGGCTGCGTAAGATTCTCCAGCTTTGTTGTTGTTGAGCAACCAAAGCGAAAGCTGTTAAAGCTCTGGCCGGGAGCAGCAGCTCATTTGCAAAAAACTGTGTTTTTGCTCACACCCAAATAGGGGCAAATTTGACAAGCTATAATAAATGATCTGTGTGGTATTTTGAGCTGAAACTTTACAGACACATTCTGGGGACACCAGAGACTTATATTATGTCTTGTAAAAGGGGCATTATAGGTCCCGTTTAAGTTGAATTATTATTAATATTATTATTCATAATAATAATTATGTAAAAAATAATTTGTCATTTCATTTGTATAAGCCTTTGTATAACTCTAAAAAGGTCAGCTTACAAAAATATTAATAATAATGATACTGCTGCTGTTGCTAATACATAATACATAAATCATTTTAAGTCTTAAAAGCCATTCTAAAAACAATTTTAGTAGTAATAATAATAATTTGTTACATTTTATTTATATAGAGCCTTTCTAAAAATCTTAAGACCAATTTACAATAATAATAATAATAATAATAAATTAGAGTGTCTAAAAGCATAATTAAAATCATATACAGAGATTAAAGATTGAAGACAAAAACAATAGCATAAAGAGCATCTTATACAAACAATATGGGATATATGAGGATTCTTGTTTCAGAATTCTGGATATTTTGTAGAAATTTCACTCCATGGTCAAAAGTTCGGGAGAAACTAACTAAAATGGTGATGCCAATAACAAGATTTATCAGCAGCATGACAGTAGCTCAGTGGTTTTCAAAATAGTGTAGCTTTTCCAGTAACAAGCTTATTAGTGATAAAGCGTCACAAATGACCTGGCTAATAGCCAATTAAATCAATTACAAGTTTATCCCTGCACAGATACCTGCACTGCTTTTTTATAAATAGTGGTATAAAAATTAAATTATTATATTACAATATTTTTACAAAATGTATGCTAAGGATACACAAAACCCATGAACTCATGACTCTGCCTACAGGGAAGCTGCAGTCAACTATCATTAAAGAATAATAATATAATAATACTAAATATAGTCTCCATGAATATGTTTAGTTCAGGTTTTGAGATATGCATCGAGGAAGGGCAGCTTTGCTTTTTTTTTTAACAAACAATCTCAAATTTCCTGGGACTGATATTCGTGAACATAATAGGCAACTGGCACGAGTAAGTGATAACAATAATGATGGTTTATGTTACCAATACCACTGAAATGTAAGACAATCCACATCACTATATACTCTATAGAGTGGACACAGCAGCAACATCTGTGAGTCATTTCAAAGCTTACTGACTGACCTTGAGAAACTCACCATGCATCAAACACACACACACACATTTGTTTTTGTGAATTGTGGGGACATTCCATAGGCGTAATGGTTTTTATACTGTACAAACCGTATTTTCTATCGCCCTACACCATCACTGCCCCTAAACCTACCCATCAGGAAACTGTGCACATTTTTACTTTCTCAAAAAAAACTCCTTCCGTATGATTTATAAGCCTTTTGAAAAATGGGGACATGGGGTAATGTCCTCATAAGTCATTCTCTCCTTGTAATACCTATGTTATACCCATGTCATTATACAAATTTGTGTCCTGATATGTCACAAAAACATGCGTACACACACACACACACACACACACACACGACACACACACATAAATACACCTTATTTTATTAATTGTTATTTATTGTTTTCTTTTGGTCACCTTCATTGAACTGGAAGTGACACTTCATTTGCTGCAGAGATTCTGAATATCACTGAATTAGCAGGGATGAGGATAATGTGGCTGTGTAACCGTGGTTACAGAATCTGTCATCCAGTAAGGCCCTCACAATATTGTCTCTTCTTATTTTAAAGCTTATTTTTGTCCATCTGTTGTAATATCAAAAATGCTAATATTGTTGTATGTTGAAGAACCAAATCAATGACTGTGGAAGCCTCTTGCTTGAATCTAAATGGACAAGATGTTTCTAGTACAAACTATCTCAGAATTCAGCCTCAGCTATAAGCAATTACTGTACATCAGCAAAGCGTCTGTATTAGCCAAGATTAATTCAATTCAATGCATTGGCATTAAATTTCTCATGTAATCAAAATGGAAATTTGTGGCTTTTAGTCCATGTCTGCTTTGAGGTAATCTATTTGTGCATATTAGTGCATTTGTATTTTAAATTATAGTTACCAATGATGCTTTAGCACATAAACACACTACAATATTTCTCCTGAAATTAACCAGACATATTTCACTCATAGGAATACACAATTTTTTTGTCCAATAAAATGCACTCTAGAATGTAAATGTCCCTGCAAATATCGCCTGCTTCTGACTAAAACTATCAAGTTGAAATTTATGGCCTATGTGTAACCGGTCCTACTCGCACTGCTCCAAGCGGGATTTGAACATCTGTTTCCAGCATGGGAGATGGGCAAGCTAACAAGGATGCTAAAGACCGCAGTCTCTAGTGTGCCTTTTGAGGCCAGGAGAGTGAGGTTTCCTCACACAGCACTTACTATCTTGCCTCCGTTTTACTCACCCCCTTAAACCTATCCAGGTCACGGCACCAAATGTAACCGGTCCTGCTCAACCTGCTCCAAGTGGGATTCAAACCAGTGTCTCTGGCATGGGAGGCAGGCCCGCTAACAAGGACGCTAAAGACCGTAGTCTCTCACGTCAGTTGCTAGTGCACCTCTTGAGGCCAGGTGAGTGAAGTTTACCTGCACAGCTCTTTACTAACTGGTATACATGCAACTACTAAAGTCTATCAGATAATTAAAATAAGGAAAATGTGAAATGAAATGTGCTATACTGACTTCCTGTTTCAATAGAAAATATGAAGAGGAAAACTATTCCATGGGGTCTTTAGGTAATTAGGTTTTTGAAGATTGAAGTCATGTACTGTGACTGGTTATTACTTAAAAATGGTAAATTTTCTCTACACGAGGGGTGTCCAATCCTGCTCTTGGAGGGACACTGTCCTGCAGAGTTTAGCTCCAACCCCAATTAAACACACCTCGACCAGCCATTCAAGGTTTTACTAGGCATACTAGAAACTTGCAGGCAGGTGTGTTCAGGCAAGGGAAGTTGGAGTTAAACAGGACCAAGTTTGGACACTCCTGCTCTAAACAGTAGATCATAAAAAAACTGTTATAAAAACAAAATATTTGGGTAACACTTTATTTTAGGGTCTTTTAACTAGTTGTTTATTAGCATGCATATTAATAGAATATTGGCTATTTATTAGTACTTATTAAGCACATATTAATGCCTTATTCTGCATGACCTTATTCTACATTCTTAATCCTACCCAATACCTAAACTTAACAATTACCTTTACTAACTATTAATAAGTAGTAAATTAGGAGTTAATTGAGGGAAAATTTGTAGTTAATAGTTTATATGTGTTCCCTATACTAAAGTGTTACCAATATTTGTTTAGATATTCCATGGCTGTGTTGCAAGAGCTCCAAGTAATGTGAACACAATATTGTTGCAAATGACCTCTACCTGTGAGCCATTAAAATAACTACCACATTTTCAGTTTAAAAACCCCACAGCTGAGGGATCATTATTCGGGCTGTGAATCTGAAGGACACCTGTGAAAATGAGGCATAAAGTAACTGAAGATTAACTACAAATGCATAAATTAAGGAAATAGTACAAAACAGCATCCAAGTGCTGAGATGTCCCATTGGGAGCTGTTTGTTCAATTATCAGAAAGTGGAAGTTACATCAAGGTACACAGATAGTGCCTAGGAAAGGCTTTCACTCAAAACTCTCAGTGGGAACATAAAAGAGAAACCAATGATCACTTTGAAGGAGCTACAGAGGGGAGTTTTTGAGAATGGATAAAAGACGCACCACTCAAACATAATGCAACTGAACAACATGCAAAGCTGGTAAATAGATATCCCAAAAGACCTAAAGCTGGCATTACTGAAATAGAAAGCTTCCGCATTTATCAAAATGAGGATTGAATATAAAAATATTTCTTTATTTATTTGAACTGCAATTCATATATGTTAATGACTTAAATATATCTCTATTATGATGTGCATGTATTTATTCTCTGAATTTAAATTCAATTTGGTTAAAAGTTCTGTAAGCGATTTCTGAGAAACACTGTTGAGGGGAGACTGAGGATGGTACTAACACTTTTTGTTTGAGCATCAGTAACTCAGTGGTTGTTCATGCTAGATCTCTCAAACTCTGATTCACGGTAGCCACATTTGTCTACTACAAATAAAACTCACTTGGACTTGGACAGATTATATGTTAATGTCAGATTATGTGTTTGTGTATGTACTGTATTCCTGTCACATTCAGTCACTAGCTATGTTGCTTATTTTTATGTGAATTTTACGATATCACATAAAAAAACACTGGATGGAAATGCCAAGATGCGAATAAATTCTAAAAATGTACACCAAAAAACAAAAAAAAAAAAAACAAACAAAAAAAAACCTATGTGCTCAATTGAGGCTGATAATGTTTTTATCTGATAAGACATTCTCATAAACTACGATGAAAGCACATTTACCACATAAATCCCTTGATGTGCAACAAAAAACTCACATGACTTTGCCTTAACAGAGGATGTGATTGATAACTGGACAAATTGGGATCATCATAAGGGGTTGATTAAAACAATTTTAATGAACTGTTACAACTATCCCCACCCCAAACAGCTAATAAAATAGCTGTTTTAACATGTGGGTTTGAAGTTAGCATGAATGCAAAACATCAAATTAATCTAGATAAACAGCTACTGTACTTTATGTAAAGTTATGTAAAATAATTGTATATATCATACAATGATTGCTACACAAATGAAAAAAATGTTTTAACTTTTGTTCCTGAAAATCAAATTTTTTTTTTTTTTTTTTTTTTGGTCATAAACAGTGTTGGGGAAAGTTACTTTTAATAGTAATGCATTACAATATTGCCTTACTCCCTAAAAAAGTAACTAATTGTGTTACTAAGTTACTTTTTATGGAAAGTAATGTGTTACATTACTCTTGATCTTGTTACTTTTTCTCATGTGGGCTGGGCTGTTTGTTTGTTTTTATAACAACTAAAAAGTTCTATTCTTGACACATGTAAAGACCCTTTCGCACCAAAAGTGAAATGAATAAGCCTCAGGCTAAAGGAAATGCAAATTCACGTCTGTACAGTAGAGAGCGCAGTTCAAACAAACAAGCCTTTCAGATGTGCTGCCATTCTGGAATACAGAAGAATAGAATGCAGGAGAAGAAGTAAATGAGTAAATGTATGCTCACATTTAGTCTAGAACTAGTCTAGAATAACCATCATGTTCACACAGCGCACACAACGCCTCTGCACTCCCAATTTCTCTCAACAGGGGGACAGGATTGCTGTCAGTCAATAAATGGGAAAACAAAGTAATTTGCGTTACTTATTTGAAAAAGTAGCTTAGATATTTTGTTGAAAATTTAGAAGTAATGCTTTACTAGTTATTCCTCCCTAATCATGAGTGAACATGCCCCCTACTGTTGATTGGCTCATTCTCTCTCCTCCCCCATCATGAGTGAACATGCCCCCTACTTCTGATTGGCTCGTTCTCTCTCCTCCCCCATCATGATTGAACATGCCCCCTACTGCTGATTGGCTCATTCTCTCTCCTCCCCCATCATGATTGAACATGCCCCCTACTTCTGATTGGCTCATTCTCTCTCCTCCCCCATCATGATTGAACATGCCAAGGCAACGATAGTTCAGGTTGAAAATGTGGTGTGACTCCTCAAAACTTGAAATTTATAAATTAATAATTCATGAGATGACCATGTAATATTCATTCATCACCCATGTGTAGAAAACTATGTTATACTTTTCACTTAATGGTTTTTACATGACTTTTTTGAGTCATTAAATTGAAACTTTTCTTGAACATGATCCCCAAAACAAAAAACAGAACAAAATAAAACCAAAAGTAATACAAAGAGTACATTTCTAAGGACTTGGCACATGTATGTTAAACTAGTTTTATTTATTTATTTATTTATTTCAATATCCCTATTCTTTGTGGACACTCTCATGTCAATGACCATTTGGGGAAAAAAAGTGCTACATTGAAGTGTTTGTGAACAATAAAATGAATTTAGCAAGGGCCTGACATCTTTGCAAGGACGTTTGCGAATAGCCGGAAAAAAAACATCACACACCTAATTCACAGTTAATTTCCTTTCATCCTCTTACAGATCAAATTAAATTCTGTTTACTTGCCGAATGGGTCAAAGAACACAACAAAATCAGCAAATGTGAAATCCGGTGAGGCATAGATATGCACAGCATGGAGTCTGCCGTGACTGTGGATAGTCAATGGGTGTGTTGTGAAGCACATATCGATCGCAGCGACTCAGATAGCGATTTATCTCGATTAGTGAGATGCCCCTGGAGCAGCACAGCATCAAGCATCAACAATGAGACACAACCCATTTTTAATTGATCAGGCTCATCATACTCGGGTTGAATATAACAGTCTAACAGGATTGAGCCAAGCTGAATCTCAGCATGTGCTCACATTTAAGCATTACCACCAACACTTGGCTTCTGTACGACTGTACAAGAGATTTCTCAAGGGGTTGTGCTTTGGAACGATGCCAGGGTGCTATCAGTTTGATCTAATTAGAGAAGCTTTTAATCATAGAGCCACAGGAGCTGAATGTTTGCTGAGGTACGATTCAGCAAGCTTAAAGAGCTTCAGAAAAACATTCTGTTGCCATCAATAACCACAGAATAAGTAATAGTTATACGCTAAAAAAAATAAAAAGAGTTTTCGAAGTTGTAAATAAAACAGAAATTAGCCTGTTGAAGTACATTTTACAAGAAAATACTATTTTAGTCTTTCTACTTCAAAATTTCATGTTATAGTCAATGTGTTACTTGCCATGTCTTTGTAATTAATTGATAAATTTACTAGCACTTTCGAACGGAAAATTCTACACATCATTTTCTAAAAAACTAAATAAAATTGATATACTTTCTAACCACAAATGCTCATCTTGCACTAGCTCTGCAAGGTGCCACGCATTACGTAATCATGTTGGAAAGGTCACGCATGACGTCTCTTACGAGAAAGAAGTATACTTCAAGTTCATTTTATTAAGTATACTTAAGTAATGTTCACGTATATTTTTTAAGTATACTTTATGTAGTAAGTATACTAGTATCAATGTACTAGTAGTAAACTTGTAAGTGTACTATTTTAATACCACTTGGGACTAAATTGGCCCAATTGAAGTATACGTTTAAGTTTAAAATAAGTGTAACAGTAGTAAATTTTAAGTACACAACTAGTTCACAACTTCATTTCTTATTGGTACTGCATCTGTACTACAAGTGAACTTATAAGTATACTAGTAGTTTACTATTTTAATACTAGTAGTACATTTTTAGTATATAAAAGTACACTTTGAAATATACTCTCAGTAAACTACTAGTTTAGTGCAAGTTTTCTTTAAATGAACATAACATCACACTTATAGTTTACTTTTTATATATTATTTTTGCACTTTAAGTATACTATTTAGGTATTATATTTTATACTTGAAATACTTTTAACTGCACTTTAACTCTTTCCATTTCAAAAACATTTTATTGTAGCTTCATGAATCCTTTTTTTTTATCAACACTTAAATGTGGGTAAGTTTCATTTAAAAAAAAAGAAAAGAAAGAAAACATTTAAAACAAAAAGCTGAGAAAATTGCATTTTTCTCGAAAGACTAAGTCCAGATCAGTGTTAATTTTGACAGTAAATTTTGATTTAGTTTTAGTCATAGTCTTTTGACTAAAAATCTACTAAAATCTAATTTAGTTAAATTGTAAGCACTTCTCTTACAATACACAGATCCAATACACTGATACACATCTGATATTCTCTAAACTGTTTATGTTCACTTAAGAACTGCACTTTATTTGCCAAAACGGACGTTTTTTGACCGTTTAAGTGCAAGAAGACAAGAAAGAGAGCTCAATTCAGTACCTGTCAGGGATTGACACACTTACCATTGAAGTATAGTTTTTGTTAAAAAAAATTTTTGATTAGATTTGATTTTTAGTTTTTCTGCTTTCATTGCAATTTTAGTTAAAAGTTTTAGTAATTTTTTTGTGTTTGTGTCTTTTAGTTTTGTCCTTTTAAATGTTATTTCTGTTTTAGTTATTTTAGTACATCAGGTTAAGCTAAACCTTAGAAACTAGATTAAATAAGTTTACATTTTTTATATTTTTTTATTTCAGTTAACATTTATTTCAAGTAATGAAGATTTTTTATGGTTTTAGGTTTAACTATAATAACCCTTATACTTGTAAAATATATTGAATAATGTGTCATATAATGTTCTTAGTCTTTCTTTCCTGTGACAGATACAGTAGTTTACTATGATTTAAATAGAAATTAAATCATAGTAAGTTAAATACAGTTTGTTGTGTAAACAAAATAACAATAATGACCAGGAAAAAATAATAATTATAAACCACCCCGCATACACCATGACTCTTATTCTGAAATGTGCACTGTAGCAGGCTGCTCATTTAAGTTCAGATGAGGGAGAATAAAAATGCATTCTTACAACCGTCTAAAACATATTACCATATAAACATTGTGTAGTAAACATTGTCATAATTCATCAACATTAGCTTGTAAGCATTAGCTTATATTAGCAACATTAGCTTGTAAGCTTGGCATAAATTTGCGCTATTCATTAATTGCGAAGCAGTCTGAAGTGCTGCTGGGCGAGCCTGTAGAGAGCGCAACAGTGTCGCGTTTCCTGCGGTCAGCACGTTACACTTCAAATGTGTGCACTGCTGTCCTGTGTAGAAGTGTAGAAGATATCTTCCCAAATCGTCCCTCTCTATCATTTTCATCTAGTTTTTATTCGTTGACGAAAATAAGTGGATTTTAGTCATAGTTTTAGTCATTCAAAATGCATTTTTATCTAGTCATCGTCTCGTTTTCGTCTGTGAAAAAATGTTGTTGACGAAAATTATGACGAAAATTGTTCGTCAATGAAATTAACACTGGTCCGGATGGGATTCAGAACGATGATCAAACACAGTGGATTAGATCGAGTCCATAAACACCCCCAAAGCTTCATAGTCCTCATAGTCCACATAACGTTTGGCAGTTTTTATTTACATGCTGTTTAATGTTTGATGATCGCTCTATTTTATATTTGCGTGAGTAATCTTCTATCGCTTGTTTCAGCTTCTTCTTCTCCTGCATTTTGATACGGAGATTCTGTATTCTTTCATAAAATGCGTAACAGCGCCCCCTACTGTATATAGCCTGAAAATTCAGTCAATGGCGAGGAAAGAGGGAAGTAGATTTGAAGTAAATTCCTATGTACACTACCAGTGGACTAGCCTACACAAAAATTCAGATATTCAGAATTAGGAAAATATCTGTTTTCTTTATTAATCAATATTTTCAAACAATGTACTTTTATACTATACTTTTATAAATATACTTTTAAGTATATCTCAATCAAAGACTGAGTCCAAGTATAGGTCAAATATACTTTGACTTTTCTGTCAGTATAAGTCAAGTATACGTAAATGCAATTTTAAGTATATTTCTCAGATGTACATAAAGTATATTTCTGAGAAGTATATAAAAAGTAGACTGAAAGTATACTTTCTTATTTTTAGTTTAAAAGAAGTATGCTAATAGCACACTTAAATAAACGTATTTTTCGTAAGGGGTAGGCGGAAGTACCTGCATTGAAACTGCAGTTTGGACCTTCAACCTGTTGGTAGCCATTGAAGTCCACTATATGGAGAAAAATCCTGGAATGTTTTCCTCAAAAACCATAATTTCTTTTCGACTGAAGAAAGAAAGACATAAACATCTTGCATGACATGGGGGTGAGTAAATTATCAGGAAATTTTAATTCTGAAGTGAACTAATCCTTTAAATTAAATTTAGTAATTTGTAATTTGGCACACAGCGATGCAATAAACCTTTGTACATCAGTTTACTTACTAATGTTTATAAAGATATGGGTCAATGTAATTTTTTTTGTCCTAAGGTCTTAATAATAATAAAAAACAAATATTTGACATCCAAAGTATGTAAGATAGTACAACAACTAGATATTTTTTTGAATCCAAAAGGTTTTAATTGTATTTTGCTACATATAAAGGTATTTTAAAGATTCTGAAGTGTCAAAAGATCATTCGGTTTAACCGTCCAAAGGCCAATACAGCCATTTTATTTGTGATCAAAATATCTTAATATATCATATATCAGCATAGTGCAAAATGGTATTAAAATTATGTGTAGAAGTCGTTGCTTTGTTATGAGAAAGAATGTCTGGAAAAATGAATTTCATTAACGTCATTTAGAGTAACCAATATAAAGGGACCATTTTGGATCAAGTCATGCAGTCAATATCATGTGACAGGATGTGACATCATTCAGACACCTGTAAAGGACCACATGGTCGTGAAGCAAAGTAATCAACTCTCTCTTAACTATTTGAAAAATTCATGTTTTCACTTGCTCATACGCATATCCCGAAACATCAGGTTATAAAACTGCTATAAAACATGGCAAATGTTATAATATTTTAAAAACTTGTCCTAAATATAAAATGTTTGATTGTCCTTTTGCAAGCTAGCTAGCAAGCTAAATATCAGCCTGTTAGGATTGTTTGAAATTATCGTCATTCGGTATAACCAAAATTGTCATTCTGTGATTTTTTTGGTGACAAATTTTGTCCATCTCATAAAAAATGACAAAAGCAGTGTTAATTGATTATAAAAACACATAATGTAATTGTTAACAATAACATTTCAAAATTTATTATATCCCCATTATGTTTTTTTATACTTTTAAAAACCTTATTCATCAATGACCCATGTGTTTTATATGAGTTTTGGGGTACGTTTACATAACAACGATGTACTAAAAAAAAAAAAAACTATTAAAATCTTAATAATAATGGATAACACAAAGGCATTAAAACAGAAGCAGGTGATAAATAACACTCACACAAAAAATAATAATAAAACCTGTAGCCTAATATAAGTCTCTAATAATATAAATGTAATATATTATATTGAATATATTAAATAGCTAAATCTACATTTTTTATTTTTCCTTTCTTTGATTTCAGTAAAATAATTCTCAACTCTCTGTCTCTTCGACAAAAAATTATCTTCGACATATTAACAGCTCCCTCAGATGTGGGTCGGGCTACAGATTGGTGGGGATTCTTAAAGATGTACCCATTTATCTTTACTAATGGCTGTTTCAGTGATGTAACAACAGTCCCACCAGGGGCCTTGAATCTGCCCATCCCACACAAGGGCCACAATGGAGCCAAACCTTTCAGTGTAAGAGGATGGAGAGAGAAGCCTTGATCAGCATGTATAATACATACCGCATGTAAACACCCACAGAGGGAGATCAAGGAACCGCTCTCACTGTCCTTTTTTGGATATGGGGATCCTTCCTCTAAGAGCTGTAACCGGTTGCTAAGCAACACACAGGATCTGGTACTGTATGTCAATGGCATTGTAGCTTTGATTTACAGTAGGTCTCCAACAATTATACCAGAACATATCTTATTACAGAACAGAAGGATGTTGAAACGAGCTAGCATCACGGGTATCATGGACAAGAAGGAGCAATGCAAAAAAAATGTATTTACACTGAATGTAAAAAAAAAAAAAAAAAAAAAATGTTGAGATTGTTAAGATGTGACCTTGAAATTTTTTATTTTTTTAAATGCTCCAATGGGTTTCATACTCATACTAGTTCAGGTCATTGCAACCCAGGCTCATTAGAAAAACATGCCAGTAGCGACATATCAGCGAAATAATTTTATGATGCTTCTTACACATTTCACGATAGTGAGTGGCGCAAAATGAAATGTGTGCTCAATTTGAAACAGATAAACATGAATCTGGCACAGTTTTATTACATTGGCCCCTGGTTTCACAGACAAGGCTTTAGTTAGTCCCAGACTAAAATGCATGCTTGAGTGTTTTAACTGAAAGCAACTTGTACTGCCATATCTTAAAATATGTCAGTGGCACTGTTTTGTGTCAAGATGTACACAAGTAATGTTTTTTTCTAGTGTACATTTATAAAAGCTACTTAAATTTCGTAACTGAACTACGGCATAATCCTGGCTTAGGCTAAGCCCTGTCTGTGAAACCGGGCCTGGTTGTTGTACAATGTAAAAAAGAATTGTTGATTTAACTTAAAAAAGTAAGTTTACCTGGTTCCCTTAAAATTTTGAGTTCACTGAAATTAAAAATTTGAGTTAATACAATAAAGGCGATTGGTTTAATCAACAAAAACTCAAAATATTATGTTATCTGAACCACATTAATTATTTAAGTTGATTTTACAAAAGAAAAAATGTTGTGATAACAAATCATGAAAATAATAATTTTTACAGTGCATGTTTCACGGTAGTTTTTAAATGAAATGTCTGGTGAGTGGCGCTAAAGGTTTAATACTCTATTGTGTTTGAAAATAATGTACCACTTACACTAAACCCTACCTATGTATTGCTGGTGTAACAAAAGAAAACATAGATTAAATGCATTTCCTGAAGCAACCATGCCATTTTAGCTTGCTTCTAAGTCTACAAGGCTCTTTTATCACAAATTGTGTTTCACATTCTGATGAAATGTAAAAAGAAATTTCTTAAGGGCACACTATGTATCTTTTGGCCCTCTAGCGCTTTAAAAACCAAAACTGCATGCACTTTGCGGAAGAACAGTTTTGGTTGTGCTTTGGCTCTGCATGAGTGTGCGGATGAATATGGTTAAATCCTACTCCTCATAAAACATTCATTACTAGGCTTAAGAGATTTAACCACTTTAGATGGAAAGGATCTCAAGCTGACTAGCTGAAGATGTTACTGAAGCTATACCCATTAATAGACATGGTACTTCCTTGAAAATAAATTCCAGCACAGCGCTACAACAACCATAATGAAATGATCCTTAAGAACAGATAATGGTTTATACATATGGCAATTTATCTGTGCAATAAAATACCTTTGTCACTTGTTGATTAATAAAAACGCCATCCCTGCGTTGCTTTTTATAACATTTCAAATCCCTCTCTAAAAAGCTAAGCCAATCGTCACCTTGGAATTATAAGGTTCTATCTGACATTTTTGTAAAAATTACAATATGTGAGTTAATCACATATTCTTATTCTGTGACAACTACATTATGTGATATATATATATATCTACACAGTCGAATGGAATGCAAAAACTTTGAAGCTCAATATCTCAAAACTGCTCAGAATGCAGATAGAACCTTTTATTTCCAAGGTGGTGCAATGTTGATTCTTGTTTTATTACGAGCTCTGTCGCTTTCTCTTTTTGCCAGCAGTCTCTCCTCTGTTCTGCATTTGTTTAAAACAGGTTATTCCCTTGAGGTTGGAGATTTAGCTCCTCCATGTCAAGCTTTCTTACTCGTTGTGACAACTAACCTATGCCACTCCCACACCCGGGCGGGAGTACCGTAAGTACGCAATTTCCCGCAAAATCCATCCCATCCATCTAAAATATAAACACTTATAATAGGCTTACCATAGTAAAGTAGTGTAAGACAAAAACATATAGTAGAAAATTATGTATTGACTCATTTTTTAAATTTCGAACAAGAAAAGTTACATTGTGTTATGCAGCATTGAAAAAAACTATAGACTAAAATTACCAAGAAAAACCTGGCAAAAAAACAGGTTATGTTGAATAAATATGGTAAAAGCTAACAAAAAAAAAATACATTTGACACAGGACTAATACTAAGACTAAATAACAAATAAAAAAAACAGCTGACAAAATGAACACTTGTATGAATGTAGCCTAAGAAGCGCTCATGATTGAACAGAAGTTCAGAACTGTAGACCGTAGCACACCACAGCTTGATATGGCCTGTGTCTGGATGAGTGTCCACTCAGTGTCTCTGAGCCCTCCTGCTTTCTCTCAGGCCAGCTGCTTGGGAGGACTAAAGACGTTATCTTGCCTGTCTGCTCCACACACACACACACACACACACACACACATCAACCAGCTGGGTCTATCCCAGGATCCCACACTTTTGGATCCCAACACATTTAGTTTCAGGTTATGTCACACCTGTGTTGTGTTCCAGCAGATACACAGTTGTTTAACTGAATATTTCACACAAAAGTCATTGCTTTAAAACCTGCTAGAGATTCATTAATATGTGATAAGTAGTTGGGGTATAATAGTATAGAGAAATTTCTTTTAGGTGAAAGTATGGATACTGTGTTAAATGTGTTATTGTTTAAATATCAAAGTATGTAACCAAAAGCATACTTGAGTGAGAGTTAAAAATATTATACATTAATTTAACTCGCACAACTGGTCAAAAGTTTGGGATAGTTAACTTTTGTTTTTTTGTTTTTTTAAGTTATTGAAACATGATGACTACATGCTCATTCATAAATCTATATACTGATTTGGTGATCAAGAAACATTTATTAGAGCCAGAGCACCGATGGTGTGAGGACCCTATTGTAATTGCTCGGTCAATTATTCTTCTTCTCTGAAATGAATCACATTTTTGAGGGCCTAAACATGTTCAAAAACTCATGAAACTTTGCATACGCGTCAGAAGTGCTAAAAATTTATGTCTGATATGGTTTTCAGAATTAGGTGTGGCAAAATGACTCGATGGCGCCACTTACAAAATTTAAATTAAGCGCCCTTCGTGCTATGTTTCACGTACAGGTATGAAATTTGCCAGACACAAGTAATAACCTAATACCTAGAAAAAAGTCCCTTTTGAGTTTTCTCTGCAAAATTCTTGCAGTTTTTGCAATTTCCAGATGTTGTACTTTAACGAACGCCTCCTAGAGATTTTATCAGATAAATATCATATTTGGTCAGTCTAATCTAGAGGCCTTTGCGACGTTAAATTGCGAAGATCTTGAGTTTTCGCTGAAGGGCGAAACAGGAAGTTGTTGTAACTCGGGCATATAATATCCGATCTGCACCAAACTTCACATGTTTGATAAGAGTCCTGGCCTGAAGACATCTACATGCCAATATTCAGTTACAGTCATAGTGCCACCTGTGGGCAACGGGAAATGACATGTTTTACACTGTGATTAATTCCTCATAGAGATTAAACCACATAAACACCATATGTTGTCAGTCTAATCTTAAGGCCTTAGCGATGGTAAATTGCGAAGATCTTGAGTTTTCGTTGAACAGCGTGTCCGTGGCGGACTGACAAAGTCTGATGTGTGGCATACAGTGTCCAATCTGCCCTAAACTTCACATGTTTGATAACAGTCCTGTCCTGAAGACATCTAACATGGCAATATTCAGTAATAGTCAAAGCGCCACCTGTTGGCAGCAGGAAGTGTGACACATCGAAATGACTTTGCTATATTCTGTATTTACTCGCTTACATGCATGTCGTCCACTATTCACTGTTTTCCTAAGGCCACCGGGTGGCGGTGGCCCCGGGTGTGAGGGCCCTTTCATCGCAATGCACCCTTGCTAAATAACAGCATTATTTATTTATTTATTTTAAATCTTACTTGGCCAAAACCTTTTAACTGTACTGTATCACAGTTTTCCACAAAAAAAAAAAATATTTATTCCATTACAGGAATAAATTACATTTTCAAATATATTAAAATACAAAACTGTTATTTGGAGTTGTAATACTATTTCAAAATGTTACTGTTTTTACTGTATTGATATCAAATAAATGCAACCTTGGTGAACAAAAGAGACTGACAGTGTGAGTATAAAAAGGTACAAGTACATTTTTCTATGCTTTATAAATAGTCTGATGAAATCAAGAGACATAGTTTAGGAGATCTGCACAAACTTTGCAGAGTAACCTACATTTCTAAGATTGTCCTCAATTTCAAAGTGTAAAACTATTTGTTGTTTATATAGTCACTATTGATGTAAATTTTAAACTTCATTTTTGGGCCATTTTTATTTACAGGACAATAGAGGTGGGTGGGAGAGAGGGAAAATGGGGTCAGGACATGATGACCCAGTCCAGAGTCAAACCCAGAACCCTATGAGCCAGTTTTCATCAAGAGCAAGTGCACTTACTTCCGCACCAGTGCTCAGACACTTAAGCCAATTTCACCCATCGCAAAATGCATTGTTTCAGGACAGAAGCTCTGTTTTGGCTGCAGATATTACACATCTGTTGTGCTGACTTATAAAACTTCTCTTCACAAGGACAAATGACCATAGTCAAAAGTTAATTAAAACTATGTAATTAGCTTTTTAGCTCAGTAGCGAGAGGAAAGTGTGCAAAAAGAAAGAAATGACTTGTGGGAAAAATACAATTTTCTACAAAAAAAAAATAAAATAAATTTATTTAATGTTTTTAAGGTAAAAAATGTTATTTGTGATATTTGTCTATTGCACAACAAAAAAATAAAAGATTTACAGGTGGAGGGTTGGAGGGATATTCTCAATGAGTGCATTTACATGCACGTTCTTAAGACAATTATGCCTAATAAGCCGACAATAAACGTGGTCATGTAACCGCGGTAACCCGTTTTCTTTTATCAGAGTAAGGTCATAAACGGCTTAAGCATAAAGCGGTCGGAACAGGTAGTTTTTTGGCTCTTACACCGATTTTCCGCGGCATGTAAACGCATTTAACTGCTTTTCTGTCGGCTTATTGAATTGCGCATGTGTGATAGCCTACGTGACAGAAACGCATTCTAAGTGCAGATCTGATCCAGACAGAGTGAGCGTTTTGCAGGTAAGGAAGAAGGAAATATCGCAAACTCAAAATCAAGACCCAGAAAATTAAAAAAATGTGTTCTCATCTCTCGTGCAGCAGAAGTAGAAGTGGTTCAGTCAAAATGCTGCATCTGCAACTGCATGAGAGAATAATATATGAGCCGTAAGTTTCTCGCTGACATTTTGCAAGCTTTATTTAACATCACAACTGACATAACATATGGAATACTCGGAGTCAGATGCGCAAATGATTATTTTTGACGTCACTACAAGGAAATAACCTGATTTATTAATAGCCTAAAGTCATGTAAACACATGTAAACTAACAGTGCAAACGCATTGTAACTAAGAGATTCGTTGAAAAAAAGCAGTGCCGATCCTACACTTCCGGGGGCCCTAAGCAAAACTTGAAGGGGCCCCTGTCAGTGCATTCTTAAACCCCCCAAAATTTCGCAAATTTACTACAAATTACAGCATGATAAACAACAACAATAATAAAACATGCTAGTTTGTTTAAACCCAAATTTTGGGTCGAATATGGACAAACCCAATCATTGGGTTACATATTTTAATTAAATACCCAACTGTTGGATTTGTCCATTTTGACCCAAATCAACAACCCAGCATTTTTTAGAGGCTTCAGTAAACATACGAAAACACATTAATAATTCTCTGTATGAGCTAATTTTAGATTAATGGGCATTGTTTTTAAAGTACCTGAGTCACACAACAGCATGTAGTACTGAACATGAATGTTTATTCCTTATGAACCACGCATAAGAACGTTTTGTTTATTGATGTGTATACCAACACAAACCGAAAGGTACATTTCATCAGGGGGCCTTTCTGTGGAGACCTGGACTGGAGTTATTGCTTTACGACTTGCTTATGAATTTATTGCTTTGTCAAGACTAAATAAGAAATTAAATATTTCAAAAAATACATACTTTCTTCGTTCTTGGCATTTTTTATCTGTTCCAGAAGTTTCGTTTTGCAGCCATAGCCATGTCATGACGCCTGTTATTAGGCCTATCTCCCGCACTGCATGATGTCCGAGCTATAAATATAAATCATTATTAAAATATTTCCACATGACTCCACCAATGTTTAGTAGACACCACACATATATTTGCATGTTATAAAGAAATATTCACATTATAGTAAATTATCGTCATGTTTATTTTATATAGTGATGAGCAAGGGGGCCTCCTGGTGGTTCGGGGGCCCTATGCAACTTGCATAGCTTGCGTATAGGGAGGATAGGCTCTGGAACTCAGTCACTGATAAACTTGCACTGTTTGATGCGACTGATTTACTAAAGAATCCACAGTGAATTCGTAATAACAAATAAATAAAGCTCAAATGAGACATTCACATTGTTGAAAATAAATAACCATATTCCTAGCATTAGGATCTTTTGAAAGGTAATGTTATTTTTAGTCCTGTATCGCTCTTCTCTCCTCTCATCTCACTAACACGCCAGTGGGCGGGGCTAACGTTGCAATGATGAAGTAGGTGTTGATTTCTTCTGTGGAGGCGGGGTTTCACCTATCTATGACATAGATAGGCACATTCCAGGATCAATCGTTTGATGGGCCTGCTATCAATAAAAGCTTTTATTGGACTAACAAGGAAGTTTTTAGTTCTGAAACATACAGAATATTCTTATAGTACGATTACCTCTTATATATCAAAAGCTCAAAGAAATTTGATTTCTCAGTTCATGACCACTTTAAGGGCTTGAGCATTTAAAGCTGCAGATGACAAACCTGCAGTGCGCACTTGGAATAAACAGAACGGTATCGTCTGCTGGTGTGGACGCTAATATAGTTATCTTTATAGTTATCATTCTTGGTGTGCGGGCCTTTACTCAAGAAAAGTACAAATTCCCCATAATAATACTAAGTATATTATTGAAATACAATTAAATGCTTTACAGCTCTATCAAAAAGTATAATTTCTATCTCACATACCTGTTCATATAGACAAAATAATATGGAAATGATGGAAACTTACACTGCTATGCAATTAAACTCAAGGACAAGATTGATGCTAACTAAATGTTTGCTAACTGCTGACAAAAGCACTTTTCACACAAGTAACACATTACTTTTAAATTTACAACAAAATATCTGAGTTACTATTTCAAATTAGTAACGCAACTTTTGTGTTTTCTCATTTTTTGACTGACACCTCTCCTGTCCCCATATTAAGAATAATCAGGAGTAAGTGCAGAGGCATTGTATGTGCTGTGTAAACATGATGGTTATTGTAGTTCTTGAATTTATGTGAGCACGCATTTACTCATTTCACTTGCACAAAAACATTCAGCATTCCTCAAAGTGAATAAAAACAGTGAAATGCAAATTCAGAATATTATGCAAACATGCAATAATTAAATATGTTAAATAATACAAATATACAGCACTTTATGTATTTGATCTCACTTTTTTAATCAATGTCTTTGCTGCTAACCTTTGATGATCCAATTTTACCATACAAATAAGCAAAAATAAATTTAGATAAAGATCACATTTGTGTTTCATTTTTTGCTTTTATTGCTGAAGAGTGTTGAACTTTCTTATCCTGCATCATATTCTTCTTTAATCCAGAATGGCAGCACAGCTGAAAGGTTTGTTTGAGTTGCTCTCTCTCTACTGTACAGGTGTGAATTTGCATTTTCTTCAGCCTTAAGGCTTATTCATTTCACTTTTGGTGTGAAAGGGCCTTTATATTTGCAAAAAATAGAATGTTTGTTTTTTGTTATTATTGTTATTGTTATCAAGCCCAGCCCAGGTGAGAAAAAGTAATGCAAAAGAAATACAGTGCATTACTTTCCATAAAAAGTAACTAATTGTGTTACTTAGTTACACAATATTGTAGTGCATTACTTTTAAAAGTAACTTTCCCAAACACTGGTCACAATCTCTGGCTTTTGTAGCTAAGCAACTACCCACGCACACATTTCTCAATGCAAAGCCAGCTTTTGCAACACTCCTGACGTAAATGTTTTGTCAATGAAAGAGTATCTCAATAGAATTTGTTTTAACCAACGCAAGATTTTATAAATAACAGACTGCTCTGATATGACCAAACTGAAAAAACCCAGGTCCATCATCCCTAGAGTACTAAGATGAGTACCATAATCTGAGTCACTCTCGTCCTCTGTGATTGAAGCTTCTGCTCTGATCTTTGGCCCGAAATATGAGGGAAACACATAAAAGTGCGCCTCAACCTATGTCTGGGTCAAAGTAAATGATGAAAACAATGTTATTGTGCTAATGATTATAGTAAAAAAAAGTATTAATAATGATAAGTGCCCTGTTTAAAACATATATACAGAGACATGCAGTATTATTGTATTTTGCTAGCACACAGCTTAAGGGTCCACTTTAAATCCTGAAATTATTTGCTGTTTTCTTATAAGATCTAAGAAAGATTCAATTTCACAGTACATATTGGCTCTGTTTGTATTAAGTGATTGAAGTTGTCATTTCAAATGGCTATATGTACAAGATGCATATTTGGACAAAATTCAGAAATTTGTAAGGCTCTCTTCCAATATGAGTTGGAATTTGAAATGAACTGGCCAATATTTCCCATAAGCTGATCCAGTGAATTTATACTGTGTAATGAATTGTAGTGTCTCAATAGCCAGAAAAAATATAAGCCAGCACTCCTGGGATTCCACCCATGCGAACAAGGTAATGAAGTTGTCACATTAAGATCGAAGAACTTTGCAGCTTACATTTGAGCAAAACCTCAAGCCCTGAAGCAAAGCCCAGTGCTACATGAATTATAGCTTTAGTTATAAATGTATAAATGTGGAAAAATCTTTGTTTTTTCACCCCTAGAGCCTATAATGTTGCAATAACAGTTGCAATGTCAGAAATGTTGGCAAAAGGATTTAGAATCAGAATCTAAGTATGGCAATATCTGTACCGTCTCTGATGGAACACAGATAAATATCCTTGCAGAAGCAACAGGAGTCCAGTAAGTGGCACAGGGGACATTTCTAAGGGCTCTTTTGGAGATCATTGATATAAGCCTTATGGTTACAATCATCTGATAACAACCAGTTTCAAAACAACTCTTCATACACTACCAGTTAAAAGTTTGGAACAATTTAGAAAAGAAAAAAAAAAGTTTTAAAAAGAAGACTATTAGGCTGCATTTATTTGATGATCAGCATATTAGAATGATTTCTGAAGGATCATGTGACACTGAAGACTGGAGTAATGATACTGAAAATTCAGCTTTGCCATCACGGGAATAAATTACATTTTACAATAAATTATAATAGAAAGTAGTTATTTTAAATTGCAATAATATTTCACAATATTAAGGTTTTTACTGTATTTTTGGTCAAATAAATGCAGCCTTGATGAGCATAAGAGGCTACAAACATTAAAAACATCTTAATTATTCCAAACTTTTGACTGGTAACACATAAATTATTTTATCTTACTGTTATTATTCTATAACTTCAGCATCATCAAGCAGAAAAATCCTAGGAGCAACTTTTTTTTTTAAATTCTGATCCTGAAGAATCCTCAAGAACTTCAAGCTCCCGTTTAAAATATACTGAACATGTTCAAATGATAAGATGATTATAATAAATACATAATGATGGTTAGTTCACCCACAAATGATTCCAAACCCATAAGTGATTGTTTGTTTCTATGGTTACCAGTGAGTTTATTGATTAGTCCCACCTGTCTCTTGTTCAGTTCCTTGTATCCTATCCCTCAGTTGTTTCAATTCTTTGTCTTGCATTGTACCTTTGTTACGTGTTCTCCAGGATACCCGTGTGGATTATTTTCACACCTGCCAGCCAGAGTGCCTATGATAGCCACCAGAGGGCCATTCTATCATGAACTACATTTCCCATAAACTTTTGCCTGGGCTCGTTATTGTGTGATTAAATCCACCTGTGTGTCATTAGCTTGTTAATATCTGTGTATATAAAGGTGCGTTCACACAGCCTCGTAATTCCTGTAGTTACGAGATTCTAGCTTGTAAAAAGTGTTCATGTCCTCATAGAGCTCGTAATTACAGCTTGTAAGCTGGGAGTTTTCTGAAAGCTCCCAGATGTACCACGTGGTCGTTGTACCACCTGACTGCTGTATTAGGCGTTGATAGTGGTGCCATGGAAAGGCATAATTCCAGCTCCGAATATAATGTCGCGTGTTGTCATCTCAAGATTCCAGTAAATACGAGGTGGCGTGAACGCAGCATAAGCCCTGTGTTTTCTTTCACTCTTTGAAGTCTTCTTTGTTACACTGCATTTCTGAGCATTATCCTGGTTTTCTGTGTCTTGGTTTTTTTGATTCTCTGACTGTATTCTGGATTACCCTTTTTGCCTGCGTTTTCTGTCCTGTTGCTTATTTGGATTCTTTGCCCGTGTGTTTGACCCTTTGCTTATTATATGGATTATGATTCTGGATTGTCCCAATAAAGCTGCATTTGGATCTTCAACCCTCTTGGAGCAGTACTTAATAATTATTTTCATTGTTTTGTGTTTATTAAAAGAAGTACTGCAATAGATCCATCTTCTCTTCATTTGTTTACTCAACATTGACAGCATACAGGGGGTCAAAATGACCCATATTCAATTCCCATGAAATTGAGAGATATATATATACATATATAATAATTATTATTATTATTTTTATTTTTTTATTAACTCTATGGATTATGAACATCTGTTGTGACCTTTGACTCTTCAGACACCAGCCACATGTCCTAATATGCCTATTTCCCTTCTATCTATCTGAATTCAAAGTACTCAGTAGGCATAAGGCACCTGGATACCATAGGTCACATGAAAATGCTAACATGTAGTACATCTGGATTGCATTTATACTACACGAATACATACATATTTTATTAGGCCCAATACAGGTCATTTTGATCCCATTTATGCATTTGTGTAGGTTTTTTGGTTTGTGCATTCTAGGGTTAACTATGTTTTCCATGTTTAACAGACTCTTTTCTTAAATAGTGGTTTTCCAGCAACAGTGTAGTGTGACAAACGGCTATTGCTATTTTTAATGTTTGTATTGCACACACAGCTTTAAACCAAGCAAACAGAAGCAATAAACAAACACACTCTCTTAGTAAGTTCTCTATCAAGTAGTACTGAAAAGTAAATCAGTTTTCTTTTTTTTGGATGGAAGAAAGAAAGAAAGAAACATCCAAATGGCTAATTTATTTGTCTCTGTATTAAACTGCTTTCAGTAATACTGATAATATTAATAATGAAATGTTTATATGTATATATATATATATATATATATATATATATATATATATATATATATATTATATTCAGTAAACATTACTCTGTTCAAACATGATTTGTGTGTGTGTGCTTTAAACCAAGCAAACAAAAGCAGTAAGTCTCTTAGTAAGTTCTCTGTCAAATAACACTGAAAAGTGAATCCGTTTTTTTTTTTTTTTTTTTTTTTTTTTGGATGAAAGAAAGAAAGAAAGAAAGAAAGAAAGAAAGAAATCAACATCCAAATGGCTAATTTATTTATGTCTCTGTATTAAACTGCTTTCAGTAAAATTGATAATATTAATAATGAAATGTTTTTTTATAAATATATAAATTGTATTCAGTAAACATTTCTCTGTTCAAGTGTGTGTGTGTGTGTGTGTGTGTGTGTGCCAGATTGTTGGGCTTCATTTATATATACAGTGCACAGCATAAATGAGTACACCCCCTCTGAAACTTCTAAAAGTCAGCAATTACTCAATTACTTAGAAGACATGTTAGGGTTCTTTAGATATATAATGTTCCAGCCTGCTTAATCAATTACCAAAGAAGCATGTCAAAATTATTCAGGAAAATAAGATTTGAGATGGTGATAAAAATGTTGTGTAGCAAAAATGAGTAAACCCTCCTAAAAGTTACTAATACTAATAAAAATCTTCTAGTGTAAGTTTAAGGCAATGTTTGATCTACAGGTAAGTATGTTGAACCAAAATATTTAAAGAGAAGTAATTTCTTGACAATTTAAAGTGTTATATAGCCCACTGAATCATTCTCAGACTTAATGCTGACAACAATGGAACCACTTGGGAGAGAACTGTCAGGAGACTTATTTCTTAGCACAAAAGAGGACAGTGGTACAAGAGGATTACCAAATCATTGTTTTAAGTGTGAAAATATAGCAAAAGTAACACAGAAATTCAAAAACAATGAACTTGTGACAAGGCCCCTGAAATAATCAGGCCTTCATTTAGTGATGAGGGATTTTTTTTTTTTTTGCTAGACAAAGAGCAGGAGAAATACCAAGCAAGTGTCTCAAAGCCAGCAAAAGCTATGAAAAGAGTGACTGTTTATCTCACAGAGAAAGATGCAGCCTGAAGAAATGACATGCATGGTTGTTCTCACATGTAGTCTCACTGGAACTACCTACTGTAGCCAAAGCACAATAAAGCCAGTTAGCCATTTCCAAAGCCCATATTTACAAAATATAGATTTTGGGAATCAATACTCTGGTCTCATGAGACCAAATCAATCATTTTGGATCTAGCAGGATCCAAAATGTTATGGTGTTGCTAGAGGAGGAGTACAGTGAGAAGTGCCTGGTTCCCACAGTAAAGTTCAGTCGTAGTAAAGCTCTTATATAGACATGTATGAGTGCTGAAGGTGTAAGGGAGTTGTGCATAATCAATGCTGTCATGAATTCCCACACTACTCTGTAATTTAATACACAAACTTGAAACAGAAGATGTTACCCTTTTCTTATTCCCTGCATTGTTGGGCATTTTTTCAACATGACAATGAGGATATGCATTCTCCCAAGGTGAAAAACTTTCTGTGGACATGTAATCGCACTTAACACTCTTGAGCACCTGTGGGGGATTCTGTAGAGATGAGTTGAGCAACACTCCCCATTAAAGATCAGAGCATTTAAGGAGCTCATCATCCAGGAGTTAAACAGGACAGATGTGACAATTTGTCATGAACTTGTACACTCCGTGCCAAGAAGGGTCAGAGCAGTATATTCAAAATTATGGAGGGCATACTAAGTACTAGAATATTATACATTTGTTGAATTAAATCTTGGGTGTACTCATTTCTGCAATCCTTAATTTAAACAAAATTGGCTAATTTACTTATTTTATAGCTATTAATGACATATATTTCTCAGTTTTTATTATGTATATGTTTAATACATTTTAGTTTTGCCATCTTTCCATGAATTGTATTAGTGATCATAAAGAAAATACATCTTTTGTATTTGTTCAGAGGGGGTGTACTCATTTATGCTGTGCATTATATATATACAGTATCTCACAGTGTACACCCCTCACATTTTTGTAAATATTTTATTATATCTTTTCATGTGACAACATTGAAGAAATTACACTTTGCTACAATGTAAAGTAGTGAGTGTACAGCTTGTATAACTGTAAATTTGCTGTCCCCTCAAAATAACTCAACACACAGCCATTAATGTCTAAACTGCTGGCCACCCCTAAGTGAAAATGTCAATATTTTGTGTGGCCACCATTATTTTCCAGCACTGCCTTAACCCTCTTGGGCACGGAGTTCACCAGAGCTTCACAGGTTGCCACTGGAGTCCTCTTCCACTCCTCCATGACGACATCACGGAGCTGGTGGATGTTAGAGACCTTGTGCTCCTCCACCTTCCGTTTGAGGATGCCCCACAGATGCTTAATAGGGTTTAGGTACCCTCAGCTTCCTTACCAATGCAGTGGTCGTCTTGGAGGTGTGTTTGGGGTCGTTATCATGTTAGAATACTGCCCTGCGGCCCAGTCTCCGAAGGGTCACAGTACATATTGGCATTCATGGTTCCCTCAGTGAACTGTAGCTCCCCAGTGCCGGCAGCACTCATGCAGCCCCAGACCATGACACTCCCACCACCATGCTTGACTGTAGGCAAGACACACTTGTCTTTGTACTCCTCACCTGGTTGCCGCCACACACACTTGACACCATCTGAACCAAATAAGTTTATCTTGGTCTCATCAGACCACAGGACATGGTTCCAGTAATCCATGTCCTTAGTCTGCTCGTCCTCAACTGTTTGCAGGCTTTCTTTTGCATCATCTTTAGAAGAGGCTTCCTTCTGGAACAACAGCTATGCAGACCAATTTGATGCAGTGTGCAGTGTATGGTCTGAGCACTGACAGGCTGACCCCCCACCCCTTCAACCTCTGCAGCAATGCTGGCAGCACTCATACGTCTATTTCCCAAACACAACCTCTGGATATGACGCTGAGCACGTGCACTCAACTTCTTTGGTCGACCATGGCGAGGCCTGTTCTGAGTGGAACCTGTCCTATTAAACCGCTGTATGGTCTTGGCCACCGTGCTGCAGCTCAGTTTCAGGGTCTTGGCAATCTTTTTATAGCCTACATAGATGTAGAGCAACAATTCTTTTTTTCAGATCCTCAGAGAGTTCTTTACCATGAGGTGCCATGTTGAACTTCCAGTGACCAGTATGAGAGAGTGAGAAAGCAAAGTGTCGTTTCTTCAGTGTTGTCACATGAAAAGATATAATAAAATATTTACAAAAATGTGAGGGGTGTACTCACTTCTGTGAGATACTATATATATATATATATATATATATATATATATTTTTTTTTTTTTTTTTTTTTTTTTTTTTTTAATGAGGAAACTGGTTTAGGCTCTTGCAAAACTTTTTCTTAACATATTTTTGTCAATATATATATATATATAAAAACTACATTTCTGTAGAAAAACATTATACTGATCTTTTCTGCAGTATGTTTTTTTTTGTTTAAAGACTCCAGAGAATCAATAAGATCAATAATTAAGAAAATGCTGAAATGTCTCAAGAAAGAGTAAACAAGCTCTACCATCTGCTGCCTGCTTGACATTTGACTGCTCACAGTCCTGTCCTGCTAACAGTCCTCTCGTATGGTCGCTTCCTGGCGGAATCTTGTCTTCCCGTGTGAACGTGACACGCAGCCTATTGAAAACCGGCAGGGCACTTGGCAACAGAGCAGGAAATGGAGGGACTCTTAAGTCTGTGGCCAAAGGACAGACAAGCACAAGCCTGTTCTAAACCATATGAAACTCTTTTCACTCAGAAGCAAAGTGATTCAAAGGGATAGTTTGTCCAAAAATGAAAATGATTCCCTTGTGAAAAAGAAGTGCGCTTATATTGAATGTGCACTTGTAGTGTTCTTTAAATATTAAAAGCATATATTTAAAAAAAAAAAAAAAATCTGTATGTGCAGATAATATAATATTAAATGAAAGGCCACAGGGCTCACAAAATCGCTACGTCCTGGGGCTAATGTGTTTTCCAGTTGAGCTACCAAAATGTATCACTGCCCAGCCCAATGGCCTATATTAAATAGGCCTTGTGAAATAAGGGGTGTTAATAAAGTCCTTCTGAAGCGTAGCGAGGCGTTTGTGTAAAATATATATATATATATATATATATATATATATTTAACAAGTTAAGAAGTAAAATATCTAGCTTCCGCCAGCTCTTACTCATTGGTATCGCTCACTGCCATTATAAAGCTCGGATGCATCATGATATTTATTAATATATCTCCGATTGTGTTCATCGGAAAGAAGAAAGTCATACACACCTAGGATGGCTTGAGGGTGAGTAAAGCTTGGGATAATTTTCATTTAAAAGTGAACTAAGTGTACTTAAAGAGATTACACTTTCTGTTTCTTTAACTTAAGTACACTTTAAAAGTGCACTCTAATAATGACAAATTAAAAGTTTTACTTTAAAATACATTTTAAATCATTATATTTTAATAATCTTTTGTCATGCTTTAAAAGAAGTACACTTATTTTGACATATTGACTAACACTTAAACACATGCAGGTATACAATTTTACTGTTATTTGACATTAAATGTAATATATTTTAAATGTTCTAAATTGCAAGTTCATCATTAAAAATGTGTAATTACAAACATTTAAATATATTTGACATACAGTACAACTTTCAATAGAAATGACATTAAATTACATTTTCATTTTAATTTACATTTTAACAAGGTACTTTGACAAAGGCTTGTTGCCGAAACATTAGTTCAATAAACTTAAGTGAGTGTGCAGTTATATTCTGCTGTCATTTTGTAATAACATGGTAACAAATATGTTACTATACATGAACTACTTTCATGCAGTTCTATGCTGCATATTTGTGCAGCTTAGCAACTGAACCTTTGTCAGGCCTATTGGTTAGAGTGTCAGACTTGTAATCCAAAGGTTGCAGGTTCAATTCTCAATACTGCCAGGAAAATGTAGGTGTGAATGATCAGCTCTCTCTTCCACCCATGACTGAGGTGCCCCTGAGCAAGGCACCTAATCCCCAATCGCTCCCCTGGTGCCACATCGAATGGCTGCCCACTGCTCTGAGTGTGTGTGTGTGTCCACTGTTTGCAGTGTGTGTGTGTGTTCACTACTCACTGCTCTTAATGTTTCTGCACTAACTTGGATGGGTTAAATGCAGAGGATAAATTCTGAGTATGGGTTACCATACTTGACCTTTAACCCTTTCACACGTGAGTTTAAAATACCCCCCAGTGTGAGTTTTTCTAAGCAGCTGTTATTTAGAACATACCGCTTTATTGTTTCCATGGTGACGCATCACTGCTTATCACGTGAGACACCGCAGAGTCAAACAGCACTGTATGACTGATGTATTGCTTTCATGTCATTTTTCCTTTTTGTTCAAAATTTCACAAACTTGCTAACTATAATCTAAAATATCTGATATTCTGATTGTGAAATATGTGTATGTGAATGTGTTTTGTTGTTTAAACACCTTTATAATGATCACAGTATTTGAGCTATATGCGCGTTGGGTGCCGCCATGTTTGTTTGCGCCGCAGTTCAGAGACTCACATCTGTTGGATTTACAACACGAAAGTTCATCAACTTCTCTAAAAATTCATGAATGTAAGTGTCTGCTGAACTGGGAAAAGAATAGACAATATTGCTTACACAATATATATCTGATATGAATATTACGCATAGTCTAATTATAATGGAAATTATTATTATTGCTGCTTCCATAAACATCAGTATGTATTTTACAAACTCTATATCTATCGTTTTGCTGGCGCTTATGTGGATTCAAATGTCTGAAAGCTAAAATAAATATTATGTGTGGTTGAAAACACAGAATAGCTGTGATATATGCCGAGCATGGGGCGCGTCTGTCTCTGGCTCAGCGCCAGCCTATGCGCGAAAAGCACATTTGAATTTAGCGTTTGATCATGTGATGCACTAATCACACCAGTGTGATTGTACGCTCCAGGGACCAGCCTAGATTGATCACATCGGTGTGATCGTATGTGTCAAAGGGTTAAGTCACATAGCACTCAACATAGCAAAATCACCTACTCAACCGTTCTCTGAGGGCAGGCCAAAGCAGCCAGTAGGTGGGCATTTTACAAATGTGTAACATGGTGACCTAAGTTATTGGCAGAACTACAAACAAGGCATTTCAGGCAAGTGTTTTTTCTGTTGGAGCGATTAACTCCCTTTGGCATGGATTCTTTCTTTCGTTTACATGCACAAGCTGATATATTACACACGAAATTTCACCAAAGTAGTTTATATTATCCATTGTCAATTGGGTAGCGATTCATGAAGCACAGAGTTCACTTCCAAACCAAGCAGCTCTATATTGGTAAACGTGGCCAATTAAATGTGGCTGTTAAAAATTTTTTTTTTTTTTTTTTAAACTTTCGATGTTAATTCTAGTTTACCTCTTCAAATGGTGTGGATTTCTATTGAGATGACTGCAATGAGATGACTCCGTTTTACCAGAAAATTTTTGTATATTGTATATTTGAATCTTGTATATTGTCATATACAAGTACAAGTCATATACAAAAAATGCCTTTTTTTTTTTTTTTTTTTTAGGAAATAGAAAGAAGACTGAACAAACTTTCACTTTCTAATTGTCAAAGTTGACATTGTAGCTTTATATGTGGTCAGACATTTACATCTGTCATTATTATATTACCAACTTGTGTTTTGTCCCAAATTAGAAAAGCCGCATCTGAGGCAGTAAGCGCATCACATTACGTTTTCATCAACTTACAGGTTATAAAGTTTACTGTAGCTATACATGGGCGCTCAATTTTTTTCTGTCATTTGGCCAGAATCTTATGTTGTTAAAGACAAAGTGCTACACACAGGCTATTTAAGACCGTATTGGCTATGATTCAATGATAAATGCTCGACTAAGACCTTCTTTATTAAAGAAGATTTATTAAAAATGAACTTGCATTGCAAACAAGCAGACACGCTCCAAACAGTGTGCAGCACTTCATTCACTATAGAGGCAGGGTGGAGTTATGAGGTTTTACTAACAGTTTGTGGATCCGATGGAGTTACGAAGTCACACGCATTTTTAAATACTTTTGATTGGTTAAATACACTGTAAAAAAAAAAAAATTTTCCTGATTTGTTATCACAACATTTTTCTTTTGTCAAATCATTTAGATAATTTACGTAGTTCAGATAACATAATATTTTGAGTTTCTGTTGATTAAACCAATCACCTTCATTGTATTAACTCAATTTTTTTATTTCAATGGACTCAAAATTTTAAGGCAACCAGGTAACTTACTTTTTTAAGTTAAACCAACAATTTTTTTTTTTTTTTTTTTTTTTTTTTACAGTATATTTGCAAAACCCACAGACAGACGTAAAGGGTGACCAATAGTAATGATTTATTGAAAAAAAATGATGAAATATGGAGATACAAAGTTTCCACCTGACAGCGAGATTTGTAATACCACAAAATATACAGTGCCTGCTGGCAGTTGAAGAATCTTTGTATTTCTTTTTAGCTTGAGCTGACACAATCGAAGCAGCTACACTGACCCTTCTTGGTAATTATCTGCTGAGTCATTAAGAAGAGCTGGGGTAAGGGCAGATGTCTTGATCTATGGCCCGATGTGTCATCAGGCTTTTGTAAATCTAAATATAAATGCACAGAGAGGAGAGAACAGCCCGCATCTTCTGCTTCATTATGGTGGAGATTCACAGTATTACAGAGGATTCGAGTGGAGCGGAGCTGGTCGCCACCCACTCCCGTTAGCTGCCACCCACCCACCTACACACACACACACACACACACACACAGCCATAGGCTTAATCATTGGCAGTTAATCACAATTCTATCAAATGGCAAACAGGTTGCTGAAGTGACAATACATACGCGCAAACACTCTGCAAAACCTCACACAGAATTCATGATCTGCTGTGAATCCAAAAAACACCAGCACTATTCTGAGGAATGTGCTGAACGAAAAGGGAAACACATGCGCACAGCACACACACTCACATATACGCGCATACGCACCCTCGCACGCGCACGCATGGTCTCCATGGAAACAAGCGGGAGAGCGGCCCGTCCCACTCTCTTCTGTGGACCGATAGAGGAGGATGAGAAAGCGAGAGTAAGAATGAAAGAGATGCAAAATACAGAGAGAGAACAGCAGAGAAAATCTGCAAAGCATCACTTTGTAAGGAATACTGCATGAAATCAGGCTCAGTTTCTGTTACAGACAGTATCACCACACAGTTCAGTGTGTGTGTGTATCTGGTATCCCCAACCAGAACTCAAAGCCAAACACTGCCTTGACACCCAACAGCTGAAACGGTGGGAAACACTGCACTGCACCACAGCACTAATGTATACAGCATCCAGGAAACCCCCTCTTGTGTGCACTGAATACTAATAACCATGATATGATTGGCTAGGACTGATGTGTTCTCGAGCAAAACCATGTCACATACATCACTTAGATGCTCTTATGAAGTTTCCTAGAAAGAAAAAATCTAGCAGCCTCTTGTATAGTGAAAAAGTACAGTGGAGGTACCACGGTAAAGTATGGGAATCATAATATTTTTAATATTTAATATACTTTATGATTACCTACCTTATTCATATGCCATGGTATTTGCAAAGTACCCCAATATATGTCGAAGAATACCACACTATTACCTGTACATGTTTTTAAAAAAACATGGTAAAAATGAGCTTCCCAGGCTACTCATCACTTTTACATTTATACATATGTACAATTATCCAAAGCAACTTAAATTGCTCTACTGTTTGAGCTTCATTTTCATACTTAAACTTATAAATATATATTTATAAATAAAATAATTTATTAAAATGTTTTATATACATATATATATATATATATACACACACATATATTTATTTATATACATATACACTAGTGCTGTCAAATCGATTAATCGTGATTTTAATAAATAAATAGATTTAATAAATCATGATTTTAAACATTTTAATAAATTATTTTATAAATATATATTTATAAGTTTAAGTATGAGCATGAAGCTCAAACAGTAGAGCAATATATATACATATACAGTCAAACCAAAAAATATTCAGATATTTTTTATATATTTTTACTAGTGGGTACAGGAAATTTTGGTTTGACTGTACAAATATATAAATGTGATATTACAACAGTGTTGTACATGTAAATGTTTTGTCACATTACACACTCCTTGAAAAAAAGTGGTTGTTACTGGAAAATAGGGATGTCAAAAGTTACTCTGATATCAAGTCAGTACTAAAATGATAAAGGTCTTTCTGTAATATTGTTAGTAGCAAATTCCATTGGCACTCACACAACATCTGATTAACCCGTGACTTTTGCTGACGTGTGTTTGCGCACATGCTCTGTGGAGAGCTCTCACACCTCAAATCTGATTTGTGTAAAAATATCAGAGCTGTGAATTAGACCTTAGGCCTGTTGCATGAAGCTACTGTGGTTGAACAAACTCTGAGTTTCAGAGTGTGTTACAATTTGACAATCAAACAAATCCAACCTAGTTTAGATCAGGTTCAGTGAGCTCACAACACTCGGTATAAATGTTCTCTGTCAACTCAGGGTTTGATCCAGAGTTTGCGATTAACTCTGAAGCGCGTACACCTGAAAGCATGACACGTGCAGCGAACAGCCAATCACACAGAACATGGAGAGCATCAGTTTAAATCACTTCTCGCGAGAGAGCCACGCAATTCACTCTGCTGAAGATTAAGATGTCGTTATAAAAAATTATCATGAATTTAAATGCATTTACAAGGCTGTAGGAAACACTGCGGCTGAGAAGGCAGATGAATAAAAACATCTGCCAATATCAATGCAAGTGAATCAACTGAATTTAAATCATATTTATATAGGTTCACCAAGGGTTCAAAAAACATGGTGTTTCTATGGTGCATGTCAAAAAAACTTAACACTACCATGTTCAAAAAATAAATAAATTAAAATACATTGCATTACAATGGTGCATGTTCAAAATGGTAAAAATGGAAAACCTACTTTATGTATTTTAAGAGTTTAAGAGTTTTTTTTTTTTATGTGTAGTGTGTGTGTACCTGTTCACTGAGTTTTTCATGCAGAACATTGTGTTTCCGGCTGGTCTGAGTCGTGATCGAGCGTGTGCTTGAGATTCTGAACACTATCTGTTAGCAAAGCACAGGTCCAGTGCAATACACAGGGTCTTCGGTTCATGAATGCTTCTCGTACGTGTTACGCAATGACAGAGGTAGAGCGACAATATTTACACAGTCTTGCTCACTTGGACACATAATTTCATTCACACTAGCACACACAGTCTAACACACACACACACACACACATGCAAGTGTGTGAGAGGTGCTGATGGCTGTCAGATGCTCAGCCCCTGCAGTGTGGAGAGTTTCAAGTGAGCTGCAGACGCAGCAGACGTTTGGCTCAGTGTGTAACAGAGTGGCCAAGGGAGAAATACAGAAAGAGATAGAGTGAGAAAAAGAGAAGAACGAATCCGAGTGCCAGGGTTCCACACGACTTCTCGTACCAGCAAGCCTAGACCGAGAACCGTAGACAACCTCTAGTCCGCCTCCTACCGCGCCACACGCAAACGCACGGGAACTCAATGTGCTCCGTGTAGCTGTTGGCATATCCTCGCGTGAAGGATGCCCTGCCATCAGGCAGCAGAGCATAAAATCACATCTCTCCGCTTGGAGAAGGTTGCAATATTGTTAGGCAACGTTCCTGCAACATTCCTACTCTCTTCCTGGCCTCTCCAGTTCAGAAATAGTGGTACAACCCGTGCCCGCCACACTTGAGTAGATGTTAATGTCTTCATTGAATTAGAAGATCACACGGTAACAGCATTGCAACCTAAGTCACGGACACCTGTACCCGAATCCTGCACGTGCAGAAATGCAAACACTACATATAGACCTATGGCAGTTTATGAATCAAACTGAAAAATGACATTCAGGATTAAGTCTGACACATTCCCCAACACCAACTCATCAGGACAGCTTCATTCATTTCCCAGAGCAACTGGTTCTTCAGTGCTACAGACTTCTGTTCTGGTTGGACTTACCTCTGTGCAGGAAGCATCACATATAAGTCTTCTTTAAACCATCCCAGCTATGTGAGAGAGAGAGAGAGAGAACCAGGGGAAAAAAAAAAATCACACACACAGGCTAATAGTCCGAGCAGCCTGGGGAAAAACAGCTACTCTCTGTCTTTTCCCGTTTTTCCGTTCCCCCCTCTCTCTGCCTCTCTGCTGTCTCTCTTTCCCGTCGCCTCCCCAAGAGCAGAGGAGTGGAGAGGAGAGGAGCCGATCTCCCCAGTGCTGGTGTTAAGCTGTGTGTTTAGAGCTCCTCTGCAGCGATCTCGGCATCTTCCACGGACTCCACTGGTACACAGCAAAACATGGAACCAGATACCGGATTCAGGATTCTTGATTGCCACTGGCCCCTGCTCACTCAGGAATACTAATCCGTATTCTTCTTATTTCATATCTATCATTTGTCATCCTATTCTGCTCTCAATGTAAATGTCAAAACCATGCCTCATATCCAGTCGAGGGGGAAAAAAAATCGATCCTGTTGAAAAAAGGATCCTCTTTCTCTTATGATGAGGATGATGATGGTGATGATGGTGATGATGTCACTGTTTCATTTTTTTTTTATTTCTGCATCATTGTCATCACAGATGGAAGAGGACGCAACCTGAGATGGCCGCATTAGGATGCCTGTAATTTCCCTTTGGGAAACACATTAGTGCACAGGAGAGATGCTAATCGCTAGGTTGTTAACAATTACAACGTGTTTTGTCTTGACAACCTTATTGTTGGATCTAATTTTAAAACAGAATACAGTTGATTGCAGTGTCTGGTGCTAATATGAGACCAGGGTAGCTTAGCGCTGAACTTCTGCACTCTCTTCAATTATGCTGCCAAATTTAATATGATCAAGTCTGGCCTCAAGCAAACATTTGCTAGTATTTTTGCTTCACGTAGGTTTTTGTTGTTGTTGTTGTTGTTGTTCCATCATTTGCAACACGTATGTAATGGTAAATATTATATGATGTTTTATTAACAAAGTTTAGGTGGAGCGTGTTCAGATAATCTACCCGATCAGCACTTTTCCAGTATCCCTCCACCACCCTAACTTCTCAGAAGTTACCTGTTCCTATCCCAACCAGGGATATGGGGGGAGTTTGGAGACCTGACGTTTATACGTCAACAATGTAGTAAAAACCAAACAGTTTTCCACTGGCATTTTTTTGTGTACAGATGACAACGTTGCCAAAATGATCCCTGTTCACAGAGATCTGCCAAAACGACTACAAATCATGTATTATTGATGCCAGGCCAATAGATGGCAATGTCACTTTGTAAAGAAACACTACGTGTCTACAGACTGAACGTAATACGCATGAGCATGACGTCACCATTTTCACAAATGTGCATTTTTGTAGTTTACACTGAGGCAATAATGGTATCATTTTCAAACTTTGAGGGTGCAAGTTTCGATTGACAGGCTCGATTGATGTCAGAGTTCAGTTCGTTTGGATGATGTGAATGCTGTCTTCTGAAATTGGGTGCGCACCCACGAACCGTACAACAGGGTAAACAGCTGCTGCTTTCATGACGCAAACACACCACGGTTCGGACCCAAATAATATAATCTGAACACAGTCCAGCGGGGGCAGGGGAAGGGGGCAGCAATCAAGCTCAGGTTCGGACCAAGCAATCGAATCAAGTGTGAAATGACCCTGAATCCCATTTTCAAATGATTACATTTCCAGGCCCCCAAAATACCACTGTTGCATAAATGAATGGCCAAAACGCATAAAACGTTTTCCGTTTTTAGTTGAAATGGTGTTATGTAGACAGCCACTGATTGTATGTACATGTGAACTCATAAAATGTAGTTTATATCTAATACAGGCTCACTAGAAAAATGTGCTGGTGGCAACGTATGAAAATTATATTACTTTTTGTCTTGCATGTTTTGTTACACTTTCAAAATGAAATGTCCAGTGAGTGACGTTAAAAGCGTGTTTCGGTTTTATCTTTATGTTGGGTGTAGTACATATTGCGGCAGTTTGGAAATTAAATGTCCAGTGGAACTAAATGGTTAATGCTTAATCGTGTTTGAAAATAACATACCACCAACACTAAACCCTACCTATTTATTGCTAGTGTTAACAAAATTAACATTAGATAAAAAATGCATTTGCTGACACAACCAGGGCCGTTTTTAGGGCGGTGCAACTGGTGCGACTGCACATGGCAACACACTTTAGGGGGCCCGACGGCGTACACAAACAGAGGCCCCACATCCTGTAACTTGTGATGGCAACCATGCCCTACTTGCTTCTCTTTGAGCTCTTTTTTCATGACTTGTGTTTCACGGGACACATAACCAAGTGCTCTGATTCGCAAGTGCAGTGCCAGTACCAGGTGAGCTACCGAGCAAGTTTACAAATCATGCACTGTGGTAAAAGTATACTGAGGTCATTACATAATATTGTGCATGGAACTGTGCGAAAATAAGGGTTAGGGTTTGGTTTAGGGTTACTTGGATGTAATTTACTGTCATTACAATAGTAAGTCCATGTAAGATGTGTAACAGTAAAATAAAGTTGTACCCAATTTAATTTTAGGTTTTTTCAAAATGCCGTGTGACTGCAGCATAGATATAGTATTTGTTACACAGGGAATAGTGAATTAACTGAATGAATGAGGGACATTGGTCACAAGGTATGTGTAAAGTACAATAATGCCTATGACTCTTATGTTGTCTGACGGGTCACATGAGTTCAGTTCCATGTTCTTGGCTTTCTTCATTACTATGGAAACCAATGTAGATATACTGGATACTGACTACAGTGTCTTAACAACTGGACTTGAATAATCACTTACAAAATCACAGCGCAAACAATCAGTCTTATTAGAAAAACAAAGTGGAAATGGATGGGGAAAAAAGCGCTTGGTACCATCCACTTCAAACACAAAGCCAAGACACTTTGATTCTTAGAAGCCAATGACAGACAAATAATACACATTTCAAGATTACATAGCCTAACATTCATAGCAATAGACAGGGGGTGAGAGCTTTAAAAGATTAATTAAGGGCAATGGAATCCAACAATACCATCCATTTCAGGAGCTTATGCATATTTTACATCCAAGTTGTAAAACAGACATTCTACTGCAGTAAGATTCAAAAAGGACATTTAGACTTTGGTATGAACGCTTACATGAGTCCTTGATCATTTCACAAGGGTCTGTTGGCCTACATGCCTGAACAGAGAGATGCAAGAGAGGAACATAAAAACTTTGACAGAGTCACTTTTATCACAAAGAAACCTGTAATCAGACTATTGGAATTGTTTCTGAATGTCAGTGGCAGGCAAGCTCCTTTCTGAATCACCAGACCGCATCTCTAAAGACCTCAACATTTTTATGACATAACAGAGAAACTTGTATACATTGTAAGACATTTACTACTTGTAGAAACTGGTATTGCATGCCAGCAACTCCAGTTTTAGGGGCTTTCACACTGTAGAAACCTTTTCATAGTTATTAGAACTATTGGCTCAAGTACCCGGATTTTGCCGTGTTCGCACCACAGGAACTAGGAACAATTTTAGTTCTAGGAACTCCTTTTGGGGAAACTAAATTAAATCCTACTTCAGAGTAAGGTCTAAACCAGGACTATAGGAACTATCAGTGACGTAAGATTGGTCACTCAAACGCATGTCAAACACTGGCACCTGGCATTTTTAAAAAGCTGTGTAAACATATTTACTTATAAAGAAAGAGATTTCGTCTCTCACTTAAATTATGCGTTTACATTCCATCTCCGTTATCACGAAACCCATGACACATAACAAACACAGCTCCGATCACAGCATCCTCCATCCACCGGTTTTAGCATTTGTAAATGGCGCGTTGAAAGACGCCGCTGTCGGCCGCTTCATAGTTCCTATTCCTGGTGCGAATGCAACTGGGAACATGGCCCGGGGGAGAAATTAGTCCTTGAGGAACTATCATAGTGGCTCGTTCCTATAACTGAGTTCCTAGAACTATTCCGTGCGAAAGCCCCTGTTGACTGTAATCTACAATTAATTCTAATTGTAATCTAATTTTCTTCATTATAACTTATTTCAATGTATTTCATTTGAATAGTAGCTAACGCTGCAGGATAATCTACCATCTGGTTTAAAAATAAATATTTCAAACACTGTCCCGAGAAAGCAGCGCTGGTTCAGCCAGTAGCATTAGTTTGGGGTGGGACTATTTGTTTGCTGACCAAAGACAGAGTTTGGGAAACCTGTTTGAATAAAAACGCTCACTTGTAAAATACCTGAATGATGACACATTACTTACTATCCAATGAAGCTATGTGAAAGAGTTTGTAAATGGCAAGAAAACAACAACTTGGTGGATGTTGTAGGTCAAATGATATTCCAAAATGGTGGATGTTGTGTGAATGGATTGTATTCATATAACACATATTATACACCATTGAAAAATTCTTCATCAAATGCAGAAATTACACAAAATTAATTTAGGCAATGTGTTTTGGGCGTTAATATTTGGATAGTTGTTTGGAAACACCAACAAAACCTATAAAATGACATTGAGTTCAGCTGTGAGTACATTTTATATGCCTCCAAAGCTTGGTAAATATTTTGAGCAATGTCACACATTTTTGAGAGCCGTTTTTGGATCACTGATTACACTGTCATACAAGACAGTTCATACAAGACATAGTTGGCCTTTTGAATGTCTTTTGCAGCCAAACCGTACACAACAGAATCGACTGTCTGTCAACTATCCGGTGGCGGCGCTAGGCCGGGGCTTAAGGGTTTCTAGCAGAAATTTGCATAGTACCAGCACAGCACCCAACCCAAAAGATTTCCTAATGATTTTTCTGTTTTTTTACTCTTTAACATCACTTTCATTAAAAATAAAAAAGTCATTGAAATTATTAAAAACAAGATTTAATAAATGTTTTAATGTGCCTATATGTATTAAAATGGTTTTGATGGGGGAAGGAGTCAAATAGGCCACGCTCAGGTACTAGGCATTAGCGGATAGCGAACATATTAAAGGTATAGTTTACCCAAAAATGAAAATTCTGTTATCATTTACTCATCCTCATGTCATTCCAAACCCATAAGTCTTCCGTTCATCTTCAGAAAACAAATGAAGATATTTTTAATGAAATCTAAGCAATTTCTGTCCCTCCGTTGACAGCTACTCAACTGACACTTTGACGCTTCAAAAAGTTCATAATAAGATCATAAATCTAATCCATATGAATTGAGTGGTTTAATTTAATTTAATTTTCACTTAATCACTTTATATGAAAAAAAGATTTAACTTAGGCTTTTATTCACATATAAACGTTGATTGGCAAACATAAACAGAAGCTCAACCGAACCTGTTTGACGCGCGAGAAGAAATCGTATTGTGGAAGCTCAAACACGCTGCGTAACACAAGAAATTGAACCTCATTGGTTCTCGCACGGCAAGAAAACATCTTTGAGCTTCCGTTTACCATAACTGAATGTTTTCTATTATGTGAATATAAGCCAAAATTAAATCTGTTCAGTTTATAAAGACAAAGTGTCTCTTCATAAAATTTGGACTAAACTGCTCAATTCATATATATTAGTTTTACAATTTATGAACTTTTTGAAGTGGTAGTTGCGTAGCTGTCAATGGAGGGACAGAAATTGCTCAGATTTCATTAAAAATATCTTCATTTGTGTTCCAAAGATGAACGAAAGTCTTACAGGTTTGGAACGTCATTTTTGGGTGAACTAACCCTTTAAGCTCCTCATCAACAATGATCATTATGGAGCGCTAATAAATATGAAGCAAAAGACCACGAACTTCGCTATAACTAAACGTCAAGTAATATAGATTTTAATATTAATTCTTCTTACACATTGTTCGCTCTAGCCTAGTGGTGATGTAAAAGAGAAAAGGCTGTTTTCGTTCTAATCATAATGTTTTAAACAGGCGTCTTGACCGTTGCGCCCTTATCTGCTTTTTCAGTTTCTCACACCGCATTCATATCAAGTTAGAAATTATACACGTCTTGACACCCTGCTCTTTTCCATTTTGTTCGCAATTTTTAAAGCAGCTTAACTCACTGCAGTTTTAAAGCCCTTATTATCTGTTTCTGCATGCCTATGGGACTGTTAGTTGACAGGTTTCAATAAACTGTTATTGATTCAAAGAGATAAAAAGGTAACAATAAAAATGCTCAGCAAAATTAATAACGTGTTTAATAATTGTGCACACTTTACAATATGACCTTATACTGTAAGTGGTTTAAGGTAAAATTGAAAATGTATTCAAATGCAATAAATGCAGGATACTGAAGCAATTTATGCACTTAATCCAAATTATTAGCACCCCCTTTGAACTATTTGAGCCCCCCCAGCACCCCCAAGAAAAAAATCCCACCACAGCAACTATCTGTTTCACATGAAGCTTCACAAGAGGAACGTCTGCAGTTCAGTTAAATATAACCTTAGATCAAGGTTCTACTGTTTGCTTTCAAGGAACAAAAGCTGCGAGTTTGAACTGAGAGACTGTTGCTGAGTATTGTCAAAACACCTAAGATTCAAACTCATTAGCATCAAGGTGTGTTTACACTCCCATCGTGACAAATATATCATTAACACTCCTTATGAAGATCACATTCACGGGCAACAAAATGGCACATTATAAATGTTAAAATGCCCTTACAGTGTCACATTTTCTTTATTTTAAAATCTAAAATGAATAAACTGTTTTGACTGGTAGAGTGTGTGTGAGTGTATGAGACATCTCATGACAGCCTCCCCTTCAACGTGATTCGCTTCATTTATTCAGAGGGCAGATCTATCGAGCTGCTCATTATTTTGTTGCTGCATCCCATCTGAATAAGCTGAATCTTAATCACAGCAGAGGGCAAAAAGAGGGCCTTTTGGGTAACTACTTGCTGCTACCATTCACAGCTCAAGGACAAAGCATTATTAGACTGATCATTTTTGCTTTAGAGGAATTCCAATTGACTAATTAAAATGATTATGCTTCTCTTTGAAACACTTTATTCTGATTGGTCAATTGCAATATACTGCTTTCAAATATTAGTGCTGCACAATTGTGACACTGCCACATAAGGAATGTTTTAACCACTCTGTATATAACTGTATATTTGTGTATCAGAGTTTTAATAGGTTTTACATGTTTCATTGTCCATTTTATTCCTCTTAAAAAATGTGTGTGTTTGTCTTTAAGAACTGAGACTCCACCTGTCATGTGATCAATCACATGACGGGTAGTAGGAAGTAGCCTCCCACTATAAAAGGAGCAGTATGGCCTAAGATGGGGGCCTGAAAAACATTGAGGTCAATGTAAACGCTGCCTGGTTTGTGGAGTACCTTATTATGAACACTCGCTATTCCAGGACTTCTTTCTTGCACTTGCACTTTGGATTCTTGCACACTGGATTGTATATACACGGGTGGACACATTGGACTATCAACACACAGAGCTTCCTATGGACTGTTTTAGGATATGGAACTGATGGATTCTATGCTTTTACCAGTCTATATATCGTGTTGTTTTAGTTCAGTGTCATTTCTGTTGTTGTAAATACATATGTTATTTTATATCCGCTGTTTTCTTGTCTTCATTTTTAAACCCAACGTACAAGTATTTTAAACAATTCTCCTTTTAATTGTGTTTCCTCTGCCAGTAAGGCTGAGTGTTAGACAATTAATCAAAATAAAACTGAAATCATGATATGGCTTAGTGTGATTTTCAGATCACAAAGGCTGTCCGAGAGCTGACGATCGGGAAGAAACCTCACATCTCCATATCACCTTTATGTCTGTCTGTGGGTTTTACAAATTTTTAATTAATAAAAAGTATTAAAAAGAGCTTGTGATTAAACCTCATAACTCCACTGGATCCTTAAACTGTCAGTAAAACCTCACAACTGCACCCCCGCCTCCCTGTGAATGAAGTGCCGCACAAAGAACATGTTGTTTGAATAAATACTCAAGAAACACTACATATAAAGTCATGTGAAAAAGTTAGGACACCCTATTGAGTTCCATGGTTTTCCATATCAGGACATTATAAAAAAATTATCTGGTCCTTCTTGGCATCAGCGTTAATTTTGGCAGCCATGTTTGATTTAGTCTTAGTTCTTATCTTCAGATGCATTTTTGCCCAAAATTTTGCACCATTGCCCAAAGCATCACATTGCCTCTGCTGGCTTGCCTTCTTCCCATAGTGCATCCTGGTGCCATATGTTCCCCAGGTAAGAGATGCACACGCACTCAGCCATCCACGTGATATAAAAGAAAACGTGATTCTGATGCTCACATGCCCACTGTTGGCCCTTACGGCGGTAGACACCTTTCTATCAGAACCAGCATAGATAGATACTGACCACTGCAGACTGGGAACACCCCACAAGAGCTGCAGTTTTGGAGATGCTCTGACCCATGCTCTGATGCTCTGTCGTCTAGCCATTACTCAAATCCTTACGCTTGCCCATTTTTCCTGCTTCTAACACATCAATATTGAGGACAAAATGTTCACTTGCTGCCTAATATATCCCACCCACTAACAGGTGCCGTGATGAAGAGATAGTCAGTGTTATTCACTTCACCTGTCAGTGGTCATAATGTTATGCCTGATCAGTGCTATATATAATATATATATATATATATATATATGCCAAAAGTATTGGGACACCCCTCCAAATCATTGAATTTAGGTGTTCCAATTACTTCCATGGCCACAGATGTATAAAATCAGGCACCTAGGCATGCAGACTGCTTCTACAAACATTTGTGAAAGAATGGGTCGCTCTCAGGAGCTCAGTGAATTCAAGCGTGGTACCGTGATAGGTTGCCACCTGTGCAATAAGTCAATTCGTGAAATTTCCTCACTACTGAATATTCCACGGTCAACTGTTACTGTGTGTAACAATGTTCTATAATAGGAAGGAAGAGGACGGGGTCGGCTTAACTGCTGCTGGTGGCTTTTATTTAAATTCTTCTCACTCAAACAGAAAGTCGCGCTAACAGCGCTCAATATCATAGAGGACATAAACAATATAAACTTCAGCTCTCCAGAGCATACAAGTCCCCAGCGTTCCACCAGTCAGCAGTCTGTCCCTCTCTTCCAGCTTCTCATTCTCCCAGTCTTTTATGCGGTCTCTCCATGCCAATTACTGTAACAAGACACAGGTGTTTGTTATTTGCACTTAACTCACTTACACCCCGCTCGTCTCCCAACTCTCTCTCCTGCTGCAGACCTCTCTGAACCACTCCCCCCTCACCACATAGTGGTATCATAACAAAGTGGAAGCAATTGGGAACATCAGCAACTCAGCCACGAAGTGGTAGGCCACTTAAAATCACAGAGCGGGGTCAGCGCTGCTGAGGCGCAAAGTGCGCAGAAGTCGCCAACTTTCTGCAGAGTCAATAACTACAGACCTCCAAACTTTGAAGCTCAAGAACAGTGCGTAGAGAGCTTCATGGAATGGGTTTCCATGGCCGAGCAGCTGCATCCAAGCCTTACATCACCAAGTGCAATGCAAAGCGTCGGATGCAGTGGTGTAAAGCACACCGCCACTGGACTCTAGAGCAGTGGAGACATGTTCTCACAGTCTTGCTGTGTGTATTGGTGCATTATCATCCTGATACATGGCCCCACCTTCAGGGTACAATGTTTGAATCATTGGATGCACATGATCCTCCAGAATGGTTTGGTAGTCCTTGGCAGTGACACGCCCATCAAGTACAGTAGGAGTCACGAATCACTAAAGTTTGGTGGTGGAGGATTATGGTGTGGGGTTGTTTTTCAGGGGTTGAGATTGGCCCCTTATTTCCAGAGAAAGGAACTCTTAATGCTTCAGCATACCAAGACATTTTGGACAATTTCATGCTCCCAACTTTGTGGGAACAGTTTGGGGATGGCCCCTTTCTGTTCCAACATGACTGTGCACCAGTGCACAAAGCAAGGTCCATAAAGACATGGATGAGCGAGTTTGGTGTGGAGGAACTTGACTGGCCTGCACAGAGTCCTGGCCTCAACCCAACAGAACACCTTTGGGATGAATTAGAGCGGAGACTGCGAGCCAGGCCTTCTTTTTGCCATTATTGCGGTGAGGAAAAAACACAATCATGATTTTTAAAGGGAAGTGTTGTCACCACATATGGTTCATTGGAGGCATTTTCGAATGCTAATGACCGTGAACGAGCATGGTACTTACGCACGTGGGATTTATCGGCAAATTATTGCTTACTCGTGTCCGTAAGAACTGCTCGAATACGTTTGATAAATACAGATTTTCTTGTACTTAGGCACATTCTAAATTTCATTCGTAGGACAAAATGTTGATAAATGAGGACTTTACACCTCTGGCTATGATCAGATGCCTTCTTAACTACTGTTTTCTCATCACTGTAATTTTTGTTATGTGTTTATTTTGTTATTGAGAGAAAAGAGCGTAGCACATATTAACATATTCCTCTAAACGCCACTGACAGCAGTGTGGGCAGTGATGGGACATTAGCTAACAGTATACTGCTGCTTCCGTAGGGATTTTGAGCCATTCCTCTTCCAGAACAATGGCCTGGTCACTACATGATGCTGGTGGAGGAACATTTTCTGACTCTTTCACTTTCATGTTCATCAAACCATTCTGTCACCAGTCTTGCTGTGTGTATTGGTGCATTATCATCCTGATACATGGCCCCACCTTCAGGGTACAATGTTTGAATTATTGGATGCACATGATCCTCCAGAATGGTTTGGTAGTCCTTGGCAGTGACACGCCCATCAAGTACAGTAGGGAATGCCATGAAATTGGAGCTTAAACAATCACTGATCCATCCTCAAGCTTCACTGTGTGCACACAACAGCTGGGGTGGTAAGCTTCTATGGGGCTTCTCCATACTGCAACTTCCATGAATGTGGGAACTGAAGATGGACTCATCAGAGAACAATATGTTTCACATTGTCCACAGCCCAAGATTTGCACTGTTGGCACCAATGAAACTGACATTTGGCATTGGCAGAAGTGACCAAAGGTTTGGCTATAGAAGCCCGACCATGTGTATCTCCTGATGAACCGTTTTGGTGGAGAAGAATCAAGTTGGACAGCTGTGGTTTTATTTTTTATTTTTGGATACAGTCCGGATTAGTACCTAGACATCCCTTTCAGACAGCTTCCTCTTGTGTCAACAGTTACTCCTGTTGGATGTGGTTCATCCTCCGTGGTGGTACGCCGACATTACCTTGGATACTATAGCTCTAGATACACCACAAAGACGTGCTGTCCTGGTCACAGATGAGCCAGAGAGACGTGCACTAACAATTTGTCCTCCTCTCTTCATCTAAAGTGTATAATTGACCACTACATACAATACCCTAATCCTAACCCTAACCCTGTGGTTTCAATTCAAAAGTCTAAAGCCAAAATTTGACAGTCTGACATCTTTTTTTGTTCAGCTTAAAAACTATAATTACATTGATGAAATATTGTTTGAAGCCTGTGATTGGTTAATCTCTCTGATTAGGCCCCTTCTACCCCTGCTAAATGTGTTCAATAGAAGATGCTCCACAAGAAAATTATGTATTACAACAGAACTATGAATTTACATCAGGCAAAATTCACAATTCACCACCCATGGTTTGGTTCTCATATCTGATGATGTTGCCCTGAGACTTGTTTGCTGTTTGCAGAGCCCAGGGATTTTACAGAGACAGGTGTGATTTCTCAGGATGCCTATTTCAGTGATGTCTAACAGGGAATAGGGACATATTAGGCAAAAGCTGTTTTTAATTGTGAAAGTGAAGTGAAGAAAAAAAAACAATGGTAAGAAGAGATGTGGTCGAAAATTTTCACAAGCCAAATTCAAACTCAGGTCGTCCACACAAAAATGCACATGCTGTAACCACCAGACTACTTCTCTGTGGTCACCTCTCCAAAATAAATAAAATCTTGGAATAAAAATGTCTGTAAAATAACGTGATTTTAATTTGCTATATTGCCCAACCCTAGTATGTACAGTATGGAGAGATGCCAAATATCAGCATGCAGCACCATATGACCATTAGTTAGCCATTAATAGCACCTGACTGACCTCTGGAAGAAAGCCGAGAGAGAGCATAAGGGCCACTAAGTTTATTTTTATCCCAAAACAGGAAACACATGATGCACATATTGCTGTTTATTATAAGCCATATCAAATCTACAACTCTTACACATAAACCTGATCAAATAACTATCACAAGTGTTGTGCGTCTTATTTGATATTTTATTACCTTTTAGTCTCAGCTTTTACTGATCCTTTCCTGAAGTATGTTGCAGGAAAATGGCAAGCGCTGGCTGAAATCTCCAGATACAATCTGATATTGTAGCTGTTAGTAGCTGTTGGGTTAAAGACATCTTAAAAGATATTCAGATTTTTGAGGCTGTTAGTAGTAGGTAAACTACATAACCACTTATCACGGTATCATCTATTTCAGATAAACCTGCCTCAAAATGGCAAGCAAAACAGTGGTTTACAGTTTTAGACTGTCAGTCACAAACTCTTAACCCTCTTGTGCTCTTTGCGTGGCAGTCAAAAATGACCAGAATTTTTTTTTTTTTTTTCATTTAAATGAAATGACTGTACTATATTTTAGTTCAATAATGTTTTTATTTGATATTTTGGATTTTTAGGGGATTTTATGGTACTAAATTATATATGCAGTAGTTATAATCCATTTATTCACTTTTTGAGCATAGACCTGAAAATTAAATTTCCAACTTAAACTGTCATAAATCTTAAATGCTTTGGAGCACAGACTTAAGTTTAGTTTCTTTTTAAAAACGACACTTGGCAGATTATTGCTGAAGTGAAAAAGTATAAAAAAAGCTAACTTAAAAAGTTATAGAATTTTACATTTATAGTTATGAAAAATGCACAAAAATACTATTTTCAATTTTTAATTGAAATATATATTTTCCAAAACACATTTTACTCTAAAACTGTAAGAAAATCAAAGGCATAAATTTAAACAAGTTGTGTTTCACATTTGAGGTTGATATATTTTTTTAAAAAAAAGAGCTTTCAGTAAGATTGTGTTTAGGCACAGTACCAAACGTTTCCACTTGATGAAATCCGTTTCCCATTCATTTCCAATGCAGCCATTTTGACCACTAGGAGTACAAGTGTGACTATTTTTTTTCATGGCCATATAACCTTTTCGAATCATGCATGGTTTTGTGTGTGTGTATGTGTATGTGTATGTGTGAGCGCGTACGTGCGTGTGTGTGTGTGTGTGTGTGTTCACATAGCAAGTGCCAAAACCTTTACCAAGTTTTATACAATTCCGATAAAGTAAAAAAAAAAATGTTTTCATACAAAAATGACCGAAGAGCACCAGAGAGTTAAACTGCAGAAAAAGCTGTAATCTGGACCAGACTTTATATCTAGGGCCCTATGATTTCTGATAGGAATTGCGGAATCCAGTCATAAAAAACTGTAGATTTTTTGATGAATTAATTAAAAGCAGGTCAGTACACTTAAATCAAATTGTGATATAGACTAGTGTCCGTGAATATTAAACCGCAAAAAGACTATTTAAATATGAATCCTGCATGCCTCTGAAATGAATGACGCGAAAGCACGGTTTCATTTACCTCACACAGGCGCACGCACGCACACACTAAAGCACGTGCGACGCTCACAGTGTTTCCATCCTCTGTCGCCTCACTATATGAGGAAATGAACGCACGAAATTCATCTCCAGAGCCGCTCTGAAAGTCACTTCATCAGCATTTAACCGCTTCGTCTGAGAAAACTATCGTCATAAATACAGGGAAACTCAAAGCTCTAGGCAACCCGTCAAAATAAAAGTTCGATTTAACTTGACAGAAACATATTAGTGTTGTACAGTAGAATAGATAAATTCATTTAATAGTAAATTATTAAAACTATATTTTTAAGGAATAATCTTAGTTTTTCTTCCATGTTTTAATTTTAACAGTAAAGCTCTGTTGTGCAGCACATTTGACAAAAAAAAAGTTTAATTTCATGATTAAAATGGTAAATTAAATGATATATGTGTTCATTTGATTGCTGGAAAAATTAAAATATGCAACCGAATTTCTGGGAAAAAAAAAAAAAAAAAAACATTTAATAAAAATATTTTTTAATAAAAAGTTGTTTTTAAGAATTCAACTAATTAGACATGCTTTTAGATTATTAAAATGTAATTAAACCATTATGGAACCAAATGGAATCCAGAAAAGTTAAAACCCTAGGGCCCTAAAATGTTTTATTTTTTGTTAATTTTTTAATAAATTGTTAGTATATTGGATAAGTTTCATTATTTCAACTAATTAGACATGCTTTTTGATTCCTAATATTTAATAAACCATTAAAATGGAGTCCAAAAAAAAAAAAAAACTGGAAAATCCAGAACGGAATCCAGAAAAATTAAAACAGAAAAAATGGAATTTGGGGAAAAATGAAACGGATTTCATAGGGCCCTATATATCCCATTAGTCAAACATCTGGCAATGCAAGACTTCGATCTAATTCATCTTCAACTGAACACTGATAACTTCACACAATTCCAGTTTCAGAGATCACAGCATGTTTGTCCACCAAAGCCCATTCACCCAAGGCTCACGGGTCGTTCCGGAGGAAGATAATCACTGCAGGGGTTCAGGAATCCCCCTCAGAAACACCTCAAACCAGCAGTCTCATTGTCACCATGGGAACAGCTGAGAGATCCACTACAGGTGGCTCTTTGTCCCTGAACCCATTTAGTCCAGCCAATTGAATCTCTTGAAATGCCTGACATGAGCCTTTTAGGGCTGGCATTCACACCGAGCACCTAATTTTGTTTGCTCAGGGGGAAGCCCAATGGCTTCCTCTCTGTCTCTCAATCTTTATGGATATTGTACACTAAATAAAAATGAAACTTTAGACCAACCTACTCTAATTTTCCTGTTTACTACTATAAAGCTGCTTTGAAACAATTCGTATTATATAAAGCGCCATTTAATTAAAAGTGAATTGACTTGGCTCTAATGCTCTAATTCGTTACAAAAAAATGCAGTAGTTTTTCTCACATTATATTTATGGTTTGGTTAAAACCTTTAACTTTGGTTTAATATTAATCTAAAATATTTATTTTTCTAAAACATTCATGTTATAAAGACCATATAATACCATATTTAATCAATAGACAAAATGCTACTTAATATAGGTAGTCTAATACTTAATAATATTTACTTAAAACTTATAATTTACTTACTATGAATAAAAACAACTTCAACAAACCTTAATGTTCAGTGATGTCTTTTTAAAATATGCATCATATTTATTATTTACGTAGTAATAAAGAAAAGAAACAATAATTTGTGCTGTAAAGCTAGCTAGTTAGCTAGTAATTCTTTGGGGAGTGTGGTTTAAACAGGTATAAATTTTTTAATTTTCAATTAGACCATATAAAATATTGTAAATAAAAATGCACTTTAAGTAAATGACATGGTCATTTCATTTTTTGCAGTGTAAAATGAATTTAGCAGTCCAACTAAGATAAGATAAGAATCTTTTCAAATAAAAGCAATACCAAGATGCAATTCCTTGTGAATCTGGGCCATTATCAGTTGTAGTCAGCTTGACAGTAACAGAATCTCATAATCCAGAATGAATAATGGGATTTACACGTACAACATTAATGAATACAACATAAAAAAGTCTCTCTGACAATGATCAGGCTAAATATATTCTGTTAATGGAAACTGAAATATACTTTATTGTCCCCAAACGGATAAAGCTTTGTATTGGAATCCAATACAAAGTCTTCTAGACAAAAATTTTATAAACAAAAAATGCAATAACAAATATTTATTCGCTATGATTAAGAATGTTGATTGGGCAAAACAGTGTTTAGCTGTGCTAAAATACACAAAATAATAGCAACTGATTTTAGAATAAAAGCACCTGATTTTGTAGCTTCAGACTATGAATCCATCCAGTCAGAGGACTTCCCCTCATCTCTTCTCTTCTCTGATGACATGTTTACTGGCACGAGGGTGGGGCAACCTGTCACTCACATGAGATCGACCAATAGCAAAGCACAACCATCCAATCAATTCCTTGTGGACAAAATGAACTCCTTTCCTACATTTTTTCATGTTCGAGATGTCATTTCACTTGAATACATATCACAATAGGGAAGAAAAGACAATCGCAAGTTCCGTTTCCGTTTCTTATTGTGAAACAATACATGTTTCATTTTTAAACAGTTTTTCTGACCTTATAATATCTAATCAAACTGTCATAACTGGACTTTCTGCTGAAAATGACGGACTTCTTTCAGGTAAGGTATGCAGGATTTCTCCAATCATTTCTCAACTAAAAATTTTCAACTAAACATTTTTCAGCTAAAAATGCAAAACTTTGTATGAGTTTTGGCCATTCATTTACACAACAACGCCGTTTTGGGGGCTTGAAAACAAAAACACAACATTTTTAATCTATTCACGGATCCGCGTGAACGGGGAAGGTTTTGACAATGTTATCACGAAAAACGCAAAGGAAAAACTTTTCCGTTTTTAGTACATCATTGTCATGTAAACATACCCTAAGAGCCCGTACACACGGAGACGCGTTTAGCTGTGTACATAAAAATTTTGTGGTATTTCGTTCAGACGGATCTGCCGTTTTGGAAGCCTGAAACCACTATTTTTTTAAACCGGGTCCCAGAGTGGATAAATCTGAAAACGACTCTTGCATATCCGTGTGTACAGCCAATTTGTATATTTTGTGAAACAATGATGTCATGACCCCACGTCTCAACCCTAGTCAGATGCCGCTCCGTCACGTATAGGCAAAGTTTCTGCGCATGCTCCAAGTCTTCTTCTCTGTTTTTGTATCTCTGTGGCAGAATTACAGCGCCACATACTGGTCTGGCATGTATACTACATCGTTTTGAGTCGGTTTCAGTGGTTTTGTGTGTACGCAGACATTTCTTGAGACGACGCTGTGTTTACAGATTTTTTTTTTTTTTTTTTTTGAACGAGGGAAAAAAAGATCGGATAGGGAAAGCTCTGGCTTTGTGTGGGTGTGGCCTAAGTCTGCTTAAACCCCACCCCTGAGTGGCCCACCCATATCTCAACATCCCCACCCTACTTTTTTTGTTTTTTGATAATCCATTACACTCGGATGTACATCACAATACAGAAGAAAACTTCTGTCACTACTTCCGTTGCATTGTGACTATACTACATATAAACAACTTGAGAAAATGCAGCAAATCAACAGCGCTGCTTCATTTCATACACTGTTGTATGTCTCCCTCTGGTGGCGAGATGAAGCCTATTCCAGAACACTGTGAAACATGACATTTACACCAAGCAATCAACAGACAAAAATCAGTCGCAGGAATTTTGAACTAATTGTAAAGGATGTAAAGGAACGTTCTCAGAACTTTAGCTAACTTTAGCTTCCGGCAAAGTTTTGAACAAACGTCTTTCCAGTAACGTTAATAGAATGTTAATTCAAAGTTATCTGGTCTTCAATGTTCTCAAAACGTTCGCACAAAAACATTATTTAATCATTGTTCATGGAAAGTTTTACCTGAAACATTTTTTTTTAAAATGTTACTAGCCTACTTGTTTCAGAATGTTCAGAGAACATTTAAAAGTAACATTCCCATTATGCTTGAAATATATGATATATTTAAATGTTTCCTTATCATTCACATAACCAAGAAAAAAAGACATATTTTTATATTTAGTTGCATTCCGCCTGCTCTCCATTGCCCATCAAAATGGATTGTGTACTAGCAGAACTCGTCGCTGCCCCATCCCGGTTATCAGTCTGTCCATGACAAAAAGTCTCTTGATCTACAGGACCAGAGTCCAAAAGAGTCCTGCACTAACTAGCTACTGCTGTTGTTGAGGTGAATGAATAAGACAAGTCCCTCACCACTCAAAATATCTGAAAACGGCGCCATCTAGTGGGTCAATCACAAACTGTTACAATCTTGACTGACAGACAAGCCTGGGAAATAGGAAAACAATTCAATAAAATCAAACCAATTAGATGAGTTAGCAAAATTACATCATAAGCTTTATTCTTTTCTGTATTGTAAAACATTCACCTCACTTGTTTAACATTACAACATGGAGTCAGTAAGGCAGATGTTGATTTGAAATGTGCTTAGAGACCTCAAGAAAATGCTGAGCCAGGATGTATGAATTAAAAAAAATTAATTCTGGGACATTCGCTCCAGTCCTCTACATAGAAATAAATGAACTGTTAGAACTCAATCTATATGCTTTCACAAACTGTTGACATAAGGATTGATCCTGGATCTAGTTTATGAATATTGATGGACTGTGTAGAATACTGCTGAATACATCAGATACTGGCTCAAACAAACAGATCTGAGCATGTTCAGGATAACCTCTAGTGACATCAGCCTCCCTCGTCTCCATAGAAACAGCAGCAGGGCTCTCAAAATATTCACTGATACACTGAAGTAAACTAAAGCCATGCAGGACATTATGGGTTGATGCATGGCTGGGCAGCTTGCCATCAATCGTATGTGGGCTTAAGAATTAAAAAAAAAAAAAAAAAATTGCATGAGGTGGTTCATCAGTAACCTTGAGATTCTTTGAACCCTTACAGAGAGGGGTGGACTAACACTGGGTGTTCAAAGAACTGACAGAATAATACTTTTTACTTTCTTTTAGATCAAAAAAACAATACATCCACTAGATACTGAATAATGTAATATTTGCACTGCCCAAATGCATCAGACACAGTCCAGGTCTCTAATGTACCAAATCATGCCAATTCATAACAATGGTAAAGACATTCACCGCCAAACACAAAACGATCTTCATAGTTTAACTTTACAATGAACAAAGTAAATGGCATGGGGAGAAGACTAGGAAAAGAAAAGGACTTCTTCATAAGTGATTCTTTGATGGTTTGGGCTTGTCAAATTTCAAACTAATCCACCCCACCCAGAAGAAACTTCAAGGAACAGTCTCCAAAAATGAAAATATTTTTTCTGTGAATGTCGTTTTCCTCTGCTGAAGTTGGCCCATTTGACTTTCTTTCTTTAGAGAAACACAAAAGGAGTTCAAAAGCCTAAAAAAGTTTCAACCCAAATTCCGGAAATGTTGGGACGTTTTTATTATTATTATTATTATTATTTGAATAAAATGAAAATTAAAAGACTTTCAAATCACATGCGCCAATATTTTACTCGCATTAGAACATAGATAACATAACAAATGTTTAAACTTCAAATTTGATGCCTGTTACTGCATTTAGAAGGATGTACTGTTACTCCTTCCTCCACAGTTAAAGACTGTTATATTAGACAGCAATTTGTCCTTCGAAAATCATATTTCATATGTTACAAAAACAGCCTTCTTCCACCTCAGAAACATTGCTAAGATACGGAATATGTTATCTGTTTCTGATGCAGAAAAGTTAGTTCATGCATTCATGACGTCTAGACTAGATTACTGTAATGCATTACTAGCTGGTTGTCCTGCTTCCTAAATAAACAAGCTACAATTAGTCCAAAATGCAGCTGCCAGAGTTCTTGCCAGGTCAAGAAAATATGATCATATAACACCAATTTTATCATCTCTTCACTGGTTACCTATTAAGTTCCGTATCGATTATAAAGTACTGCTAATGACCTATAAGGCTCTAAATGGTTTAGCTCCAGTGTACTTAACTGATCTTCTATCGCCCTACAATCCTTCATGCTCTTTAAGATCCCAAAACTCTGGACTTCTGGTTGTACCTAGGATAGCTAAGTCCTCTAAAGGAGGAAGAGCGTTTTCACATTTGGCTCCTAAACTCTGGAATAGCCTTCCTGATAATGTTCGGAGCTCAGACTCAATCTCCCAGTTTAAATCTAGATTAAAGATGCATCTCTTTAGCCAAGCATTCGCATAATGCATCTCATATCAGATCAATTATACTTGACTATCTTTGTTTAATGTTATGAACAGCAGCTAGGCTAATTATGCTCCATTTGCTTTGCCATTTGCTTTTCCGTTTTTCTGTTGACTAGAGAATACATCAGCTTCAGTTTGAATCCAGCCTCTTAAGAAGACCTCAGATGACCAACACCTTTGAAGAGACGGCGCCGACTTCCGCGAGGACTTCAGAAGATGCAACATCTGGATCAACACGCACATTCCCAAATTTCTATATATCCTAAATATTGTTAATATGTAATTCATTTTTCCAGGAGCTCATTGCTTCTACTTTCAATTAAATTGCTAAGAGAGTGACTCTTAAATTGCCTAAATTATTACATTATTAGCTAATTGCATTTTCTAAATTGTAATGTTGACATGCATTCTCTGTAAAGCTGCTTTGAAATAAATGTGAATTGAATTGTTACGGGTCTCAAAGTAGTTGGGACGGGGGCATGTTTACCATGGTGTAGCATCTCCTCTTCTTTTCAAAACAGTGTGAAGACGTCTGGGCGTCAAGGTAATGAGTTTCTGGAGTTTTGGTGTTGGAATTTGGTCCCATTCTTGCCTGATATAGGTTTCCAGCTGCTGAAGAGTTTGTTGTCGTCTTTGACATATTTTTCTCTATAGGTGAAAGATCTGGACTGCAGGCAGGGCAATTCAGAACCCGGATTTTTCTATGACGAAGCCATGCTGTTGCAATAGCTGCAGTATGTGGTTTTGCATTGTCCTGCTGAAATACACAAGGCCTTCCCTGAAATAGACGTCGTCTGGAGGGGAGCATATGTTGCTCTAAAACCTTTATATACCTTTCAGGATTCATAGTGCCTTCCAAAACATGCAAGCTGCCCATACCATATGCACTTATGCACCCCCATACCATCAGAGATGCTGGCTTTTGAACTAAACGCTGATAACATGCTGGAAGGTCTCCCTCCTCTTTAGCCCGGAGGACACGGCGTCCATGATTTACAACAAGAATGTCAAATTTGGACTCATCTCACCAGTCCATTTTGAATGAGCCTTGGCCCACAGGACATGATGGCACTTCTGGACCATGTTCACATATGGCTTCCTTTTTGCATAATAGAGCTTTAGTTGGCATCTGCAGATGGCACGGTGGATTGTGTTTACCGACAGTGGTTTCTGGAAGTATTCCTGGGCACATTTAGTAATGTCATTGACACAATCATGCCAATGAGTGATACAGTGTCGTCTGAGGGCCTGAAGACCACGGGCATCCAATAAAGGTCTTCGGCTTTGTCCCTTACGCTCAGAGATTTCTCCAGTTTCTCTGAATCTTTTGATGATGTTATTCACTGTAGATGATGAGATTTGCAAAGCCTTTGCAATTTGATGTTGAGGAACATTGTTTTGTAAAGTATTTCACAATCTTTTTACGCACTCTTTCACAGCTTTGCCCATCTTTACTTCTGAGAGACTCTGCCTCTCTAAGACATCCCTTTTATAGCTAATCATGTTACAGGCCTGATATCAATTAACTTAATTAGTTGCTAGATGTTCTCCCAGCTAAATCTTTTCAAAATTGCTTGCTTTTTCAGCCATGTGTTGCCCCCGTGCCAACTTGTTTGAGACCTGTAGCAGGCATCAAATTTGAACTGAGCTCATTTAGTGGATAAAAGTGTAAAATTTCTCAGTTTAAACATTTGTTATGTTATATATGTTCTATTGTGGCTAGAATATTGGCTCAAGTGATTTGAAAGTCTTTTAGTTTTCATTTCATTCAAATTTAAAACATTTCCCAACATTTCCGGAATTCGGGTTGTATTATATATATTAAATTCTACAAACTATTTATAATTTATTCCTGTGATGGTAAAGCTAAATTTTCAGCATCATACTCCAGTCTTCAGTGTAACATGATCCATTATAAATCATTCTAATACTCGTATTTACGATAATTTCGAGAGCACATGAAGGCAGCATTATTATTATTAATGTTGAAAATACATTCACCGACCACTTTATTAGGTAAACCTGTTCAACTGTTCGTTAACGCAAATTTCTAATCAGCCAATCAGCAACTCAATGCATATGTAGACATGGTCAAGATGATCTGCTGAAATTCAAACTGAGCATCAAAATGGGAAATTAAAGGTGATTTAAGTGACTATGATGAACATGACATGGTTGTTGGTGCCAGATGGGCTGGTCTGAGTATTAAAGAAACTGCTAATCTACTGGGATTTTCATGCACAACCATCTCTAGGGTTTACAGAGAATGGTCTGAAAAAGAGAAAATATCCAGTGAGCAGCAGTTCTGTGGGCGAAAATGCCTTGTTGATGCCAGAGGTCAGAAAAGAAAGGCCAGACTGGTCTGAGCTGACAGAAAGGCAAAAGTAACTCAAATACCCACACATTACAACTGAGGTCTGCAGAATAGCATTTCTGAACGCTCAACACTTCGAACCTTGAAGTAGATGGGCTACAGCAGCAGAAGATAACACTTGTGCCACTCCAGTCAGCTAAGAACAGGAAACTGAGGCTACAATTCACACTGGCTCACCAAAATTGGACAATAGAAGATTGGAAAAATTATTGCCTGTTCTTATGATTCTCGATTTCTGCTGCTGCTGCTGCTGGTGGTGTAATGTTGTGTTGGATATTTTCTCTGCACACTTTGGTCCCCTTAGTACCAACTGAGCATTGTTTAAATGCCACAGTTTACCGTTTACAGTATTGTTGCTGACCATGTCCATCTCTTTATGACCACAATGGATGCCATGTCACAAAGCTCAAATCATCTTAAACTGGTTTCTTGAACATGACACTAAGTTGACTATACTCAAATGGCCTCCACAGTCACCAGATCTCAATCCAATAGAGCACCTTTGGGATGTGGTGGAATGGGAGATTCTCATCATAGATATGCAGCCGACAAATCTGCAGCAGCTGTATGATGCTATCATGACAATATGGACCAAAATCTCTGAGGAATGTTTCCAGCACCTTGTTAAATCTATGCCACAAAGAATTAAAGTAGTTCTGAAGGCAAAAAGAGGGTCCAACCTGCTACTAGAAAGATGTACCTAATAAAGTGGCCGATGAGTGTAGTTGTGCTGCTTAAAGTTCGGTTCACAACAAGGATGATAACTGTAATGTTAACTATAACTATAAAGTTTTAATAATTGTTCTAATTCTATGAGTCTACATCTACAACAGCTTGAGCATTTAAAGTGGCAGACGACAAAACTTCAATGCACTTATAATAAACATAACCTTACTGTTCTTGTTGTGAATGGGCCTTAAAGGGTTAGTTCACCCAAATATTATTTTCATTAGTTACTCACCCTCATGTAGTTCCACACCCATAAGACCTTCGTTCATCTTCGGAACACAAATTAAGATATTTTTGATCAAATCCGATGGCTCAGTGAGGCTTCCATTGACAGCAAGCTAATTAACACTTTCAAATGCCCAGAAAGGTACTAAAGACATATTTAAAACAGTTTATGTGACTACAGTGGTTCAACCTTAATGTTATGAAGCGACGAGAATACTTTTTGTGCTCCAAAAAAACAAAATAACGACTTTATTCAACAATATCTAATGATGGGCAATTTCAAAAACACTGCTTCATGAAGCTTAGAAGCTTCAGGAATCTTTTATTTTGAATCAGTGGTTCGGAGCGCATATCAAACTGCCAAAGTCACATGATTTCAGTAAATAAGGTTTTATGTCATGTCATAAGTGTTTCGAAATTTCAATGGTTCTCATGACTTTGGCAGTTTGATATGTGCTCCGAACCACTGATTCAAAACAAAAGATTTGTAAAGCTTCGAAGCTTCATGAAGCAGTGTTTTGAAATTGCCCATCACTAGATATTGTTGAATAGTGAAATTAAGTCGTTATTTTGGTTTTTTTTGGTGCACAAAAAGTATTCTCGTCAACATTAAGGTTGAACCACTGTAGTCACATGACCTGTTTTAAATATGTCTTTAGTACCTTTCTGGGCATTTGAAAGTGTTAATTATCTTGCTGTCAATAGAGGCCTCATTGAGCCATCAGATTTTATCAAAAATATCTTAATTTGTGTTGATGAACAAAGGTCTTAAACGACATGAGGGTGAGTAATTAATGACATTATTTGGGTAAACTAACCCTTTCATATTTTTGTGGAAACCTTGATACACTTGTTTTCAGGATTCTATGATGAATAGAAATTTTAGAAGAAAGCATTTATTTGAAATATAAATCATTTGTAACATCATTAATGTCAGAAGTCGTATGGACATTTATGGTGCTTTTGTGTCCTTTTGAAGCTTGATAACTCATTAGTCACCATCCACTTTCATTGTATAGAAGAAATATTTATTTAAAACTTTTTCTTTTGTATACCAAAAAAGAAAGTAAGTCATACAGGTTTGGAACGACTTGAGGGTGAGTAAATGATGACAGAATTTTCTATTTTGGGGTGAACTATTCCTTTGAACCACAAATAACTGCTCGTTTCTCTTTGCCTGGAGTTAAGATGAGGGGAAAATGCCCTAAATATCACATCCTGTCTCTTACCTGGACTCTTGTCAAGGAAAAGGCAGCAATGTGTCTGCAGTATCCATGGTAACACCTGTGGCAGATGGAGAAATGAAGATGGAAATAGTACAATGGAGTAAATTTCACACAGAGAGAACGAGACAATCAGTGGAGGGAAGAGGATGAACAGATGAGATAAACCATTTCACTGTGACAGGGGACATGATGACTCAATTTAATGGACTCATCGACCTCCTTACGTTGCATGTGCAAAAAAAAGAAGAAGAAGAAAAAAAAAAAATTTCACAAACATACTCCTCCACAATCCACATCCTGGAGATCTTTAACTCTCAACATTGCCTTAATTACAAAACCCTCTGCCTACAAATAAACACTATTCTGCACTTATTCTGATAATATCACATAAAACATTGTGTTTATAACATGTAGATGCACATGATGTCATCACTGTTTTAGCACTGGCATGGTGGGTTAAAAAAAAAATAATAATAATAATCTAATTATGATTATTTATGACATCAGCAACGTCTGTAGTCTTTTGAACGACACGTGAATCATTTCCATCAAGTTAAAACTGTCTTGAATTCGACTGTAACATCAGTAGGCTACCGATGATTAAAGACTGTTATAACACTGTTTTATTTCCATCTGCAATACCTTTTTCAGAGCTGACATTCTCCAGAGGTTCGTAGCATCGCTTCAGTCCTTAATGTGAATGCGGATGTTTGTAAGCACACAGGATCAGGCAGGTGTGTTATCAGTAGTCCATGGTTTTAATAAACACACGTGTTCAGCTGCAGTCCGTTCGCATCAGCAGAATCCCTGCAGACCCTCCGCATGATCCGCTCGCTTCTATAACACACTGTTCTTTAATTACATAAAGTGCGTTATCACAACTAATTTCTACATCTGATTAAGAAAAAGAAATTGAGCTTATAAAGAAAGAAGGTGATCATGGTGGGGAGACATTCAAATAAAGCGTCATTGCAATAAATAACTTGACAACTTTTGAGACGTTTCGTCCACTAGGAGGAGCCATAGACAGATAGATAGATGTTCTCAATATCAATGTTATTGGTCTTATTTAACATTATGTTTGTTACGTTTTGGAGAATTAAAACAAGAAATCTAAAATCCTGAGAGGGACAGTATTCACATGAACAAAATCAGCCATTTCATAACAAGAAATATATTTCCATTGAGTAAAAAATGACTTTATTGGATAAATACTATTTATATGACAATGATCACAAGAATAGTGTCACAGGTTATCATGTATACATGTGATCTATATGTTGATAATATGGGCAAATGGGTCAACCAATGCAAACCGTATAAAAAATAAAATAAAAAAAACTTGAAAAACAAACAAGACCTTTAAAAGGCCCTATCAAATAAGTGTTATGCTTGATAAATATGCACATTCAACATTGGCAAAATGAATAAAATATATATAAAATGTGTGAGGAGAAAAAGACAAGTGTTTTAAATAGTAAACATTTCACCGAAAGAAAATGGGAACGTATGAGTTCACTACTAATTGTTTATTAACTTTTTATTCAAATATTTTTTCTGTGGTCTGAGAAAATTCACTTCACCTCAGTTTAAATGACACCTTGAAAGAAGTGTTAAAACAGATCATATTTTGGAAACCCTAAATGTGTTCGCACTATACAATTTTTATAGTTGAAACGGTTTTTAACTTTATGAACGGGGAGTTTGGGCTTGTTTTATGAGGTCGGGATGCCACTGCCAATGGGAGGAGTGGAGAGAGGCGGCAGTAGGAGACTCTTGAGTTTCACTGACATGGCTGCGATCTCTGGGTCCTGAGTTTCATACATCTTTACCAGCCGGGCGAATTTGAGAACACCTGAAAGGCAAAATGCAGAGGTTAAAATGACACCATTTTGTTTGTGTTTGTGTGTTTGTGTGTTCAATCTCACCTTCTCCCTCATTGTTGAAGCCGTATGCTTTGATGACCTCCTGTTGGATCTGAGTGGCTACGGGAAGCACGAGCTGCAGCATCTTGCCCATGTCATTGCAGGCGCTTTCTCTGGCTTCCTCCATGCGGGCGGCGTTCTCAGGCACGGAGAAAGCCTGGATCACCTCACTGAGAACAACTGCAATAGATGGGAGGAATGGGAAAACAGTTTGGCTGAGTCTAAGCAGTGTTCTTGTCGTCAACGAAAAAAATATTATAGATTGTTTTTAACAAGTCTCCACAAGCTTTCATGCTTGGGGTTGCCAGATGTTAAATCCCCCAATCAGAACTTTTTTCTTAAATTGATCAATTTTCTGCCCACTAGTTTTACTTAAATGGGACATATTATGCCCCTTTTTACAAGATATAATATAAGTCTGGTATCCCCAGAATGTGTCTGTGAAGTTTCAGCTCAAAATACTCCACAGATCATTTATTATACCATGATGTAAATGCCCATTTTTGAGTGTAAGGAAAAACATTCTGTTTTCGTGCATGTATCTTTAAATTAAACTAAGTTCTCTTTCACATGTTATTGTGCTTAAACTGTCAAATACACACAATGTTATGTCAAAAACACACAAAGTTCACATAAACAGTCAATTATAACTGTAAACGTAAACAGCAAGTAAAGAAATTGCATGTGTATATTAGATCTGTGTATTAAAGCGTAATATACAGTACCTACTGCTATATATGCTGTTAATATGACTCAAACAACAAAAGAAAAACACTCACTGCTCTTGATTTAATAACTTTAGTAGCTTTAATAAGAACACATTTCTGTAATGCTGCTATAAAATTATCCATTGCACATCAAGATGTGCATTGACACATTATTTGTGTTTCTCACTTCAGAACTTCCATTAGGGAAACATATGGTGTCCTTACCAGTGCCTGAACTGAGCTGATTGAGATGCTGACTGACTAAAACTAGACAAAAATTCATAGACTTTTAGTCAACTTGGCTAAACAAAAAACAGGATAGGTTAACTAAATAAGATAAAAACTAAAAAGGACATTTGACACAGGACTAATGTTAAGTCTAAATTTAAAAAAAGGCTGACAAGTACCATGTACAAGTCATGCCATGACCCTAACCATGTGACATCTCACCTCTTGCCTGCTCTACAGTGAGCGTGGGCTGCTGTGCTGGGGCAGAGGCCATGCCGGCTCACTCCACGCGGGAGATTCACTGCTGATGACTGCAATGGCAAAACGTAAAATTTGATAAATAATACATCGCTGACATTATGTAAGCATACTCTAAAACACTACACGAGTTTGACTGTTCATCTTTCTCCAACAGATCACATTTTCAACATCAACTTGAGAACACTGGCACCTGTGTACCATCACAGTATAACTACATATTGTATTCATAAAATATAATAATAATAATAATAAATAAATAATAATAATAATAACATAAGAAGAAGAAAATCTCAAAATTATTATGTGTTGTAGTTGTCCATCTGTAGTTTTCATTGTCAACCACATTAAGCCCTTGATAATGATTATGGGCAAAGATGAAATATCCAGTAAACAATACCTAAATATACGGAATAAATTGCTTTCAATCAGCCTTAACTTTTATAAATTATTAGACGCGTGCAATTTTGACGTGCTATGAAGAATGAGAGCTATTATCAGCTGTCTATTATCTATCATTGGCATGTTAGTTCCGCGTACCGCGAAACCACCGATTGATCATTATCTCTAAATTCCAAAGTTAAATATATAATTACCTTATACACTAATAATATCTTTAATATTTCTATGTACTTACATCGTTGATTCCTGTATCTGATCACAGCCTCTCCTGTGACGCGGAGCCGCGCACACTTCCGGTCGGTACAGCCATAAAAGTGTCCGTGGGCAACAACAACCAAGTAAGGCTCTGAACCATAGAAATAAATTGGCAGAATGGTAACGACAATAGTAACAAATTATAATATGGGCGAGGCTTTGCAGCCCGCACTGTGTATTTTTCAGTCAAATGCTCAGTGACATTATACTATTATTCGCTCCTTTGCTGAAATGGATAGAGTTGTCACGTGATACATATTACTTTTCTTAGTGATGGTCAGGCTGGACCAGTAACAGAGGTCTGCGATTACATGCTTTTATATTAATTTAAGTGACTTTATAGAGGTTGCTGTGAGCTTATATTTCATTTATGTCATATATTAGTCATTGGAATCAATAAACCTAAAACATTATACGTTTTAAATGATGTTGTTTTTCATTGAGACAAAAAAAAACGTCCTGAAATTTGAATGCGGTTTAAATGAAGGATTCGCTTTTTGAGCCACCAAGCGCCCCTGGAGGAAACGGAATCAACCAACAAACTCATTAGACAGCAGCGTTCGCCGACCGGTGCTACTGCAACTCAATAAGGAAGTCTGGTAAATAAATACTGACACGTAAACGTAGTAGCAACTTCAACGTAGTTTTCTTTAATAATTGCATTCATTTTACTCTAATAACATTTCAGGTATGAAATATGGAGCGCAAGCTGGCTGAATTCAGAGCCCGAAAGAAAGCCCAGACTGAAGCTAAGAAACCTGATGTTCGTGTGATCCAGAGTGAAATGAAAGCAATAAGCGATGAGTCTTCAGCAGTGTCTACTGACACAACAGAGCTGAAGCCTAAAACCTGCCCTCAGAGTCCACACAAAGAGGTCTGATCGCACTTACTATTTTAAAAACCATTGACAGTAACAAAATGATTAACAAAACAAAACAAAAAAACAGTGGAAGCTTGTTTCTTTGCCTCACAATTCTGACTTTTGTCAGTTTGTGAGTTTATATCTCACAGTTCGGACTTTAGGACTACTCTGAATGTGAGTCGATATTACAGTTCTGAGGACATAAAGTAAAAATGTTGAGTTATAAACGCTGATTTGCGAGAAATAAAGTCAGAATTGCGAGATATAAACTCACAATTGCTAGAAAATTACCTTGCAGTTTTACACGCGAGGTTATAGCTCATATTCTGATTTTACTGGTTGAAAATCTCTTCATTCATCTTCTGTGGAAGTCTTGAGACCAAAAAATGTTAATCCAATCATTGCATTCGGTCCACTATCAACGGCAAAATGCTCTTTTAGTTGTCTACTTTCATTATTATTGTAATGTTATGTGCTTTTAAGACATGAGGTAATTTAACGCTGGCTCTCATGACGCTTTGTAGACTCTGTTGTGTGCGTTCATGTGTTTTGGAGGAGGCTTGGCTTTGGAGAGCTAGCTTGCTATTGCTAGCCTTTCCGAAATTTCCTACCCTACCTTTAATGTTTTATTCCGTGGAGGAATCAAGTTTCCATATAAAACTAAAAACTGACCTTGTTATTTTTGTCCAACTAAATGTAATATTTTTCTTTTATTCTAGGATCAAGGTGATCATTTTCTGAAAACTACATCTGGTCATTGGTTTCAGCATCTGGCTCTTAACTATCTCACCCTGTTTAAAGTGCTGCTGTGGCTTGTGCTGTTGGGGCTTTTTTCAGAACTTGAGTTCGGCCTGCCATTTTTTCTCATATCATTATTCTACTGGCTTTATGAAGGCCTTCGAAGCCCAAAAGCCAGACAACCTGGAGAAATGAGTGCATACTCTGTGTTTAACCCTGATTGTCAACCCATTCTGGGGACTTTAACAGCCGAACAGCTGGAAGGAGAGATGGGATACAGGCCGATGGCCAATAGATGACTTTGCAGCCAACTGTCTGGACAACAAGGAAGACAGACTAAATGTGGACTTGGGGAATCTAATTTGCATTATATTAATGTATCTCTGTTTTTTAATGGTTTACTCATATTTACATAAATAAAATGCCTTATTTCATTGATTTACATATACACCCCCTTTATGTAGTGTAATCCAATCATACATCTAGCAAATGAGAACCTGTCACATATATTTTTAGTTAACACTCAGCTATAGTTTCTGTTATCCAGACTAATTTAATATCTGGAGCTGAAATGTATTACTGGGTGATAGAACTTTTTTGATGAATGCATATAAAACTGCATTAAAATAAAATCTCTTACATTCACATACAATAAAACAATGTCACCACTAAAAGGTCAGAAATGAGATAAAAGCCCTCAATTTGATATCAGTAATAGCTGAAAAACTATTAAACAGCTTTGCCAAGGATGACTACTGTCCTTTTTTTTTTTTTCAATGTTGCATTCGATTTTCTACAATAGGATTCATGGTTGCATGTGACTGCATGATTTCAAAGATGTCTTTTGTGCTCTTTGACTTAAAGGGTTAGTTCACCCAAAAATGAAAATTCTGTCATTAATTACTCACCCTCATGTCATTCCAAACCTGTAAGACCTTCGTTCATCTTCGGAACACAAACTTTTATCAAAGATATTTTTGATAAAATCCGATGGCTCAGTAAGGCCTGCATTGCCAGCAAGACAGCAGTTAACACTTTCAGATGCCCAGAAAGGTACTAAAGACATTTAATGTGACCAGTTCATGTGACTATAGTGGTTCAACCTTAATGTTATGAAGCGAAGAGAATACTTTTTCATGTTAGTGAAAAAAAAACGACTTTATTCAACAATATCTTGTGATGGGTGATTTCAAAACACTGCTTCATGAAGCTTTACGAATCGTTTGTTTCGAATCAGTGGTTCGGAGCGTGTATCAAACTGCCAAAGTCACGCCCCCTAGTGGTGAACCATTCAAATTTCGAAACACTTATGACGTAACGAAGCCTCGTTTACTGAAATCACGTGACTTTGGCAGTTTGATACATGCTCCGAACCACTGAATCGAAACAAAAGATTAGTAAAGCTTTGAATGTAATGTAATGGATTATGTTATTAACTACAGTTTTTATCATGTAATTTGCAATCTGTAACCTACTACAATTTGTAAGTAATCTATACCAGCATTGGTCCCGCCCTCACGTCATTAAACACATCATCAGAGAAGAGATGGAGGGGAAATTACATTGATTAAAGATTACAAGAGCACATGAATTTAAAAATAAATCAATGATGTGCCTGATAAATGATTTGTAATAAATACTGGAATATTCCATAAAGATTAAGAATTATTTTGATTTCATGATGACTTTAAATGAAATAGTTCACCCTAAAAAATAAATAAAATTATGTCAATTTACACCTTTAAAACCCGTATGATTTTCTTTACAGAATGATGACAGAATTTTAGGTGAACTATTGCTTTAAAAATAAAGCAACACAACGGGCGCTAAGACACTACGAGAACTCCAAAACACTACGACGTACGATGACGCCTTCCTGTCCCGCAGTACTGTGTGCGATAGGAATTTATTCAGCGAACCGCTGTTGAACCTGAACTCTGAACCGCCGGCCAGACACGGACTGTGATTAAAGTAAGACCACAGTTATAGAATTCATCAAAATACAGAATTATTGCTAAATATCAGTCTGCACCGCAGCTTTGTACGCGAATAGCATATCGTCCAGGAATGCATGCTGAATAAATGCTGAGAACAAACTCAAACGATGAGTTTGTTCTCAGCATGAGTACCATCATTTAAGAGTTAGTAAATGTAATTTTTTTTTATAAATGTCTCGGGTCTGGACAACAAGTATGAGTAGTATATGTGAGTTTAAGACACAAATGTAAATCATTTGGAAAACAGTACCTGCTAAAAAAAATTTCATATTTACTCATTCTACACAGTTTGAGAGTATTGTTGTCTAGCTTGATGTGTTTTATCATTGTGTTATGTTATGAAATAAGTGATTCTGACTAATTCTGAAAACTTATGATTATTATCATTAAAGATTTTTTTTTTTTTACCTGTTCAAAAATTCACCTGCATTTGGGTCTAATCTCAAAATTATACATATGAACAAATCTAGCATTAACTTTAATGAAAAAACAATCTGAACTTTGTTTGAGCCCATTCAGCTCCATCCATTGCAGTGTCACCAGTTAGCGAGAAGTGCTTAAATCTTCAACAAATTCTTTATGATTAAACTATCATGGTTAAGCACAAATAAAAATCCCATTGGAGCCTGTGTGAAATTGTGCAAGAGGTAAAATATGGCATGGGGATCTACAAAAAACTCATAAATATATCTGGTATTGACAGGGACACTTTAAAAAATTATATTAATCTTTTGTTTTTGTGGATGTAGTGGTAATGTTATTGTTTTTCTTAAAGTTGGCATGAAACAGAAGTTGAATGTTATTCAAATGATAATCAGTGTAGTTGTGGGACAATGTTTTGTCCCATGTGATACCAAAAAGACGAATCTGTAGTAAATCAGTATTTTGTTTTATTTTAGCTAGAATCTCATTCCTCTTACTCATTATGATCATGACTTTGCAAGACTTCTATTGTCTTCTGACTTTTCCCCTGGTTGTTTACAGGGGGTGTGTCTTTTTGAACTGCAGCAAGGTGTGCTTTCTATTTCAGCCAGTGTCATGGCGAGCAGCCCTGCAGTGCTTATGCGTTTGGTGGCTTCAGCCTATGCCGTGGCAGAAAAGGCTGGAACCATTGTCCGGAAAGTGCTGCAAAGTGGAGAGCTCGGTATCGTTGAAAAGGTACGGCAAGTAGTGGCATGTGATCAACAAAAAACATTTCCCACTTGAGATGACAAGTTGATGAATTTAGTTGAAGCCCTTAACCCCAAATCAGACACTAAAATCTGATTGGTTAAGCAAGGATGCTGATCCAGGAACACGTCCTATTAGGCAAAATTACAGCAGCAAGTAGGGTTGTCTCCGACCAAAGATTTTGTCACTAATTTAAGTGTTAAGTCAAACTTACGTTACAATTGATAAGCCATGCTTGATGTTAATGAATGATAGGCGAACGATTAGATTTCCTGCCCGGCATAATTACCACATCGACCAGCCATGTTAACGGACTGCGTGACTTTGCAATTTCCTGTAGAGTTTGTTTTTTGTTTTTTTTTGTCCTGTGACCAACTGACCAATTAAAATTGTGTCAACTTAAACTCTTCTCTTTGACTAATGTTTGGTCGACTATTAGGGGGCAGCCCTAAAGGCAAGACTTGAGAAGAGAACAGTTAATGTTGTAACTCTGGATGGTGAAATTATTTGCTTGTTCTGACATATGCTTTTGACATATTTTGTAACCTTTGCTTTTGGCATAGACAGGAGCTGATGATCTACAGACACTGGCTGACAGGCTTGTTCAGAAGAGTATATGTGCATCCCTGTCGATAAGCTTCCCTAAAGTCACTATCATTGGGGAGGAGGTGTGTAAGTCTCATAATATAAAGATATTCAGCCTGTTTTGGCACCAAACAGCTGTCAAAACTACATTTATTTGTGTAGGAATTACCAGCTGAGTCTGTTGAGGAAGACCTGATAGAGAACGGGCACAGCAGCCTAATCCTACAAAAATCCTGTCCCGATCAGTATGCCAGCCTGAAGGAGGAAGAGGTAAATAGAAAAAGTGAAATGTGAAGGCCAAGTAAGATAACCCACACTCGGAATTTGTCCTCTGCATCTAACCCATCCAAGTTAGTTAACACACACGTGTTAGGAGTAGTGACTTTGAGTAGTGAACACACACACACACACCTGGAGCAGTGGGCAGCCATTTTGCTGTGGCGCCAGGGAATGTGGCCATAATGCGTAAAACATATTAAAATGTATGTAATGGAGGCATGTTAGTAAACCTCACTTCCCTGGCCTCAAGAGGAGAGCTAGCAACTGACGCTAGAGTCTTTAGCGTCCTTGTTAGTGCACCCGCTTCCCATGCCAGAGACACAGGTATGAATCCCGTTCGAAGCAGGTTGAGTAGGACCGGTTGCATGTAGAATATACCATTTTTTAAATTAACTTATTCTGAAAGTTTTGAGAGAGTAGGAACATAAAAGTTTGGTAACTCAATATGGTATTTTACTAAGGTTTCATCTTTATTTCTCAGCTGGTTGTGTGGGTGGACCCTCTTGATGGCACTAAAGAATATACAGAAGGTGAGCAGATAAACAGCTTTCAGCATTACTCAACTCCCACTTCCATTTGAGTTTTGGTCTTGTTCAGCTGTGACTGTAAACAACATTCCACAATAAAGCACCCGGTATTATCATCTGTGTGTGGTGAAGGGATCACATATGATCTACATTTTGCCATTCGATTATTCAAATTACATTTATAGGGGGTACAAAACGCCTGCGACCACATTCACTTTTGCGTTCCACTCTGTCTAGCACACAGTTAAAGCCTCTTTTCCACCAAAATTACCTGGAACAATTTGTCCTAGGAACTTTTTCCCCCCAGACCTGCTGCTGTCTGCATTTCCATCACGATCTAAAATACCGTGAAGATAAGTCAGATGACGTAGGACTGTGTGCGACTTTCCAATTCCAGCTGGATTTTGTCCTCCGCATATAAGCTTAATAAAGCCTGAACCTTGTCGTCAGTCCATCAGTCGTATTTTTAAACTCCATTGTTGATTCAAGTAACAAACAGCTCTTACTGCACGCACGAAACAGTCTTTTAAAAATGGTGGTTGAAATAAAATGTTGCGTGAACTCAACCAATCAGCACAATCAGCGCCCAAGTCCCACCCCTGAAAGTTCTGGAACTTTGAAAAAGTACTACCTCGCGATCAGGTACTTACTGAGAGGAAATTTTTTACCCGGAACTTCATTTAGACCCTGGTTCCTGCAGTCGAAACACACAAAGTACCACCCCAAAGTCCCTAGGTCCTCGGGAAAGTTCCTGCGGTGAAAACGCAGCTTAAGAGAGCAAGCCTTTAAGTTATCCACAATTGATGGTGAGCACGGATGGACATGTTTGGAGTTTTCTTTTTGAGCACTCAATTACTTACACGTGCGCTTGTAACCTCACACAAACCTGCGCAAAAGAAAAATCGGGTTGCACACGGACATCAGCGGACTTAAAATTACGTCTCACACACTGTCTGCGAAATGCATTGGGATGTGTCTCTAACAAAAGCGAAAAATGGCCTACTCATTTGCCACCCAGCCAAAATCTTTTGTGTGATTATTTGTGGAGATTGATGTTAATATCAGATGTAAATGGCTTCGACTGATTGAATCACTCGTGTGGATGTTGATACCAGGTGTAAATAGGGAGTCACATTTAACATTGCTTTGTAAAATTTTGTGGACGAAATCCAGTCATTTCAAGTGTTCAGGAGTTTTGTTTGAGGGCGAAAAAGTTTCCTACAAAGATTTCACTCATGTTCAAGTCGGTCAGATATACCACCGCACAGACCAACAGAACGATGTTCGGTTTAAAAGTGACTTCTTATAGTGTGCTTCATACGTCGCTACATTATTGACAATGGACCTTTTTTGCCCACAAAATTTCGCTGAAATATCACTAATATGGATGTATCTTAAAGGGTTAGTTCACCCAAAAATGAAAATTCTGTCATTAATTACTCACCCTCATGTCGTTCCACACCCATAAGACCTTCGTTCATCTTCGGAACACAAATTAAGATTTTTTTTATGAAATCCGATGGCTCAGTTAGTCCAGGGGTGCAATACTCACCTCTTGGAGGGCCACAGCCCTACAGAGTTTATCTTCAACCTTAATTAAACTCACCTGATCCAGCTAATCAAGTCCTTCAGGCTTATTTGAAATCTACTGCTGCATACTTCCCTACTATATAGTAGGCAAAAAACAGTACGTGACAAAAGAAGTATGTCCGAATTCATAGTACTCATAAAAGAGTAGGCAAAAAGTACCCTGATGGCCTACTACTTCCAGCGAGATTCAGATGTACGCATCTGATGGACACTTTACTATCCAATGAGGCCACAGGAGACTATTTGTAAATGGCAGTGAAGCGACGCAACTGAAGCTGGTAGGTCACATGATAATAACAACATGCTGAATATAGTACACCCAGTTTACATTCATACTACACACATTCATACGATATAGAGCATACTTTTTTTTAGCAGTCGTGGAGAAACTACTCGAGAGTACGTGATTTCAGACGCAGCCTAAAGGTATATGTGTTGAAGCAGGTTGAAACTAAATTCTGCAGGGCTGTGGCGCTCCAGGAACTGAGTTTAGCACTGTAAGGTTCCACCCACTAGCCCAACGACGGCATCTAGTGGTCTGGTCGAAGGTATTTCGCGTGTACGTCCTCTGGCACTTCTGTAAAATTCATCTTAATTTAATACAACTTTGGTTTCTAATTCAATTCTGACTTCGTAAATAATTTTATCTGACTCCAATTATAACTGACTCTTAGTTTCACAATCTTTCCGCTGTAACAGCTGATTAGTTGTGCTTAAATTTAGGTCTTTGATCATTCTGGATACCTCATAATGTCAATTATTCATTCATTACGGACCGAATCACCACTTAGAGAATTTCGCAGCGGCTGTCTGCGTTCTCACGACATAAATTCACCAGTTTATGATTCTTAGTCAGAGGGTGCAGAGTTTACTAATGCATTTGAGTCGAACCGCCACATGCTTGTTCATACAAAAATACAGTCACGATACTGCAACTTGCTAATTCAATAACAGACAAACTCAAAAAGTCCCATGATGTGCTCCCATGCTCCTTTCATGGGGCTCTCTAGTTTGACCTGTCCTGATGCAGATTTATGGAAGTGAAGGACTCTAATAATCTACTAGTCATAATGATTTTAGAGGAATCCAAGATAAATCAAGATTAACATTTATTGTTTTTGCCAGGCAGGATAAATCATCAATTCAAAGAATTACAAAGAATACATCACACAACTGATCAGCATAAAATGCAAAATACAACTCACAACAAAATATTAAAAGTCAGCATACCTGGCGAATAGAGAGATACACACAGCAATTGTGCGGGAAGTTCTGAATGCAGATGCTTCCTTGAGTGGTTTGCCAAATCCCTTTAAATTAAAAGTTATAACAAAAGGGCTATAAACATTTAGCACCCAAATATTTATACAGCTTTTGCTGGACCTTTTCTCATGCCCCAAAGGGTCACACATCTGGTTTTGGGGATCCAAGCAAATGGTTAATAAGAATCTTTATTGGGGCATCTCCCACCCCAGGAGAACAGGTTTTGTTTTCTTTATTCTTGTCTGTTCTATTGTTGTGGGAGTGAAACCCTCTTACCAATCGCACCAGAAGTATTGAATTCAGTAATTCAGTCTTAGTAAAAATCCATCCTTACAGCACCCATCCACATCAGAATGTTATATAATTTTATTTTTATTTTTAAATCAAGATCTACAGTATATAGCTGTACTAAACATCAGTTACCATTTGCTTGGCTTTGATTTTTGTCCATTCCCACAGCAATTCACTTTCAGTGGACAGAAAAATGACTTGACATTCATGTCACGTTAGGACCTAGCGTTGCAAGCATGTCCACTGCAACAACACTATCCCTCATTACATTCTCTCTTTGATTTTTTTTTTTTTTTTTGTCTAACTCTACCTCCACTTGACCTCCATTTGCTGAACACGTGATGCTGTCACAGTGATCTGCTCTCATTTCCCCCCTATTTCTCTCTGTCTTTGCTCTCCTGTCTCTGTTGTAGCTGCAAGGGTTTTGTACAACCCAGATTACATACAGAAGCCAGTGCAGCCCCACAGAGCCCCTTACCGTACGGTGATTTAATTTTTTTTTCTTTTTGAGGCATGTCACCTTGAAATTAGACAAGAGTAGAAGGTTGCAGTCAATCAAAAACAGCTTTCTCGTAGTTGACCAGCGACTGCATTGCATTTGCACTCTTTGTTGCTGATGAAGTGCAACTGAACGATGGTTTTTAAATTAAGTTGTCCAATGTACCTGTTAAATCTTTTCCATCCATTTTAGTTGGTAGTTGGTTGTTTATTCAATTTTATAAATTACCACTACTTTATTGGACAAGTACTGGTATATCATCAGGCATGCAAAGAATGGGCAGGAAATTATGAGGGAAAGAACTGAGGAATGTGTTAGGGACATGTTGCAGGTGTGACTCAAACCTGCATTACTGGCATGAGCACTAAAGTCCCCGATATTCTCACAGCAAAGTTCTTTTTTGTTATTCGCTTAAAATACCTGAGCAGCAGTATATTTTCAGCGAACAGCCCAATCCTTCTGAGTGCTGTGTTCAAACGAATATGTAAATATGTGCTGCTCCCTTTCCTTTCAATAACAAAATAAACACACAACAAAAATGGAAGCAGGGAGAAAACAGCAGTTAAGAAAGCTTCTGATCGTAACAATGTGGATATGTTTGCACCAGCTCTGAAATTATGTAAACACCAGGCTAAAGGTAGTTCAAAGATGTTTACCAGCCAGATGCGAACTTTCCAGGAAAGTTTGGCAAGCTGATTCAAACTCGTTTTGGCCTGATTTTGTTCAAATTGATGTCACACCATTCGATTTTGCTTCAAGTATATCGGGGCCTTAACGAAATAGTTTGCCCAAAAATAAAAATTACCCCATGATTTACTCACCCTCAAGCCATCCTAGGTGTATATGACATTCTTCTTTCAGACGAATGCAATCGGAGTTATATTAAATAATGTCCAGGCTAATCCATGCTTTATAATGGGAGTGGATGGTGGCCCAAATTCTAAAGACAGAAAAAAATGCACCCATCCATTATAAAAGAAGTCCACACAGCTCTGGGGGTGTAAGACTTTATAAAGTGTAATCTCTAGCTTCCACTAACTGTCCTACATGCGTTCACGGGAGAGTGGCATCCCAACGTAGGACGCAGGCGCAGTGTGAGCTCCGGTGAGAATATGCTAGTCTCATGAGAACCAAGTTGTGTACAGCAAAGGAAATCCACATGAATACAGCGAATTGTTTGAGTTATACTCTACATTTTATTAGTGTTAAAATGCTAATTTCTTGTGACTGTCACATAGTCAACATAGCTAAAGTCTTGTGGTTACGTGCGCCGACATCAAATGGAGATGCACCATTAACATTTCACAAATTCCCTGTAAAGGATCTAGAGTGATTAAAGCTATGGCTGCTTGCTATTTGCTGGGATGTAAATACACCTGTGGTAAAATTATCAACGCGTGCTGTGCAGTAAACATTTCCGCTCCGAGGATTACAAGGCAGAGAACAGTGGAAGTACAAGACGACTTCTGAAATCGTCAGCTGTGCCTATGCATGCACCGTTGTTTCAGCCAAATGAGGTATAAATTCAACAAATACTGTAATATGATTGCTATATGAAGGAATCCTCACGTAACCGTTTTTTATTATTATTATTATTATTATTATTTGTTTTAATCTCTACATGCAATTTAACATTTAAAACTAGCACTTGGTATGCCACCAATCTGAGCTGACTGTAAAACAAATGCATAGAGTGAATACAGCTAGCCCACACCTATAACACTATAATATTTACACAAAAAAAAAAAAAAAACGTGCTCCACAGCTGCGACACGCCTACCGGAGCTGATCCGCAGCCACTCTAGTGCTTGTGTTTACACCAGCTGCACCGTGGCACATTTCAGATGCTTCGCTAAAGACAGGCGACAAGTCTATATTTGATGGAGGCCGCAGACGCGTGCAGTGTGCAGCCTCCTCCCAGAGCTCCTGGTCGGTATACTCCGGTTCAAACAAATATGGCTGGGCAAAAAAAAAAAATCAGTCTCCTCTTTTATCGAAATCCTCCGTCCATCCTATCAATTTTTCTTTACAAATCCTAGTTTTGTACTTTTAATTTGTGACCGGTGTTTTGTTTTGCTCTCTTCTCTGCGCTTCTGTGTTCGTCACCGGATCTCACACTGCGCCTGCGTCCTACGTCATAAGCTGGGACGCCACTCTCTCGTGAACGAGCGTACGACAGTTAGCGGAAGCTAGAGATTACACTTTATAAAGTTTTAAATATGGATATTTTTTCTTACACAAACACATCGCTTCGCTTCAGAAGGCCTTTATTAACCCCCCAGAGCCATGTGGACTTCTATTATAATGGATGGGTGCATATTTTCTGAATTTGGGCCACCATCCACTCCCATTATAAAGCATGGATTAGCCTGGACATTATTTAATATAACTCCGATTGTATTCGTCTGAAAGAAGAATGTCATATACACCTAGGATGGCTTGAGGGTGAGTAAATCATGGGGAAATTTTCATTTTTGGGTGAACTATCCCTTTAATATTCAAAATTGCTGCACCACAACTCTGTCTTATCCATACCGTTATTAAAAGGGAGGCAATATATACAAGAGCATAGAGAGGTATTTTCATGTTGGGCTTGACTAATGAACATGCATAATGTTTCATTATAGGGCTTTTGGATCATGTGACAGTGCTAATAGGGATTGCTTATGGAGGGACAGCCATTGCTGGAGTCATCAATCAGCCCTTCTACAACTACCAGGAGGTTGTTCGAGGCACACATTACACTAAATTTGGTAGAGGCTAGGGTTGGTTAACCTGTTTTGTTTTTTTGCTTTCTGTTCACTCAGACAGGGGCTGGTGCTTCTTTGGGCAGAACATTATGGGGAGTTCTGGGTTTGGGCGCGTTTGGGTTTCAACTCCAGGAAGTCCCAGATGGTAAAAGAATCATCACAACCACACGTTCCCATAGCAATAAACTTGTGACCGACACAGTACAAGCCATGGAGCCTTATGATGTCATCAGAGTGGGAGGAGCTGGGAATAAGGTGGGGCACTAGCCTTGATTTCAAGTCAGTTGAAATTGGCATTGAAATTGAACTAATCATTCTTCATTCTGGGCCTGGTAGATCATCCAGCTAGTGGAGGGAAAGGCCTCCGCTTATGTGTTTGCCAGTCCAGGATGTAAAAAGTGGGACACTTGTGCGCCTGAGGCAATTCTGCATGCAGTTGGAGGTGATAGTCACTGGTTGCACGTTACAAATGTGCTTGATATTTAACATAAATATACTTAAGTGGTTTTTATGTTGTTTTCATAAACAGGCAAACTGACAGACATCCATGGTAATACATTCAGATATGATGCCAATGTGAAGCACATGAATTCTGCTGGAGTTCTGGCGACACTAAGGGATCATCAGTACTATTTAAGCAGAGTGCCACAGGCTGTCCTACAGGCTCTTCCCTCTGACTAAACCATTACAGGATATGAAGTCATACTCTAAATATTTGTGCCTCAAAGCTGTGATATGTCTTTGCAATAATCTTAATTCATCTGAAAATTTTCTTAGATTTAACTGTTTAAGATTAATAAGATTTTATTATTTACTGAGTACATTCACATGTTTTCATCCAATTTTATTAGGGGACCAAATAAAAAATTTTTAAAACATTTTGTTTTTATCATTTGTAGTAATATAATATATACTGTAGGTAATTTAAAACAAAACATAATTTAACAATAATATTTATATATACATGTCCTATTGCATATATACAATGGTTATATCTATTACATTTTGTTTTAATTGGGGTGTAATTACATGTTTTGCCATTTACATGGCTGTCTAATTTTTTAGAGAAAATGAAAATTTGTCTGACAGCATTGATAATTGTCTTTACATATTATTGTCTTACAGAATTGTTGGTAGATACATTTGAGTAAATTTTTAATAGTTAAAATTAAGTTAACTATTAGTAAAAACCAGTGTTTTCAGCACTAAGGTATTTAAAATTAGTTCTGTAATCATTGTATTGATTTTTGCATCAGGCAAGCAAGTCTGAACTACCCTGCTACTGTGAATGAGTGTTTTTCATACAAAGCTGCCTGACAGTTTTGCATCACCAGCCATAACCAAAACATTACAACAGACACAACAAAAGTGCACTAATATAACAACATTGTGGCTTTAAAACAACCATGACAATAATGAAATGTGTGTAGGTACAACCTTAACACTAGGTTGTATTGAGATGCATACTGTACCAATCATGAATATTTATGTAGGGTGAGGTAGATTGCAACTGCAATTGGTTCTACCATGTATAGACCTATAAATATTGGTAATCCATCTAGGGGTAATTGAGTGAGAATGTTTTATTTTGTTTGTTATATTGTATGTAATATGTATGCCCAGTGCCTGTTTTCCATTTTTGTGTATTATATGGTAGCTGCTATTTAGGTGGACTGCTTCTCTGCATTTATAAACCAATGTGATTAAAAACAAGACCACAAGTTGGATGAGAAATAATATTTATTTTAATGATAGATGTTTAAAAAGTCCAAAAATGTGTCAAAAAAAAAAAAAAAATGGTAACCATATTTTTATTAATGCATAGTATGAAAAGGCTTACCTGAGGTCTATGCTGTCAGAAACTTCTTCCCATATTTGATAAGCAGATCCAGATCAGCAGTTCCAAGACATGGAGACTTAAAGGCATAGTTCACTAAAAATAAATAAATAAATAATTTACTGACCCCTTATGTCATTCCAAAACCACATGTAGAACACAGAATAAGAGCTGTTTCGAGAAGCTACATAATTTGACTTGGAAGCTACATTCCAAGTCCTCTGAAGTCACAATATCTTTGTGATTTAAATATGGATGTGTTACTTGCACAATTTACTTAGAACATGGATCCCCTAAAGGGACATGGTGAGAAAAAAAAAAAAAAAACAGATGGGATATTGCATTCTCTTGCAAAACTTTTGTTGCTCGGTGAAATGCAATACTCTTGAGAGAAAGCTAAAAACCACTGAAATATGCTTTTTCCTCCCATCACATATTTTTTTCCATCCTGTCCCCTTAGGGGCTCCATAAAAATTTAAATAGAATTAGTGACAACATAGAGGTTGCCTCCAAAAGAGCCATATTTTAATATTTTACAGTGGAGAACAAGATTGTCAAAAGATAAACTAAATATCACTCTGTTCCTTATATCATAAGACTTGAAATGTACAGCACAAATCATTTTATGGCTTGTTACGAGTTATTTCTACATGGTCTTTCATTATGTAAAGAAGCGGGGCCAGAACTTTATTCCAAATTTCTCTCTTAGTGTTTCATATTAAGGAAGTCTCACAGGCTTGAAATGACATGAGAATAAGTAAATGATGTAAATTTTCATATTTTTGTGAACAATCCCTTTAAGTCATGCAACGTCAGTCAGGACACTGCACAACCTCCTTCTTGAAAACTGGGCTGCTCTCACGTTATTTATCACCCTTAAAATAAGAAAAGAAACAGATAAAATCCATTATTGTCTATGTACTGAATAACCAAGCCTAATTCCAGAGGCTTTCCTGGGTACAATCGGTGTGGAAGAGGAATGAAATGGTGTTCCTTCAATTGGCCTTGATGCTTTATCTATATGAGACAATGAATTGCAAAAGGACAATGTGCAACATATTACGACACAGAACAGTATGCATATGTACTACGGCCTAAATAGGGCAAATTAATATACCCATTGTGTGTATGAAATGCATTACAAGTATGTAGTGCAGGGGTTCTAAATTTTGGCCCCTGAGTTCCAGTTTGATCAAGTTTGGAGCTAAACTCTGCAGGAAACTGGAACATGAGGGCCAGAGTTGAGAATCCCTGCACTCTTTATAAAAAATAAAAATAAAAAAAAATTCCATGAAAATAGGCAGACTTTTCTGTATTTATTTTTTTACCAGTGTTTTACCCATATTTTGTATACATTTGTTATATATATATATATATATATATATATACACACACATATATATATATATATATACACACACACACACACACACACACACACACACACACACACATACATATATACATATATAGGACTTGTGGTTTGCTATTGCTGTGATGTCAAGTAAATGACAGGTTGTCCCACCCTTGCAGCAGTAAACGCATCATCAAAGAAGAGATGTCGTTGCAAATGGGAGGGGAAGTTATTTTAATAATTAGATTGAGGGTACATGAATTAAAAAAAAAAAAAATGTGTAAGCAAGGTTTATAAATTACTTATAATAAATACTGAAATCTTCATAAAATAAGACTTCTGATGACTTTGTGTGCCAGTTAATATAAAGAAGCTGAAATATGTTACCAAGAATATTAATGCACTAAAAAACTAAATATGCAATTTGCTTATCACAAACCTAAAGCCTGATAATTCAGCTAGGTATACATTTTAAACGTGGAGATTTTTTTTCTCTACAAATACAAGATAAAATGAAAATGCACAGCAAATTTAAACAAGAAATCATTGAATTTCCTTTTTCAGAATTTGTCTGTACACATTTTGTAACATTGACAAAGGTAAGAACACTGTAAGAATGCAGCAACATACTGCAATTCATTTGTATCAGTATAGAGTAACAATAATTTATCAGAATATGAATAAAATGAGAAAAACACCTATTTTTTATTTTAATAGGACAAAGTAACTAGTATTCTTTTTGTGCTCTTTTTGAAACAAAAGAATGAAAGGGAAAAAATTATGTTTTTGTGTAATACCTTTTTAATAAGCAGCCTCAACTGATACAAAAAAATGTATACTTTTCTAAACAAACAAGAAAACAAACTTACAGTATTGGGGAAACTACTATGACAAAAGTTAATTTAAAGCACTTAAACTGCAGTCAAATTACTGTTTTTGTATCATAATATTAGACTGTCTGGCACAGAAACAATATTAGAGTGACAGCATGAAAGTCAATATCTATACACAAATATACATTTAATAAAAAAAGACCACACCCGATTAATAAAACTGTGCTAAACAGCAGCATTTTGGAAATCTTGTTACAAAAGCTACACAGCTGAGCTACTGAAGACAAATGTACTTAAAGGGTAGTTTACCCAAACATGAAAATCTGTCATTAATTACTTACCCTCAATTTGTGTTCTGAAGATGAAAGCAGGTCTTACGGATGTGGAACGACATGAGGGTGAGTAATTAATGACAATTTTCATTTTTTGGATGAACTAACCCTTTAAGTTAGTAGTATAGCTACTTTTAGTTGGTTATTCCCCAACACTGCTGGTATACTGTATAAAGGAGATATATATAAAAATGTGGAACAAAAAAAAAAAAAACAACAGCCTTACATGGCTTGATGGCTGGATGTCCAGGACAAAGGAAAAGCTGCGGCCCAATTGTCATCTGTAATCCTTCCATCTGTGAAGACATTTTATGTAGTTGGCTGTGCAAATGGGAATGTGGGAGACTGTCCTTAAACTGAGGTCTGTAACACCAGGAGAGTCATCCATCTAGTCATTTCCATTGATCTCAAAAGGCAGCTGCTTGACTGGCGTAGGACCCAAGTCGTAGGTGATGCAAAAAAAAAAAAAAATTTGGTTGTGGTCAAAAAAGTTTTTCACTTCTATCTCTGAGATGTAAATTACCATGTGACTAATCACGCTGGAGCGGCAGGAAAATTACCTCATGACAATGCTGACTTGTTGAATAACATGCACAATCCCAAGACCTTCACTAGATTAGCTGCTGGTTGAGAAAAAATGCATTGTTTTAACGGTGCGCTTAATTTACACTGGATCTGGAGCTTCTAACGACGCCATTAACTCTTTAATTTGGAAGACGGGTTTTCTTTACTATCAGTGTTGGGGAAAGTTACTTTTAAAAGTAATTCATAACAATATTGCGTTAGTTACTTTATGGAAAGCACTGAGTTACGTTACTTTTGCATTACTTTTACTTACCTGGGGCTGGGCTTGCTTGTTTTTTTTAATAACTTTAAGGAAAGGAATAATCATAAAGGAATACTGAATCTGTTTTTGCACAAGTGAGATAAGTAAATGCCTACTCACATTCAGTCTAGAACTACAATAACGTACTCCGTTACTAATGTAACCTCGATTATCTGAGATATGGGAACAAGTACTGTGTCGCTAGATGCGATGGGGAAAACTCCTTTCTTACTCAAGCTCATAAGCGGGCATTCTGGCATAGGATCCTCAGGTTAATTCGACTAAAGCGACGAACACAGAGTCATGCAGTAACACAGCATGGGCCCCAACGCAGTACTTATTCCCGTATCTCAGGGAACCGAGGTTGCGTAAGTAACTGAGTACATTCCCTTTCGATACTTCACTCGTACTGCATCACTAGACGCGGTGGGGAACCAGTTCAATCATGCTGTGCTATGGCTGCGGAATGACTGATATATGACAACTCTGTCTCAAAGCATTAATAAAGGGCCCAGAGGAACAAAGACATAGTAGGGCGAAGCCATCCTAACTAGGGGTTCAGACTAAGTCAGAGCAGTCAAGGGGGCATAGCAGGTTGAATTCATAGAGGTCAAGCCCAGCCCTAGATAGTCATTCCAAAAAAAACCTGTATAGCATAGGCGCTTAAAGAAGGACCAAGAGCATCCTTGCAGTCGTTGGGCCCAAATTCAAGCGCTCACAGAGAGCATTTGCAAGTCCCCTACTTGCTTGACTGATGCTAGAGCTAGCGGTAAGGCGGTCTTTAGCGATAGAGGCTGTAGGCTGACTGACTGTAGCGGCTCAAAGGGAGGCCTCCTAAGAGCCTTTAAGACCATAGATATGTCCCACGTAGGGATGGTGAGGGCGCAAGGCTGATTCAGCCTTCTGGACCCCTTCAAAAAAACCAACAACTAGGTTGTTCCTGCCTTCAGACTGGCCGGCTACAGGGGCTTGAAACGTAGCTGTAGCTGCCACAAACTTTGAGTGTGGAGGGAGTGCGTCCCTTATCCAACAACTCTTGAAGAAAGGACAATATTAGTGAAATGTCACAGGAGGTTGGGTCAGAAATAGTATTCAAAACTCTCTCAGGGAGGTCCACAGGCTCCCATCGCGAGGCCAGAGATGTACTGCCTACAGCTGGGGTTAGAGGTACCAGATTGTTCTGCTTGCCTGAGAGAGAAGGTCCTGTCTCAGGGGAATGGGCCACAAGCGCTGCTGTGAGTCAGCTCTGAGAACCAAGGTTGGTTCCTCCAGAGAGGGGCCACTAGGAGAACCATGTGTTTGTGTTCCCTGATTCGCCTGATGGCCTGAAGGATCAGTGCAATCGAGGAAAAGGCATATAGGAGAAGGCTGGGCCAGTTGTGGGCCAGCGCATCCCTGTCCTTTGAAAAATAAGTTGGGCAATGAGAGTTGTCTTCTGAGGCTAAGAGGTCGACCTCTGCCTTCCTGAAGATCTCCCAAATCCTGCAAACCAGTTGAGGATGGAGCGTCCACTCTTCTCAGGAGACGTTGCTCCGAGACAGCATGTCTGCTCCCTCTTCAGTTTGCCTCTTTCGCATCTGTCGAGACTACCTTCCTTCTGGAGACCGCCCCCAGGGCCATGCCTGACTGGCAATGAGGGTTCTTCCAAGGGGCCAGAGCTGCTATGCAGGCCTGCTTCATTTTGATATGTAGGCGTCCGTGACACCAGGCTTGGGCTGGAACCCGGGGTTTCAGCCAGTACTGTAGGGGCCGCATGTGTAGCAGGCCCAGCTGAAGCACTGGCGATGCAGAGACCATGAGACCCAGCATCCTCTGAAACAATTTGACGGGGAGAGGCTCCAACTTTGAAGACGGCCGCAAGCTGCTGAATGACCAGAGCGCACTCTGACATGATCTCATTTGGGTCGAGTCGAAACAAGCAGAATATGAGCTCACTTAGTCCCACTCATTCAGCCCTGCGATTCCATTGTTTCCTTATCTCTTGCCTGTAGAAAGAAAACTGTGGAGAACGAGGAGAGGAGCCACTTTCTAGAGAAAACCTTCTGTGAATGTAGCGAGTTGTAGTGAGAGTGCTCATCCTCCATTCAATCAGCCTTGCAAATCCATCATTTCTTTGTCTCATAGAAACAAAGAGAACAGTGGAAAACAAGGGGAAGTCTGTGAATGCAGCTAGGTGAGACTCACGCTCTCGTAGTGAGTGTGCCCATTTTCAATGGAGATGGCTTGCAGGGGCGGGGCCAGCAAGTGATGCGCTCTGCGGTTCGGCATTTTACTACAAACGCCAGTGAAATGTTATATTTATATTTAAATATATTCCATGAGTCTCACCCTGACAGTTATAAGGGAGAACATGTCAGAGCTGTCAGTGCTGCATTCATCTGAACACTGTCAGTGTAGTACTCACCCTAACAGCGCACGGAGCACCGAGAAATCCCCTGCTGCAGGAAGAGTGAGACACGTGTGGTACAGACTGGTGAGAGCTCCCGTTCACTTGGCCCTGTGACCCATTCCTTCTTTATCTCAGCTTGAGAGAAAGAGAAAAGTGGAAAACCAGGGAAGTAGCCGCTTTCTAGAGAAAGCAGTTTATGAACGAAGTGATGCAAAACTGGAGACTCATGAGGCGTCCTCAATGAACGCGGCTTGCGGGGGCAGAGCCAGCAAGTGACGCGCTCAGAGTTTTGGCATTTCACAACAAATTTATTCTCAGAGAGAATAAATTCCTTGAGTCTCACCTGAGTCATGGGGAGAACGTCATGTCATATTTAGCTGAGCTGTAATCAGCTGAGCGCTGTCAGAGTTTAGCTCGCTCTTGTAGTGAGAGCACTTGTCCTCAATGAACGCGGCTTACAGGGGCGGGGCCAGCAAGACGCGCTCAGATGTTTGGCATTTTGAAAAACGCTGGTGAAAAAATGCTATTTTAGAGAAATAAGCTCTGTATAGTCACCTGACAGAAGCAGGGCAGGAGCATCATTCTCAGAGATGCATCGGAAGTTAGCTTCTCATAGAATCGCCGGATAACAGCAGGGGATGCAGCCGAATCAGTTGCTTGCAGAGCGCTGGTCTGTCAGCTCGATAGCAGATGCAGACAGCAGAGTCAGCTCAATTCGCTGCGAGGGCTTCTTCAATGACGAGATGGCTTCTTCAGTGCATCTCGAAGTCAAGCGAAGAAATAGTCTATGTCGCTGAAGGAGAAGTAATCTGAGGATCCTATGCCAGAATAACCTGCTTATGTTGGCAGATGGCCCAGCCCATTTCGGCTGGCTCTGGCGGGCTTCACCGCCATAGACTTGTGCAGCTCCGCTGCCTCGTCATTGGTTCGTTTTACCTGAACTGCACAAACCAATGGCGTGCAGTTTCACTGCGTGATTTAAAAAGGCTTCAGTAATCGGAGAAAAAGGAGTTTTCCCCACCGTGTCTAGCGACGCAGTACGAATGAAGTATCGAAAGGGAACCATCATGTTTACACACATCACCTCTGCACTTACTCCTGATTTCTCTCACCATGGGGACAGGAGAGGTCAATAAATGGGAAAACAAAGTAACTTGTGTTACTCATTAAAAAAAAATTAACTCTGATATTTTGTTTAAAAGTAGTGCATTACTAGTTACTTGAAAAAAAAATAAAAAAATCTTATTGCGTAACTTGCAATGCGTTACTCCCAACACGGTTTAGTATAGTCACCATATTGGGAATTCCAATTTCTCCCATTCATTAGCTGCATCCGAGTATAGAGGCTGCATCCTTAGAAGGCTACAAAGTCCAAGAAGGTCAAACAGAGCATTATTAAATGGGATGGTCTAGCCCAGTGGTTCCGAACCCCGGTCCTGGAGTGCCCCCAACAGTACACACGTTGGATGTCTTTCTAACTGGACAACCATTTTAGGTCTAGACGTCTCTACCAACGAGCTGATGAGTTGAATCAGGTGTTTGGTTAGGGAGACATGCAAGATGTGCAGAGCTGGGGGTACTCCAGGACCAAGGTTGGGAACCACTGGTTGCCTAGAATCTATGACAGCTGCAGTTGACAAGCAGCAGTAATGTTTGTACTGGAGTAAGATTCTTGGTAAGATGTGTCAACATTTGAACCTCTTTAAAGTGTTTTTATTTATTTATTTTGTTTATTTTACATTTGTATCACGGGTGTACAATGAAAATTGGGATAGCCTGGACCATGAAGGAGGCATTCGTTGTATCCTTCATGGCCCAGGAAACGAATGTTGAATTCCAAGGAACCTTCAAATGAGACTGCCTTCGTTGCTCCGCTGTGACACATTCGGTCTTAGAGAATAAAAGATAAAGCCCCAGAACTGAGACAGTAATTCTAATACACGTCCAACACACTAATGGCAATTCGTAACAATTTTGTCATATTAGTGCAAATTCATATAAATCTCATTAGCACATTTTCAAACGATCTGCTTATGCCCCATTGGTGGTTAGGTTTAGGGGTGGACTTTCATGGCTTTCTCCTAAAAATCGAGATTGGGTTGAACGGTCTCTGTTATATACTGCCTCTGATGTGTCCGTCTCTCTAACCTACAGAGCGAGTGTTATCAGCCCTAATGACTCAACTCCCTGCTGAGTTAACCTTTTAAAATTAATCACTGGCAGATTCTTGTGGCCAGTGACCAGTGAGCTTCTTTGAAACGTCATTGTCCTGCTCAGATCAGATGCACATTTTGTTCTTGAAAAGTCACATACTGTATCACTGATTATTATCCATGGTGACTAGGTAACCAAGAATTCTCCTATACAATTCAGTGTTCGAAATGTGTATAGGTAGTTGTCAGAGGCAGTTGTTTATTCTGTATCCTCCTCCATCCTCAACTGTTAAGTGTAACAGACCTCTGAAAATATGGTGAGATCAAAACATTAAATAGGCATGACACTTCCAGCAAAACTAGAGTGGTTTTTAAATTGTCTAGTAGGAAGACCTCTTGACCCAGTGAATAACTTGCATTTCATTTTGAAAGACAGTATGACCCTAAAATCCAATGTCTTTCAATGAAGATATACAGCAGTGGAACAATGTCCACTCAAAACCGCTCCAGTAAAAAATATAAAAAATATGCATAGGATTATTATACCAGTCATTAAGAAAAGCTTTCAGATCCATGAGGGATAAGATTGAAATGTATGCAAAATTCTGAACATTCCATAAAGGTTTAAAAAAAATTCAGATCCAGTATTTGGTGTTAGTGATGCCATTGTTTGTTTTGCCAACTTCGAAAGGGAATACAGGAACAGTGTCTTGTTGTTAAATTGTTGCCTAAAACATTACAGGTCCCCAATTTTGCTTAAGAGTTCCATGCTTTGGTTTTTAACAAAATCAATTCAGTCAAAGAAAATGTTAGGAATGTTAGTGAAACGTTAATAAATGAGGACTCACAGCAATGCACTGCTCCTGAATACAAATAGGATCCAGCCCTGCATTAAATTCAAACCAAGAAAAACTCTGTGCACACTGTGTGTTGATTCATTTGTGGAATTAAACATAAATCACAGAAATATTGAATTCAGTTAAGTTTGTTAATATGCCTGATCCAGACCTACACATTATATCAGCACTGTTTTTTAAAGTATTAAAAGCATTGGTTATTATTGACCATATAAAATTATTCTACCATTCTATTGTTCAGTTTGCAGAATATACTGCCTTACTGGGTAAAACATATGGCAAAGTAATATCTTATGTAAAATCAGCTTAAATTTAATGTCTTAATGTGCTGCACCTTGAATAAAAATAAATAAATAAATAAAAATAAATAAATAAATAAATAAATAAATAAATAAATAAATATATATATATACACACACACCCTTGATGTGGTTTAAAATGCTACAAACCAAGCGAAAATGCAAATCAATGATTTTTTTTTTAAAAATTGTCTGTGTATCTTCATGTATACATTTGTTTTGTAACATGCCTGCACATTTGTTTGAATATGATTACTGTACAAACTTTTGACATTGTTATTCTTGTTACTGATTACTTAAAAAGGTTATAATATAACAAACGCATGTCACGTTATCAATAATCACAAGAACAAGGACTAATATTTTAGTAGCAGTATGCAGAGTTAATAGTCAAAGTCATTTTCCATAAAATGAACAGATAGCAGCCAGTAACTGTCGAGTTCCAAAGACAACAAAAGGACAATAGAGCACCAAAGCAGTCCTACAACTCCAGAACATTCCAGGTCAGTATACTATAGTATACCATTGTTATACAGACTTCAATTTTTCACTGAAAACAATCTTGTTGAACAGAAATTGTAAATTTTTTGAGCAAACTACTATATATTTCAAAGATGTTATAAAAAAAATAAAAAAAACAACTTGATAACATCCACTGATTGCCAAAAAATGGTGGTACATGAAACAAATGTAAGATGCACCCAATAAATACTGATAAAAAGTATTTTAGATGCTTATATTGTATATTTATCATTGGATTGAGCAGTATGTTAACACTTACCTTTAATGCAATCTCATTAGTATTTGCATCTAAATATATTTAACTTATAGAATGATGCTTTATGAGCATTTAATGAACATCACTGTAGGGTGGACCACTTGACAATACAAGTGTAATACCCAGTGTGCATTCATTAAAGAACCCAATATTACTGCAAAAAAACAAAAAAGCTTTTGTAAATGCATTATATATATATATATATATATATATATATATATATATATATATATATATATATATATATATATATATATATATATATATATATTTATATTTATATATATATATATATATATATTATTCACCAACCACTTTATTAGATACACCTGTTCAACGCAAATATCTAATCAGCCAATCACATGGCAGCAACTCAATGCATTCAAGCATGTAGACATGATTAAGACTATCTGCTGAAGTTCAAACTGAGCATCAGAATGGGGAAGAAAGGTGATTTAAGTAGCTTTGAATGTGGCATGGTTGTTGGTGCCAGGCGGGCTAGTCATAGAATTTCTGGTCTGATCTACTGGGATTTTCAGACAAAACCATCTATATAGTTTACAGGGAATAGTCTGAAAAAGAGAAAATATCCAGTAAGCAGCAGTTCTGTGGGCGAAAATGCCTTGTTGATGTCAGAGGAGAATGGCCAGACTGGTTCGAGCTGATAGAAAGGCAACAGTAACTCGTATAAACCACTCAGTCTGCAGAAGAGCATCTCTGAAAGCACAACATGTCAAACCTTGAAGCAGATGGCCTACAGCAGCAGAAAACCACACCGGGTGCCACTCCTGTCAGCTAAGATCAGGAAACTGAGGCTAAAATTAGCACCAGCTCACCAAAATTTGACAACAGAAGACTGGAGAAACACTGCCTGTTCTGATGAGTCTCGATTTCTGCTGTGACATTCAGATGGTAGTGTCAGGCTGCTGGTGGTAGTGGTGTAATGATGTGGGGGATATTTTCTTGGCACACTTTGGGCCCCTTATGGCGCCACTGTGTGGTATGACTCGGCACAGCTCCCTTTACTTTGGCTTGGTTTGCTTTTCCACTGCAGTTTAGTACCGCTTCAAAGTGGGTGGGATTATAGACTTAACGTTATAGTTGCGCTGCCTCTACTGCCGTTTGATTTAGTGCCTCATGTCGCAAATCCAATGGCGCTGGTAGTGACGATTGTCTCTGACCAATCAGTAATCTGCAGTGTCTACATGTCACATTTTAGTATTGGTATGGCTCACTTGGAACCTCAACAGAGGTGGTACTATTTAAAGAAAGTTGTACCGAGCCATACCATGCTGTGCAAAAGTGCCAAAAGTGACCTATACAGAGCAGCACCATGCAGTGGGGAAGCACCATTCGTACCAATGGCACATCATTTAAATGCCACAGCCAACCTGAGTATTGTTGTGGACCATGTCCATCCCATTATGACCACAGTGTACCCATCTTCTGATGGCTACTTCCAGCAGGATAACACGCCATTTCACAAAGCTCAAATCATCTCAAACTGAGAAATCTGCAGCAAGCGTGATGCTCAAAAACTATGAGAAATGTTTCCAGCACCTTGTTGAATCTATGCTACAAAGAATTAAGATAGATCTGAAGATAGATCAAAAGGAGGTCCAACCTGCTACTAGCAAGATTGTACCTAATAAAGTGGCTGTGAGTGTATATTAAGCCAATGTGACTGGCATCTCAATATATACTCTCAGAAACAGACAACGTTGCTGCAGATCTGGACTTGGTTATTAATAAAGCTTATTCCTGGTTCTTAGCATAACCAGGGTAGGTTGTCTATTAGAAATCAAGCATGGAGTTTATGTTTGAACTGCATCATTGCAATATTTAGGTATAAAAAGGCTTTTAGGGTGCATGTATACAAATTCAAATATATAATGTATAATTCAAATGTATACACAAAGCTTTGGTCTAGACAAACTCTGTATGTCACAAGGATTTGTGCAAAATTCCTGCATGTTTACTGGCAACTTATGTGGCAAACCAAATAGCAAGGAGCAGGCCAAAAAAACAACCAATGGAACAGACCTGTCAATCAATATCTGTTGCCACATGAGAAGCCAGTAAACTACTTTGTAAGTAAGATGTCTTGGTCATGTTTCTTGCGTCAATCGGAACAGTTTCTTTTGAATCTTTAATTACAGCTTCCATCAACCAAAGTTTTACAATTCAGCTTAACAGACAGTTTTTTCTAACAGCAGCTTAAAATGAAAAATGACTGTATAAGGATTCTTTATGAGACTGTTTTGTAAGCTTTATTTAGTGTGTACATGTGTGTGAACTACAAGAATATCTCAGGGCCAAATACAATGGTAGTAAGGATATCACCTACAATCAAATGTACCACTGCTACAAAACCTCACACAATGTTTAACCTATTAAAATAAAATTGTGGATAAAACAAAAATCATTTACATTACACCAGATATTATACCAAGGCCATTTAGTGTACTACAGGATCAACCAACGACTGAAGAGTCAATGCTCTTTCTTCATCAGGCAGTACAAATTGGAAATGAATTTCATGGTAACCTGCAACAACAACAAAAAAAAAGACTAGTTAATAAGACAAGAAGAGAGTTTGTAAAACTTGTTTGTATAATGACAGTGGGTCACATTCACTACTAAGAAAACTATGAACAAGGCCCAGTCAATCTAAAATTAAGAAGAATTATATAATTCATATATAAATAACTACAAAAGCTGTTTTTGTTGAATTTATATCCAAAATGCCATTAAACCGAAGCATAATTTAATGTAAATGAGTAAGCTGATGGAAATCATGTTCTAAAGTTTAGAAAACAGGAAACAAAACTCTAGGGAAAAAAAACGTCTCTAGCTTTCTATCCACATAGCGCAATTACTATCAGTCTTGGCTACTCAAAAGAGCTGAATCACTAGAAACTCACCTTAAATGCTGTACAATTGTCATTACAAAATCTCCTAAAAATACTTGGTGCGGTTGAGAGCTCTCTGAGCAAGCTGGCCACTCTCATCTGTGATTTTCTCCCAGTCTGTCTGACCAACAACAAAACCAATCGCGCGTTTTCTGTCGGCATCCTTCTTCTCTTCGAGATCAGCCCAGCGCACCTGAAAGATCAGTAATTTTAATCAGTGCAAAATGTTTGTTGGAATCATGACCCTGCCCAAAACCAAATAAGAAAAGCAATGAAAATTCAAATCAGATGGTCACCAACTGGTGAGAGTCTTCTTCAGTAAAATAAAAATACAGACCAACAAGTCTATCTTTTTCAAAACAGGGCTCTCAATCTGCAATTCTCAAGAACATTCAAAATAAAAACTGAACAATAGGTAACCACAAACAGTAAGTGAAAGCAAATACAAAAAATAACATGTGCACCACATTACCCTCTTTTTGCCAGGTTCAGACATGCGACTGGCATAGTCATCGGGCAGCTGAAGGAAGTCTTCCATGCCGGAAACATCATTGTCTCGTTTTCTCTTGCCTCCTCCCGCCAGACCATCCAACTTGTCTGGAAGGACAAAGCAGCATCTAAAGTCATCATCAGTTCTACATCTGATGATCACTTATTTGTTTCAAAGCTACTAAAACCTGGTAAATTACATACTAATATGGGAAAGAAGCTATTATTCTGTTATAATCAATGGCTGCCCAAAGACATATCTTATGCACAGTTCATTAGGATTAAGTAAAGTTACAAGGGCTTTTCACACAGTGCTGGGTCAGCGTTTTTTAAACCAGCTAGAGCTGGTTTTAGACCTGTAGTGTTTTTAGACCTGTAGATCATTTGCTGAAAAAGTTGTTACTTCAAGTCACGTGCAAAAACTATTTTACTTTATCATATTGAGCAAGAATCAAGGCCTCAGTATTTTAATGTGTTTTGGAAAATTGTTCTGAAATATGTTCGTAAAGTCAAATTTCAAATAGGTATTTTACTTTGTGTTTGCTGCAGGTTAACTCACGGTTCATTTTGAAAAGCATTAGCAAAACAAACACTGCTGCTTTTCACACAACGTATGTAATGGTCTGTTGGGTCAGATTGCTTTTTTTCACCACAAGCAAACCGCTCTAGTTTTTCAAGTGGGCTGATACCACCTTATTCAAGTGATCACGGGCTGCCGTGTTCATATATGCCTAAACTAAAGAAGAAAATGCAGCAGGTTCCGAAACAAATGCTTCAAATGAGCCAGGTGTGAAAATGCCCTAAACATACACTTTCATGCAGGGTGTTTAACTGCCTGAGAGCACAATGAATGCGTTTCAGATGACTTTAAGCAGCCAGAGCAGATCTACATGATGATATTCTAACAGATGGACATTAGTTAATAAAACAGTTCACATGCTGTATTTGTCTAATTGTTGTTACTGACCTCAGTAAATGCAAATAAAATGATTTGCATTGTACATTTGTAAATTCACGGATAATTTACAAACGTACAATGTTGCAAGTGTGAAATCTTAAAACCTTACTTCAAGATTAACCCAGGAAAATGTAATAAATTACTCATATGACAATGACACCAAATTATATATATATGCACACACACACACACACACCATATATCATATACATACAAAGACAACATCATACAGTACAAATATATACTGCTTTGAATGTCTTGTGTAAAACTATAAATAAATACCCACCTAGCTTTGCTTCTGAAGTGTCCATCTCCCATTTGCTTTTCGGAAGGTATCCCTATATTACAGAGAGACACTCCAACTGTTAATCCTCAGGGGATGAGAGAGAGAGGGGACAGACAGTGTGACAGAGGAAGGACAGAGACAGAATATGGGCTGGGGAGCAATGATGATGCATTGGATGATGAGGGAATAAGCTTGAAAAAGAGATAATTAATAAGTCACAAAGGCAACAGTGAGCTCTCAGCAATTGATAAACAGTCCTTTTTCACGATGAGGAAATGCTTACTGAATACAGAAGAGCATGCATATTTAATACTACTGAGGTTTTTAATATATTCCTACATCACTGCTTTACGCATTCGTTTTATTGTAAATCACAAAGCCAAGGCACATTTTTGCAGCAGAGATCAGTCATTATGGGATAAGACAAAAAGCCAACAGCACAAACCCATTGGAAATACTCAAGAATGACAAAGGAGTCCAATTTTATACTAAAATGATTATTCTCTGCAACCTTCAGGAGTATTTCTCAATCCTGCCCAAGAAAAATTGGATTTCTGGATTGAGAAGCACTGATCTAAAGGAAGCTCTTCTTCTTCTGCCGAATATAAAAATATTAAAAGTAGGAAGTTCTGTCATTTTTTTTAATTGAGAATTTCCATTCAATTATAGTGATACACTTCAAGTACCAATCTGTAAAACGGACTTCACTCAATTAAAATCTGAAAAGTTAAATGTAAATACCCATATCTTAATTTAAATTAAATGGTATTATAATACTGGCTGTGTACACAAAAACCGACAATTAAAACTTTGCTATAAAGTCATCCACACGGAGGCAATCTACACTTGTATTAGCACTAAAGTATAAATACATACATTACATTTCTGGATAAGGGATTCTAATGTTTCTAATGGACACATGTTTTGCCTCAATGCGTTATATTGTCTATTTTGTATAGTATTTAATATAATTTAATATTTTCAAGTTTTTACAACCACAAATTACACGGCCACAAAGTACAGATCGCATGCTTGCTTTAGTCCAAAAACATTCTGCTACTGAGTACAAAGTCTAATAATCCATGTAAGATTTATATTTTATAATTAGCTAGATTTAGAACTATAATGTCTTGTATCATTTCTCAAAGATAAAAATACACAAACATACAAATAAATCAAAAACAATCATTGGTGTTGCAACTTGCAACAAATCATGAAAAGTTTGAAGCTGTAAAGCTCTTTGGTAAGAGTGTGAACACTCAAAACACCCTTGAACATTAATGTCTCAAGTGATGTTTGTGTGATGGATCATTAGAAAAAAGAAAAAAAAATTCACTGCACAGGTCATAATGGTCATAGCTATAGTTTATAACAGGGATGTGAGAGACTACTTGACTGTACGATATGGCTGCTCTAGTCAACACTGGATAAACTAGATGTTTACATTATGCACATTTAAATTTTGCTTTATATTTTTACAAAGGCTTAGCTCAAAATACTGCCATGTTACAACACTGTTGAAAATAATGTATTGTTTTTAAAAGTGTATACTGGAGACCTTGTATGCGCTTGTTTTCTCCATGTCCACTGTCTCCACTTAGACAAGATGAGAAAGATAAGGGGATATTCTGACTTGGCCTACACAACTTTTCCATTTTCAACTGGCATATAAAAATTTCCTTTATTAAAAGGCTTGTTATACTGTTGGTTATAATGTGAAATTTTATACCAGTTTAAATGAGAAACATTATGAAATAAAACTTAACATGTAAAGCTTTTTTTTTTTATTTTGCTGCCTGATTTGTACAAATACTTTTCATACACGAGAAGAGCATTCAAATCAGGACGTGCAATATAACTGATTCGAGGATTTCTGCTTATAATAGGCTATAGGGTTTGAACTTATTGGTTCTGCACTGCTTATTCAGTTGATTTAAAAAAACAAAAAACAAAAGTGGCTATAATGTTGATTAGGTGTAATTTCACATGACCTATTTTCAGCAGCATTCAGTATGAGATTTGACCGTTTGATTCATATTAAGCAGGATAATTTCAAATGGATTACTTATACAGGTGAACTTGTAGTAGGCTACAAAATTTCCATTTAAACGTTAAAGTCCCTGTAAAGTCAATTCTGAGAATTGTTTCTAAACGCATTATAAATGTTACAAATGTATTGCTGAAACACATTACAAAGACTATAAACTATGTTGTACTGAATTTTGGAGTTTGACCGTTAAACAGTTCATAATTTACATAACTACAGTGCATTTGCATCAGTGGCTCGCCCGCTCAATCGTGAGTTACTACAGCCTATTGTTTGCTAGCTAGCTATGCTTTCGTTATGCAAATGCATATAACCTGGTTGCAATAATATACAAAAAAGCTCGGTCTCATTTAAATTTCCTAAAAATTATGATATAAAGAAGAGGTGAATTAATTTTGTAAAGAGCCATCTTGATGGAGAGCTGACAATCACCACCAACACCCGCCTCTGCAGTGACAATTTAACACTGAATATTTTTACAAACTTTCATTAGAGACAACTGGGATTCACTGATAATCCGCTGTTATTGTTATTGGACTATCTCCCGCCTTAGCCTTCATCCTCCTGTCTCACAGTACCGAAATCTGGTGCCACAGTCGGCAGTATGTGCCTATCAATGAGTGAAAAGCCTGCAACACACCAGGCCGACGATCGGCCGTAAGGCAGTTTTTGTGCATCAGCCAACTAAGTTTCCGCAGTGTGTTCCGCACCGTCGGCTGAAGTTGGTCCTCGTCTGCTTTTTTCACCCGATTCGACATGCTGAATCAGCGTCGGGCCGTCGGAGAGAGAGAGAGAGAGAGAGAACTCTGATTGGCTGTTCAGTATAACAAACGAGTCAATTCACGAGAATATAACCAAAAGTTATGAAAGCAAGCAAATAAGTCATGACGGCACAGACAGAAGGTTGTTCTAATTTTACGTCATCTTACCTGAGCACTCGAATGCACGAATATTTTCATAATAACATGAGCAGCATGACTGATATTCAAAACGGTAAGCAAGCGCTAACCAATAGCAAGTCTTAGTTTCGCGTTCCTTTTTGAATATAGACAAACATTTGCTTAAATAGACCGTTATCTCCTTTATACGCAGGCGTAGGCGCAGAACATGCGTGCTAGTTGACAGTCGGCTCAAGTTCTTTCGGTGTGTTCAAGCACATTTTTTCCCCCGACGCAGCCGACGTTAAGGGGACAACACCGTTGGCTTTCGTTGCCGCTAGTTCTTTGACGTTGGGTTGGTGTGTCTCGGCCTTAAGCCTGTTTGTTTTACAGGGACTTTTAATGAAATTAGTCATGGCGCATATCCATAGTTTATAGGATATTTCCCTGGTTCCATAAATACAGAATTCAAATTAATTATTGCTGCATAATTTGCAAGGGCATAGATACTGTTCTTCAACAGTTTAAGATCTGAATAAGTGTTACAAGGTCTGGGACTGAACAGACAGGAAGGGAAGAGATCTAGTTTTACAAAGATTTGAACAGTATCTTACATCCCCAACTGTTCATTAGAAATCTATGAATATTTAAAATGCATATAATCAGTATTAGTGGTGAAAAGTAAGGAGTACTGAAAACAGTACCGGTATATATAGCATTTTTTTTAAAGGTTTACATGACTGCTACTGACACAAGCAAAGAGGAACGAAGTGATACAATTTTGAGACCCAAAGAAGGATACATAGATTTTTCATCTTCATTACTTTTCTTTATGCTTTACTTTGTTTTAAGCCATACTCCATGTATTAAGTTGGATTCTTTGAGAATGGAAAAGTTCAAATGCCTTTGGCATCGGTAATGATAAACACCATGTGCTTCGGCCTTTTCTTTCAAAGCCAAGATTCATTCAGTGCTACTCAACTCATATTTTGAAATTTCAGCTTTAAAGTACATTTAAAAAGCCAGTTTACAAAGTGTCAACATAATTTTAGCAAGACTTCAAAAAGCAAAAGGGTCCAGAAAGCTGAATGTGCAAACATTATAGACATATAAGACATAAAAATAACTATTTATGAATTGTCTTGCAATCAACCATACACATATGGACAAACTTTAATGAAAAAAAGGCTTCAGTTTACATAAACTTTTTCAAAATGAAAGAATCGTTTACTTAAACTAAAACACACTGTCATTAGTCTGTGTAAAACAGTGCTGTGTAATGCCAGGTTCAGACTACACAATATTTTTGTCTTACTATAGTCACTGTGCCAGATTATGCGATTTTGACAACTAAATTCTTGTGTTGGGAGACAAGAAACACGTCAGACTACACATTGTTTTCCAACCAATAATCGCATACAGTCTTTAACGATGTGCGTGATGTCAACGAGAAAGCTGAACTAGCGACTGACTTCTGGAAACAAGAACGTAAACAAGCTCAAGAAGCGGCATGTTAGCTTAATGCTAGTTTCAG
>CM074445.1:6900505-6908005 GCA_037101425.1 Elopichthys bambusa | reverse complement strand
ATATACATACACATATATACATATATACATATATACATACACACATATATATATACACACACATATATATATACACACATATATATACACACACACACACACACATATACACATTATATATATAATATATATTAAACAAAAAAAAAAAACACTGAAATAGTTCAAATTTAGAAAATCTTAATTGTCCTCAGTTGGTTAGCCATCATTCAGTTCAACTGTTCTTTAAACCCCACAAATCTCCCAATTTTAAATGCCAAGACAAACCATCATCTCTTAGAGTACATGTTAATTCCTTGTGTAAGAGCTTCCTCACTTTCTTACAATGTTCTCACAATATCCACAGTTACCACAATTTTACTGTAATTTCAGCTTGTTAGAACAAACCTAGGTAAAGTTAGTGCTTTTATCAACATAATACAAATTGGTTTTTCTGGCAAGGTTGTTATTTGGTTTAAGTCTTCGCAAAAAAAAAAAAAAAAAGTTTCCTTTTAATAGTAGCTTCACTGAATTTACAGCTCTATTGTGATACCTGCTTCAAAATAAGGCAAAAAGACAATAGTGCATAGCTGTGTAGAGCTTTCTACAAGATGAAACTGAGATGCTTTCAGTCTTGCACTGAATTTCAAGTCTCACAATAAAAGGTCTGTATTAGGAATTCAAGTACATCAAGCAGATCATACCGTTTCTGTGTGAAGAACATACTAATTGTGAGGCCATTTAATATTTGGCTAGATAAAATGAGATTTACTCAAAACAGCTACATCATGGGAAATTCTTGCATCCATTCGCAAGTCAGAAAACCAAACTGCTCTAAATAAGCCATCAAAGTCTGAAGCTTTACTAGCTGACTTGTATTTTGATGCTTAAATCTTACATTCAAGTGTAGCCATAGCACTGCTTGAGTAGAAAATGGAGTCTTCTCAAAAGGGAAATTAATGGATTCACTTCATACCATACTAATAAAGTTGTGATTTAATCTCTAAATTTGACACACAGTAAAGTGCACATTTTTATCAACTCTGCTGTGAAGGAGTTACAAGTCTGGTTAACCTGTTAAAAAAAAACCTGCCCTGCTGCTAGTTTAACAGTTAGTGACAGTAGAAGAGCAATATATTTGAAACAGGTTTCAGCTTACATTTTACTAAGAGTAGCAAACTCAGGGATCAGTTCTGCCAGCAACATTTATAAAAAAAAAAAAAATAAATAAAAAAAAGTACTTTGCCAATTACAAATCTCCATGAACAGAATTATAAGTAAAATATTATTAGCTAAAATGTTGTGGGTCTTTAAATAAGGATTAAGTAAATATGAAGATAAGGATAAACACAGAGAGAGACCATTATTAATACCATTATAAATTTCACTATTTTACAACAAAGTTTGTTCATTTTTCAAACATTTTAAAATTAGGTCAAGTCACTGCCTTTAGTGAGACAACATGATATTTGCTGTTGCCAATATATTTTCTTGAGAGAGCATTTAATAATCCATATTAAGAATATGGATTGGAATTGTTTAAAAAAAAAAAATATCCCATGAGATCCCATGTCTCAGGAATATCCTTTTTTATTCGTTTCATCTTTGTCAGCTTGGACTGGGAAAGAGTATCCTAAAACATTGATCAATAATAAGAGTACTTACCTTGTTTAGGTGAGAAACTGGGTCAAGTAACTATAAAGTCACAGTTTAAATTATTGGATAAAAGAAGCATGCATGCAAAGTGAGGTCCTACCAGATCCGTCTCGTCGTCATCCTCCTTTTTTACTTCAGCCTTTATTTCTTCTTCAGATGGGTTGAAGTCTTCCATCTCCACCTATCACAAAAGCAGTTTATGTTACTATGAGAAGAGAAACACATTTATAATTTCTTTAAATGAACATAAAGGCACAAGTCATCAACAAACTTACATCTTCAATTGCTGCATCCTGCAGTAGAGACCTGATATCTAGTCGTATCATATGGGGTGGTGCAGACTCCCAGCCACTGGCCAGCTGTGCACAAAATGCATATTATTAGTCAGGCTCATGAACAATGAACATTATAATTCTGGTAATAATCTGAACTAATCATAAAAACAGCAGGTGCTCAAACCGTAAAGCAAGTTAAAGAAAATACCTTTGTGATATCCTTTAGTGTTCGCCCATGTATGTTTCTCTTTGTACATGTTTGGTGATCAGTGGTGATTTCAGCCAAGTACACCTGAGAATAAAAAAAGTGAGATATAATGAGGTAGAGCTACAAAAAAAAAAAAAAAAAAAAAAAAAGTAGATACTGTTGCTCTACAGAGATGCCTAGCATTTACTAGCAAGGAAGCTCACCTCAAATCCTTTTGTCTTAGCAGCACTCCAGAACTGGTCAAAGTACTTCACTTTATCATTAATTGCATCCAGGATTATGAACGGAAAAAATCCATCATCCAGTGTTTTCTTAAAGGTCTTCAACATGCTGTTTCGATATGTATCTTCCATCTCTGGTTCATATTCATATTCAAGCACCTAATGAAGATGGCCAGAAAGACTTGCATGATCAGTTAGGGAAAATTTAAAATAAACGACGAACACAAAGAATAGTTCAAACCTTGTTCTTGACACGCTTCCCAGTATCAGGGTCCTTCTCAACTTTTTCCACTTCAGTCATGAAATAATCGTCCAGACCCAGAACTCTGGGTGGAGCACCACCACATTCAACCTCTTTATCCTGCATCAGTAAAAGCATATTTACTTCATGGATGAATTGAAATAAAGTCATTTACAAAAAAGTAAATACAAAACATCTTACATTAGCTAAAGTGTTATGTTGTTCTTTCCTTTGGTTATATGAAGTCTCTTTGGCCCAAAACATCTCATCACAAGCACTATGCAAGCTTGATGAAATCATAATGAAAAGTAAATATGCACTGCAGTCTCAGTATTGCCAACAGGGGCAGTATGGAGAACATCAGCATATTTTTTTCTTACTGCGGCTAGTTTTCTGTTATTCATATTTATGAGCTAGCTTAATAACAGCATCCAGTTTAGACATTTGAGGCAACTTTATCATCCACCCTGAGGACTTGTCAAATTCCATTACAGGAAAGAGTAGACCAAGCATACTTTCAGATTGTTTGGGGAAAAAAATAAAATAAAATAATAATAAACATTAAAATAAAAGTAAAAGGCACAATAAAATAAATTATGCATTACCCTAATAAGTTTTGCCACATGACTTTTGCCACTTCCAGGTAATCCACGCATGATGACTACAATCTAAAAAGAAAAAATACTGTGGGTAAAGCATGATGTTCAAAAGTAGAGCATCATAATTATAACAACAAAATAATTGTGGCATACCCTGTCAGGTCGAGTTGATCGACCTGGGAGTTTGAGGATGTCCTCAGCATTCTTTGTCTCTGGTTTCTTCTCCACACGAGGAGGGGCAACAGGTGCAGGAGGGGGCAGTGATGTGGGTGGCGGGGGGCGCTCATCTGGATAGCTCCTCCGATCACCTGGGTAAGAAATATAGGCATCTTACACAGGTCCCAACTTTTTAGGCTTGTTAGCAATTACTCAGATATTCATGATACATTGACTTCACTTTTGATTGGCTTGTGTAACAGGACCAGTGAAGGGTACTTCACCACTGGCAAAACGGCTTTCAATAAATCTTGGCTGCCTATGCAGTAAAAAGGCAAAAAAAAAAAAAAAAAAAAAAAAAAATTTAAAATGGCTGCTGTCTTCCCGTTTGCTAAATAGGTAGGAAAACTTCAAACCCCAAAATGCACTGGGCATGTTGCCGTCCAAGGCCACTCCCACCAGTCATACAGTTACCAAGGTCAAATATCACCTTGCTTTAGGTGAAAATACTTCTTGGCAAACCTTTAGTCATAATGGTGTTTAATTGTATTGTTACCGGGTGCAAGAATTCAAAGATCCAGACAGATAAACATGAATTTTTCGGTCCAGGTAACAGAGAATGAGTAAACATTATTGATTTACATATACTACGGACATTGTAACAATACAAAGCAGGTTGAAAATTAGCAAAGTTACACGTTAAGTTAAAGTAAAATGTATACGTTCTGTGCCACTAGCAGTTTTCAAACAAGGAAATCAACTTACAAGTTCTTATACTCATGTTTGCATCAAAGACGAAATAGGAAAAACTATTTTAACGTTAAAAAAAATAACACGCATAAGAGATGGATTCTTTTATAATTAACTTACTACCATAGCTTGAGGATCCATGGTCATAATGCTCAAGACTCCTTTCATAGGAAGACCTCTCATAACTTGATCGGCTATAAACCTCCCGGTCCCTGCTTGAGCGACTTGAGTGATCTCTTTCCCTGTCTCTGTGTCCTGGACGAGGCCCAAGTGGAGGTCTGAAACCAGACATACAAAAAAATAAAACATGTTAAAATTCTAGATATATACGGCACTTTTTTCACAGATATTTTGATGTAGAAAATTAAATAAATAATATTAGTAAACCAATGTGGGTATTAAATACAAAATATATCAGGTGCTACTGTGAGAAATGGATGCAGCGGTAAGGTCTTGAAGTGCCTACCGTTCATCTCGTAGGTAACGGTCCCTTTCATATCTGTCTCTCTCATAATCCAGAGGTGGCTTCTCCCTATATGGATCTCTTTCCCAATCCCGGTCATAATCTCTGGGACCACCATATGGGTCACTTCTTCTGTCATAGTATGGGTCTCTGGGGCCGAGAAGTTCTGACAACAAAGAGAAGGAAAACACAAAATTAAAATAAACAATCCCAATGTTAATATGCAAACAAACCCAATGTTCAAAGTTCAAATTTTAACAGAACAGAGCCAACCTTTCTCGTATAGTCGCTCAGATGGCGGTGGGGCAGGCCTCAGCACAATCCTCTCTCCATAAGATATCCTTTCCACTGTTGCACCAACATCTGCTAAATGAAAACACAATGTAGTTTGACTAGATACATTTAAAATTATGTCAGTTAAGAGGCAGAATATATACTGACCACGACCATGCCCATAGTCCACTGTTTTAGCAATGAATGTGGCCGTAGGAGCAGGTGCTGAAGAATGAAGAAAGTCTATAGATTGATTTGAAGGGGGCAGACCAGCTTCCAAAGGTTGACCAGGAACAATCTGTCCCGTTTCAGACAATAAATTGGTAGTCTTTAAGAAAAACAAAATGGTCATGCAATCTGTGGCTTTTCAATAACAAGCTATTGCAATATTAGGCATTCGTTTCTGAATCAAGCCGCATAATTTGGCATACCTGCAGAGCACTTTTAACCTCAGGTGGAATTTCCAATCCGAGAATTCCAGGGGGAAGTTCTGAAGGCAACCCAGTTGAATCTGGGTTGGAAGCTTCTCCCAAAGCCCTCTTGCTTTCCTGGAGCTCTCTATGAGGTTAAATAAAATCAGTAAGCTTTCAATTTATGAAATCTCAAGCCAGTTGGCGCTGTATGACTTGAACGTCATTTAAATAATGATACTGTTGGGAAATTAAGTTTACCTTATCATTTTCAGCTCTTGGGCAGCTTTTAGAATGATCTCATGCTGCCTTTGAGAAAGAGCAAGTACAGTTTTAGTTGCACTAGGTGAAGACTGCTCATGTGGGGTATCCGGGTCTTGAGGTGCTGGCAGGCCAGCTAGAGACTCTGGGTTGTGCTCATAATGGGGCTTTGTTTCACCAGCTGGATGAGAGTAACCTCTTTCTTGTAGGGGTGGAGGTGGTGGCCTTTCCCAATCAGAATGAGAGTGAAATGAAGGCTCCCTATCTCGTTCTGGATAAGGCGGATCATCAGGGTAACAAGGTCGTCTTCGTTCCTCTCTGTATCGATCCTCTTCCTCATACGGGAATGACCTTTCTCTTTCCTCTAACCAATGTTCCTCTCTAATGTGCTCTGGGCGACGATGAAGTGGATAGTCTAGGTCAGGCTGCTCCCTTCCCCATTCCTCACGAGAACCATAATACTCATCATCTTGCTCATAATCTGGATATTCATGAGTAGGCCTTCTGTGTATTTCATCCTCTTCACCATATGGGTATTCCTCCTCATAATTTCCTTCTTCATGGGGTGGTGGGACACGCCACCTCTCCCTTGGCATTGGGGGCCTAATGGGTGGTCTTCTCATTCCTCTCCCCATTTCATGGGGAGGTAAAGAAGGACGTCTCAGCCCTCGACCACGTGGATGAGGCCATCCAGGTTCTCTGTCAATTTCTTCATCATATTCAAGAGGTCCAGCTGGATCCCTTGCCAGGATTTCATGAGGAGCTGGTGGCCGTCTCAAGTCTCGCTCCATGTCATGGCGGGGTAGTGGTCCCCATGGGCCTACACCGCCTCTGAATCGTGGTCCCATTCCACCACGTGGTCCCATGAGAGGAGGTCCATGGGGGTTGTGTTGTAAACTTCCAGGAGGAGGGGGGCGCCTTGGGCCATGAAGCATAAATCGAGGATGGAAAGGGGGTCTTCTGGGGCCCCCTGGAGGAAAAGGAGGTCTAGCATGCATGGGAGGTCTTCTCTCTGTCCAATATGGATCTTCTTCCTCCCAATAATCCTGTGATTCTTCTTCCCAGTGTTCGCCTGGATGAGTGCTCTCTGGGTACTCTTCTGGAAAGTGTTCCTCTTCTGGATGCCACATCTCAAGGGGTGCTTCCTGGTCATCTATTTCTCCAGGACCATCTAAAGAGGGGTCTCTCCAAACCAAATCCTGGTCCTCTCCATGCCCTGTATCATCCGTTTCCTGATGGTCATAGGGATCCTCTTCCATAATTTCTCTCTGGCAGTTTGGATCAGGTATTTGTCCCCCATATTGCCCTCGACCACGTGCACGGCCCCTGCCTCGAAGAAGCACTGGCCCTTGGCCCCTTCCTCTCCCTCGTGTCACCTGTGGTGGACCTGTCTGAGTCAACATGTGTGGCCCCCTAGAAGCCTCCTTAATTGTATCAGGTTTAAACTTATTTTGGGGAGGCTTTGCTTGTTGTGGTGGCCCATTGCTTGTTGTGGTGGCAATATGACCAGGAGGTTTAGGAGGTTGTGAGCTAGAGTTTTGAGATTTTTTGTTGGTGGTGTTTGGACTTTCCATAGGTAAGGGTGGTTTAGTTCCATCTTCTGTCACCTTATCCTGCTTTCCAGTATCAGCACTGATATTCTCAGATTTATTATCCTGAGTTTGAGGAATGGGTCCACTCTGAATAAAAAATCCATCCACTGTGTCCAGGATGTCATCTGTCAGTGACGGACCAGTGGACGCACCATCTTTTTTGCTACTTTGATCTAAGGGATCTTTGTGTTTTTCTGGGCCTGTTTGAGGTGGAGGAACTGGTGGTGCATCAGGTTTTGCTGATTGTTGCTTTGTTTGAATTCCAGGGACAGGACTGGATTGCTGTCCATGCCCTGGTTGTTGAGGGGGTACAGGGGGTCTTTCAAAACGGGAAGGTGCATTCTGCCTAGTGGGGTTCTCAAGTCTTGCTGGAGCCCCTGGGTGTGAAGGATTACCTCTGGGAGGTCGGCTAAATCGCT